>OX637492.1:15500000-15968000 GCA_951800055.1 Cenopis cana
CATTCAAGTTGTTTTTATAGGAAAAATTAAGTTGGTTTACGAGTATGTTATAGTATTTGTTGGTAGAATATACGTATCAATAAACATTATCACCAAATGTCAGGTTCATAGGTCACTCGGAAAATAAAAAAATCTTCGGAATAAAGTTTTTGTGACAGACGACGGACGCGTGAGTGACAGCAACAAAAAAATATTATGATACAAGGACATTAAAAATTCAAGAAAGTGTCATACCGACAGCGTTTAGTTATCAACTTTTGCAAAATAAATCCCATAAATCAAGTAAGTGAAATCTCCAACGACATTGAACTCAAGAATAATCTTCAGACCCCATACATAGTTTATTTTAGAGAATTCGATAATGAATGCAATATTTCACAGAATCCTGTTTCCACTTCCAACTTCGCAAGTTGCAACAATCTCAAGACGCCTTACAGAGTTCTTTGTGCTGCGTTCACAAAGCGGGGCGTAGACTTTTCCGGCCCGCTTCGATGTTCTTTCATGTTTAAGTTTTGCAAGGTTTTTTTTAGAATGACCTGGCTAATTACGAAATACATTATACAAAATGTTTTCTAGCTTACTTTTTTATAGTCTACACTAGTAATATGAATGCGAATATTTGTTACCTTATCTTATCAGCCTTATCTTTATGTACTTATGACGTTTATACTGCTGAACAAATCTGAATGAAATTTGGTATGGAGATAATTTGAGACCCCGGGATGGACGTACCTAGGATAGTTTTGGTCCCAGTAATCATTACTTAAGGTTAAGTAAAGGAAGTTTGTATGGAGTATAAACTAGATTCGGCCCGCGTTTGGAGCATGTGGAATTCAGTTTCTAAGATTTCTTTCTACTTCATTTAATGAGTTAATATGTATCGTCATATTTTGACCAATTTCCACAAAATCTGAATTAATATTACGCACAAAAATCCTTGTTAAACACTTCGTCCATTGGAAGAAGCTGTACAATAATCCATTCGGTAGTTATTGAGTTAATCACGTACAGACATACAAGCAGACGCAGCGGGGGCCTTTCTTTCAAAATTATGTAATGGTAAGCGCCGCAAATATTCGTCTTTAATCAAAGACTACGAGTTTGCGGCGCTTGCTGTTGAAACATTGGGTCCCTGGTCAGCTGACACAACATCTTTTATGAGGGCTCTGTCTAAACGACTCGTCGATGCTTCAGGGGACCATAGGGCTGGCGCTTACCTCTCCCAACGTATTTCCTTGGCAATACAGAGAGGTAACGCCGCCAGCGTTATGGGTACCATGCCGCAGACGGAACTCCTGGACGGGGTATTTTTCCTATGACCGGGGGCTGCTGGGCATTTAATTTTAGTTTAATTTAGTTTTTTTATTTAATTTGTAAATTTTCATTGTTAAATTATTGAAATATATGTTGTACTATTGAAAAAAAAAAAAAAAAAATGATAATACATATTTATAAATAAAACCTGTAATGGTTAATTTATTTATTTATTTATCGTATGGCATTTATTTCGAACCGTGAGATCTTCGAGAATGGTTAATATTCTAACTGTCTATGTAAGTATGGTTTAGAAGTAGATTGTTTATTAATTTTATTATGTTTCACTCCGTCAAAAGCTAACTTTTTATCCATCTGTCTAAAGCAACTAGCGACTTCGTTTGTTAAAAAAGAATTTTCGAACAACTACGAAGGAGCTTTTCCCCTCAAAGCTCGCAAGTTAAATAGGAATAATACAAACGTCCCGACAGCAAAAGCTCTGCAATCCAATTTACAGAAGTCACCCGGTTTGAATACTGGATGCAGTTTACTAGTTCAGCGTTCTACTATTCTTAAATGTTCATACTATCTATCCACCACATACTACTATTATTAATGCGAAAGTATGTCTATATGTCTATCTGTTACCTCTTCACGCATAAACCGCTGAATCGATTTAGATGAAATTTGGTATGGAGATAGTTAAGGCCTAGGGGAGTACATAGGATATGAATGAATGAATGAATGAATGAATTTTTATTTCCTGAAATATTGGATATAAGGACCTTGCTGAAATATTAAATATTGGATATTGAAATATAAGGACCAATAAATACGTGGTCAATTCATGAGGTCTAGCCGCGACGACCGCGCGTCTAATACTGCGCGCACGTTTCGCGAACGTTTTCGAGTTTGCGAAATGCTAATCTTAATGGCATTGATCTACGTTTGTTTACCACCCTCCTATGCCTATGGCCGTGAAATATAAAAAACCGGCCAAGTGCGAGTCGGACTTCGCACATTTAGAGTTCCGAACCAACCTCAAAAGTCTGATCTATCAATATATTAGTATTTGTTGGTAAAAAATACGTAATAATAAACATGATCACCAAATTTCAAGTTCATAGGTCAATTATTTATTTATCGTATGGCATTTTAGGTCATGGTCAATGCGAAGTTGAAAAATTTTTCAGAACAAAATTTTGTGACTGGACAGGAAATAAATAACTACAAAAGGCAGAAAAATCCATGTTTCATACAACCACACCAATCAAAAATTGTCGAACTTGACAACTTCACCTCCAGTATCACTGCGAGAGGAGCGCAACGCGCAACCAATCACAGAGCAGTATTCTTGCGGCGCGCGGCCAACTAGATTTTTTTAAACCAATCAGATCACACACAAACTCATAACTCCCACGGGAGTTATAAAATTACATAACTCCCGCGGGAGGTAGATCGACTATAACTGCTTTATACGCACGCGTGCAATAACACACTTTACGAGCAAGTGTGATGAAAATATATAAAACCAATTCCAATCATTACTACCATTCAAATAGACCCCCAGTTTCTAATTTAATAATCTGTTTTACCGTAAACCGTAATCTAAGTGTAGTGGTTTCGTTAAAAATGCTTGCGTCTGTAATCGGATTGGGCTGTGAATAAACAATACGGGAACAATGGGCTTCTCGGCCCGCTAAATAATATAGTATCCGGTCTAGAATTAACAAACACGCAGTACTAGTTCATAATGGAATTGGAGCGCTCGTGGCCCAGCGGCGCCTGCGTGCCGCAAGCGTTATGCAAAGTTAAGCAACGTGGGTTGAGTGGTTACTAACTGAGCGCTCCCGTGCTTTGGAAGGCACGTTAAGCCGTTGATCCCGGCTGCTGTCTATGGCAGCAGTCGTTAAGCCAAGTTGGAGGCCTTCGGGCGGCTTGAAAACTTCTAACAGTCAAGTTGCTCACTCACTTGACAAAGGGGGGTCGAAGTTGCACCACGTCCGTAGGGAACGTACCCACCGCTACCCTACACGTGACCCCTGGGTGGTTCTAAAATTGCAAGAAAAACTGGCAACCGTACTGTCTTCTCGAAGATCTCACGGTTCGAAATAAATGCCATACGATAAATAAATAAATAATGGAATTAGCTGTTTCGAAGGCATTACTTTTAGGGGATATTAAATAGGTATACCCAAATCCTTCTATATACTATGCCGGTGAAATAATACGAATAAATAAATGATTCAGATTCTAAACAAAAAACTTACTCGTCGCATAGAGAGAGAGTGTCAAATACTAGGTACCCGTGGATTAAACGATGTATTTGATAAATACTAGGTACCCGTACAAATACTAGGTACCCGTGGATTAAACGATGTATTTGATAAATACTAGGTACCCGTACAAATACTAGGTACCCGTGGATTAAACGATATATTTCATAAATACTAGGTACTCGTACAAATACTAGGTACCCGTGGATTAAACGATGTATTTGATAAATACTAGGTACCCGTACAAATACTAGGTACCCGTGGATTAAACGATGTATTTGATAAAAAGTGAACCCATTTAATTTTCTCTTGGCTATATTTTTAATCTACTATCTTATTTAGAAATCCAAACTGAAGGTTTGCCAACGTGCTATGGAGCGTAGCATTTTAGGTGTTAAAAGGACGAACCGTGTCCGAAACACTACGCTACGCTCCAAAACACGCATAGCTGACGTGGGTACCAAAACAGCCGGGCTCAAGTGGGACTGGGCCGGCCACGTCTGTCGCATGCACCCGGATAGGTGGGCTAATGCAGTTACCAAGTGGGTGCCACATGACGGACGACGCAGACGGGGCAGGCCCAGACGGAGATGGCGGGATGTCTGGACGTATTTGTCTCCAACTGGGAGGAAGAGGCTCTGGACAGGGACGTCTGGACAACATGGGGAGGGGCCTTTGCCCAGCAGTGGGCCACATAATAGGCTATTTAAAATATATATATATATATATTTTAAATAAATTGCGACAGTTTACAAAAAAAAGAGTTGAAGGCATTTAAAAGATTAAAGCGGTGCCGGGAGTCAATGCGACATTTACGTTTAATTTTATTACAATGTGTTTCTTTCTCTAACACATCGGCCCAGCGTGTGTGAAAACGAGCGCGAGAAAAAATATGGAAATGAAATTGGGATGTAAAACGTAGGTCGGTAATTTGACCCCTTGGAATCGGGTTATATCGTAATTTTCTCTTTTTGTTTCGTTTAAAAGCCGAATTGTTTTCCAAACTCCGCATTGTTTGTTTTGTTTCGGCATATTTTTAAATGTTAAAAGGATTAAATTGAATATCACCAACGGGTGTGTTTGAGAGAGGAGAGGTAAGCGCATTTTTTTTTCATCCAATATCAAACCGTTAACTTTTCAGGATTAAAGTATAATATTAGATTAGTTTTATAACCATCAAAAAAATATTACGGTTAAATAATAAAATTAGGCGAAGTGTACTTAAGCGAGTTGGTAAAATGTTGTACCAAATTAGGCTAGGCACAGCGTAATTTCATCTCACTCATATTTGCAGTATCTTAACTAGGGAAAAAAACCTCCTTAAAGTAAACCGCAGCCAATATTATAAGTCAATGCGCAGCCATAATGTTACCGCTAGTTCCCTCTAGACATAAAGAAAGAAAGAAAGAAAGAAAGAAAACATTTATTAACTGCACAAAAGACACACAGATACAAAAAATAATAGACGTACTAAACTCTGAACATATAAAATAATGCGTGTCTTCGCGGCAGCGAATCGGTTGCTGTCTCAGCATTATGCCGAGGTGTTAGACACCTGCAGCGCTGGTTTTCAGACAGCACTGTAACTCGTAAGTGACCCACGGAACGCAATACAACATAATATACAAAGAGATAAATATAATAATGATATGATATGTATATGTTGTGTTCCTGGTGGTGAATAAGGCTAAGCGTGAGATCTGCTTTTGTATCTTACTGTTAAGGCGCTACACTGAGAAATTTGGAGACTTTGAAACGCTGTCCTGCCCAGACTAGCAAACAGTAAGGGCTGATTTTCAGATATATGATTCTTGACTATATGGTTGTGGTACTGACAATAGCGAAACATGATTGCTTAAAATTTTCTCGATAGAAAATAAATCCAAAGTCGAGTCTATATTTTTCTTTTTTCCTCAGCCTACTAAAACAACGCATTATTAAAAGACACGATTAAGTTAATATGATGGTATTTTACGTCATCTAGGTACTGACAAGAGGAAATTTAATAAACCTGCACACAGTCAGATATTTAACGAGATTTGTCTAAAAAGCCATTCTCGGAGAGGGTTGCATCCCATTTTGTCGTGAGCGAAAAACAAAGGGTGTCCCTTTCAATCGATATATCGCCTTAACATAGCAAATCCTCAAATAAACATAGGATCTGAAGCGTGCTTGTGACTCCCATAGACACGTATTACGCTGGCAGGATGTATTGTTGTTAGCCCTGTTGGTGTGTTAATAAAACAACAGAAAATATATCACGAATTACGTAATAGGTACCATGGCTCAAGGGTGAGTGAAAAACCCTATGAAGTTCGAATGGCGTCCTTATTTACGATGTTATTATTAATATAAAGTGTAGCTGTGCTACGAAGGGCGGTGCTACGATTGTGCTACGACGTAGCAGCTACGGCACCTTTAGCCACTAACTAAAAAAAATCATACCTATTTATAAAATTTTAATATATACGTGTCTCGCTCTTACACAGCTTTTGCGTAAACGTAAACAGAAACCAGAAAATTAGAAACCATGGGTCCAAAGTAGTCCAAACTTTTAAAATAGACGGCTCAGATTGTTCTATTGAAGTGATGTGTTTATTCATAGACCTAATATTATGATAGACATTTTATAAAGGAATTATGGATCATGTTAAGGAATATTTTAAATAAAAGATATTTCAAATGAGAATTTAGACCAGTCTAATTATCCTTACTCAACGCCAAGAATTCAAGAGGAGCTTAAGAGCGTATTCGCTGGAAACGCCGTGTTTCCGCGTTTTACCACGTATTCATTACAGAAAATCTCAAAAACGGTATAGTTTTTTGTAACACTGTTTACAGACCCGTGAAGAACAACTTATCGACTACGGGAGCTACAGTCAAAACATTTTTTACAAACATTTATTAAAGAAACTCGAGCACTTTTCTCACACTCGATTTCGAAATATTCGAAACCATGTCGTCATTCAAACCTGTTTATTCTGTAACCAATTGAAACTAAAATATGTAATACATACAGTTAGATGCACCGAAAGACGGTCTCTTTTGCCTACTGTCTGAAAATACACAATTTAAAATTTGGTTTAACTAAAAGAGCCACGGAAAACTCCATATTTTTGGCAAACTTCGCTGCATCATATTGTCACTTTAAAGCTAATAAAACGGTTTTTAACTATGCTATTAGGGTAAAATAACTTCTATTCTACGATATTAAATAATAAAAAGTAACAAATAGGATATAAAAATATTAATTATAATCGATTTAAAACAGACCTTTTTCTCATAGACTCGCTTGCTGTGACTCAGTACCGGCCCAGCGGCCATCGGAGGAGGACGTATATATCGTTTTTTTGCGGCTCTTCACAAAGCTACCGTAATTACTCTCAGGAAACCAATAAAACATGTGACCTCCGATTAGGCGTATTTATTAAGAACGACACAGTCAGATTATACTGGGGACTAATCGTGATCTAAATTGAGACAAGTTATGAATGGTACGCAACCGTCAATTGATTGTCGACTAACAACTTTGATACTTGGTTGATTTCATATATTATTATTGTATTTGGACTAGAGTTTTTTGAACTATAATGCTTTATTTTGATAAGCAATTATGTATGAATATAGCCAGCTACCAGAACTAGTGGTACAACCTGGAAAGTAGCAATAGCAACTAGAAGTTAATAAAAGTATAATAACTATAATATGTAGTGACTATACAAATACAAAGTACAAATACAAATGCGTTTAATTTTCATACATATGAAACAATGTTTTTATAAACATGGTATATTATTGTGTATAATATCCCTTTTAATACATGGTATTAATAGCAAATCTGGCGCAAATGAACAATGCTAGCTTGAAATTGAAATATGTGCTTGGAAATTCTTTTTTAACCTGGCTGTGCCCATTAAAGCGATAGGAGTGCGCTGTTTGAGGGTGTCCTGGGGAAAGAGCAGAGGAAATCTCCGATACTACCACGCGGGCGGCTTAAACATAGAAATACTCTGAGAGTTTGCGCTCCAGTTAGCTTGGTTGAGCGGTTTCAACCGAATCTGAAGTGTGGCTTGGAGAAACATAGTGTAGACCGGGAATGAGTTACCATTACAAATACAGATAGTTAAAGAACCGGCCAAGTCATTGTCGAAATACGCACATTTAGGACCACGCAATCACGAATTAGAAAATTCAGATAAAATATGTCGACGAGTATCCGTACTTGGGCCAATAGGCTTCTTTCAGCCAAAGACAGGACAAGGAAGTTGAAAGACGGATCCAAAATGCTTGGAAGAGCTATTGGGCTTTGAAAGATTTACTGAAGGGAGGCCTTCCGGTAGCTCTGAAGCAGAGGCTCGTCGACATGTGCATTCTGCCTGTTCTAACCTACGGTGCACAAACATGGTCACTCACCGAGACCAAATTGAAGGTTTACCAACGGGCAATAGAGTGCAGCATGCTGGGAGTCAAACTGATCGACCGTGTTCGGAACTCTGTGCTGCGCTTCAAAACTGGTATTGCAGATGTTAGAGCTGGAGGATGTTGGAGCAAGACTGCCAGGCTGCAATGGAACTGGGCCGGCCACGTCTGCCGTATGCATCCACGGAGGTGGGCAAAATTAGCAACAGAGTGGGTTTCGCAATATGCTCGGAGACGACGTGGCAAGCCGAGGCAGAGGTGGCGGGATAACCTAGACACATTTCTAAACGACTGGCCCGAAACAGCTCAAAGCCGGAACGAGTGGAAGTCGAGGGGAGAGGCCTTTGCCCAATATTGGGACACCTTTATAGGCTTAGGAAAAAAAAGTAAACATTTCATCGCCAAATTTCAGGTTCATATGTGATTTATGTCCACAAAAATCACCTTTTTCCTTTGATGCAATTTTTAACTTCCTATTCTTCATATACTTCTTTTATTTTAATATACGATGTTTATCTACACAATAACGGTAGTTTTATCCTTTACCGTGGACTTTCACGGCACTTAAGTCGAGGGTCTTATGTTTAGATTAAAGTTTCTCCGAATTGAAATCATCATCATCATCAGCCTATCTACGTCCCACAGCTGGGCACTGGCCACCTTTCATAGATGAGAGGGATTGGGCAGTAGTCCCCACGCTGGCCCAGAGCGGATTGGGGACTTCAAATACAACTTTGAATTTCTTCGCGGATGTATGCAGGTTTCCTCACGATGTTTTCCTTCACCGAAAAGCTAACGGTAAATATCAAATGATATTCCGTGCTCAAATTCCGTAAAAATCTCATTGGTACGAGCTGGGATTCGAACCCACGACCGCCGCTTGACAGCCGCATGCTTGAACCACTGGGCTACCGTAACTTGAACTAATAAATTGCTTGAAATTATAAAGCCGAATTGAAATACACACACAAGGGGCTCCTGCGGATGCTCTAAGGAAGCGTCCTTTTATATATTTGCTCCTGTTACTGGCTACACCTTGAATATCATTTCCGATTGCAGTTCTCTTGCTAACGGCAAGCATGCACTCGCGTAGGCATAACTTGGTAGCCAGGGTTACACACCTACCACTACTGACAGATCGATCAAAACGCTCGATGACATCATTATCCCCAATGGCGAGAACCTTGTAAAGGGCCGAGAAGGACATAGTTAGCAAGACTAAGATAGCCTTTCCACCAGAGCTATGCTATGCAGCTATGCTGCGAGGATGTTATAGTTTTCCGTTTAAACCAATGCTATGTTATGTGAACATTTGATTGGTGGATATCAACGCATTCATAGCAATGACACAACTTTGATGGAAAGGCACCCTAAAACTTGAAAGCCGCCGCCATGTTCTTCACGTTGTCTCTTGAAAAGATTCGATCAAGACGCCTAAGACACTCTCGTTAGATAGCTGGTCAAATACGAAGTATTGATGAATCATAGGTATAAGTAGGTAGGTACGAGAATATACTTATTTCATTGACTTGTATTTTCCTTCAATATTACAAAACGCATGTGGATGATTTTCCCACTAATTTATCTTCAACTGATTATATTTTCACATTCAATAGTAAGTCTGATACAAAAAAGATAATAATATGAATGTAGTTGTATATCCCTAAACACAACATTTTCGCTGCAAAAGTATCAAGGCTCATACACACACTATACGGCAACTTGTTACAGCATACGAAGATACATGACAGATATCATTGTATACCTTATTGCACTATATAAGGGTTTAAATTTAAATGAAAAGTTATGTGCGATAGTGTTGTTACGAACACATTGGAACGCACCGTGTACAGTGCTCGTTTGTGTGCAGCGAAAAACGTCAAAAAATACCTAGATTTGACTTGTGCCCGGCAACGAAAGCACTCTTAAACAAGTTGTCCAATTAAAGAAATATGAGTATCATAATCAATGAGAATGTACTGTTAGAATCTACTTAATTACTCTAGAATCAACTTATTTAAAAAGATTTTTCACGGTTCTAACGCGATATCAAATCAAATCTAATAATTTATTTTGGTAAGTAAAATATACACCAAGTTGTATATTTATGTGTTTACCTTTCCAACGGTCGATTTTCGGTAACAAAGGTATATAATAAATATTGTGTTACACCCATTTACTTAAATATTTTTTTTAATATAATATCGCATTGTGCGCGAGAGTCCAAAATATTACAATGAAAATTTGTTTAGTAGATCATTATATTTTTACCATCCATCGATACCTAAGTTTGAAATTCCCTGCCGGCGTCTGTATTTCGGTCGGTGCGGAGGCAGTGCAATATGAGAAAAGTGTCAAATGTCAGTGTCAGCTGTCAGTCGACTCGGTACCACTTTTTTAATACGCCCCTTTTTTAAATGAGTACTTCCTGACTGGCGCGGGATGCGCGGTAGCGGGACGATGCGAAGGCGGTACTGCTCCGCTTCTGCGCATGATATTACTACTGCGCAAACGTAATACTGACAGTATTATGTCAAGTGAGAATCTTTGCGACGTCAGTAAGTTGACGTCAAAGAAGAAAATGTCACATATCGATCCCGCCCCGCCAAGTCAGGAAGTCGCCTAACCTAGACCATTTTAAGGCACGAGTGAATAGGCATCTTCTGGGTGAGCTCGCTTCACCGGTCTGCCTTATCTTTGCCCCCTGGCTAGATGCTGGCCAAGAGCAATCCCTATTTTATAAAAAAAAATTGTCTTGTTTAAAATTGTACATTAACATTATGACATGTGATGCCCTTGTGGCCTATTTGCAGAATAAATGTTTGAATTCTGAATTTTGAATTCTATGTGTCTTAGATTTCTTGATCTTAAGTAGGTTAAGTATTATCATTGTAATAAGCATATTTTTGTGAGAAAATGGCTGACTGTCGAGTTTCTTTCGGCGTTTCTTCTCGGCAGTGGCCTCTGTGAAACGCTAGTAGGGTTTGACTTCTAAAAGTGCCATTGCGGCCTACTTACAGAATAAAGTTCATTTATTTTATTTCATTTTAATAATTCTTCGCTTTGCCCACAGATTATCAACATATCCGGCAAGCGGCGACCGCTCGAACCTCCTCCGCTCGCACGCAGCGAAGAGCGCGGAGTGCGGCGCGGGCGGCTCGCCGCGCGTGCGCCGCGCGCCGCGCGAGTCGCGCCGGGTGTCGCTCGCGCAGGCGCCCGGCTACGTACAGCTCAACCAGTACCGCCTACTCGAGCCCATCGGACAGGTGGGTGGGAAATAAATATGCGTCATCATAGGCCTTTACGTCTATTATTGCTTTGCGTCTATTGTTATTTTTATAAACGGTCAGCAACGCGCACGTGACTCTTTTGGAGTTGCGAGCGTCTATAGGCTGCGGGGTCCGCTTACCATCAGGTGGGCCGTACGCTTGCTTGCCACCGCCGTAGTATAAAAGAAATAATATTGCAGACGATTCAAGCATTTTTGTGTAGTTGTGTACAGTCGCCATCAAATATATCTGTACTCTTCAGGGTGCTCAAAAATATCTGAACATGCACTCTAACGCCTTGACAATAAGGTCGTATTCAGATATTTTTGAGCACCTCGTTCGCTCCTATATATTTGCTGGCGACTGTACATCGTTTTTGGTGACTGTAAAGACCAATGCGGGAACGGCACGATCTTCCACAGGTATTACAGGGAAATTTGAGGTCAGAAGCCCTAGTTTCGATTGGTTTTCTGCGGAACCTTTTACTAGCTAATTCGTGTACCAGGCTTCATTGAATAACTTTCTGCCGTCCACAACAAGTTTGCGCCATCGAAACTATGCGTGTCCTCCAACCTCCCCTAGTTCGTCACATAGTTTACCATACGTGACTCGCTGATAACTGTGTACTGCGGAGCTGAATGTTTTCTCAACCAGTGCCGCCTGCTCCATCGGACAGGTGAATCAAGTGCAGCACCCGCCCTCGCGCAGGCGCCCGGCTATGTACATCTCAACCAGTACTTACAATGGAAATGCCGGAAAAAATTGCTCGGTTTAGTAGTACTTTTAGGAAGACAGACGTCAGTTATGTTAGTGTCAGTTGTCCAGTACATGGTCGTTGGTGTACCGACCCAGATCCATCAACTACAACACGACTCTAGCCTGAACTACACCTGTGACAAGGAACGTAAGCGCTGTGGGTAAGTATGTGTGCGCTGTCGGTACACGCGTCAATTGTTTGCGCGGGTGCGTAGCTCGTGGCGCGGACGAATCGCGAGGCGCGACGGCACCCGATCGACACTAGGCGGGCCTATCAGGGACGAGGTAACTGACCTCGGTGCGGGGGGTTCGTGTCCGTTCTGTATGTAATACTACTATTCTGTGCCTGAACGCTAACATACCCATACCCCACCATGATGCGGTAACAGTAACAACTTAAAGGAGATTTCTTCTGTTGCAGGGATCGTACGGAATCGTGAAGTTGGCTTACAGCGAAGAGGACGACACACATTACGTGAGTAAAAGCCCTTAATAAAATAAATGAGATACTTAGCAAAGACTTATTTTGACAAAGCATACATTTATTATGAGATTTTTGGAACTACATCTGCGAAGACTTTCGTGTGAAGGCCCCGATCCACACTAATTCCGGTTAAATTTTATCTAGAGGAGACGTGCTTAACACAATTTTTCCATATTTAAATCTATTCTTAGCCTAGGTGGTGTACGCTTTTAAGGCTCAATTCAGCCCTTACTCAACACACTACCAACAAGAGATACGATTCAGTTCATATCTTCGCTTCGTATTCCCATTTCAACATTCAAGCCTTATTTTTATTTATTAAGCAGGACTTTCTAAAATTTTAGTCATCATCATCATATCAGCCGAAAGACGTCCACTGCTAGACATAGGCCCAAAGAGTGCCACAATGACCGGTTCAGCGCCACCTGCATCCAGCGGATTCCAGCGACCTTCACCAGTTCATCAGTCCACCTTGTTGGGGGTCTACCCACGCTGCGCCTTCTGATCCGTGGTCTCCACTAGAGAACCTTTCGGCCCCAACAGCCATCGGTTCTACGTGCAATGTGCCCCACCCACTGCCACTTAAGTTTAGCGATTCGAAAGGCTATATCGGCTACTTTGGTTCTGCTACGAATGGCCTCATTTCTGATGCGATCACGCAGAGAAACTCCCAGCATAGCCCTCTCCATTGCCCTCTGAGTGACTTTGGGCCTTCATATGAGGCCCATGGTGAGCGACCACGTTTCCGTACCATTTATGTCATCACTGGCAACACATCACACTGGTCAAAGACTCTCGTCTTGAGACACTGCGGAATATTGGACGAAAAGATATGCCGTAGCTTCCCGAACGCTGCCCAGCCGAGTCGGATTCGACGATTAACCTCTTTCTCAAATTTGGACCTACCTAACTGTTAAAATTTTAATGTGTTGTTATAATTCCAGGCCATGAAAATCCTGTCGAAGCGCAAGTTGATGCGGCGGGCGGGCCTGTTCGGGCGCGCGCCGCCGCGCCGGCCCGGCCCCGGGCCGCCGCCCGACCCGCTGCAGAGGGTGTACCGCGAGATCGCCACGCTCAAGAAACTGGACCACCCTAACGTTGTGAAGCTTGTTGAGGTAAACACACACACAAGCATATACACAAAGAGCAAATGACGAAGAAGACTGACTGAATGATGAAAACATGTTTTACAATAAACGAAATCAAACCCGTACAAACTTTTGGAAAACTATCACAGACGCGCGTTGCTACAATAAACTTAGCACGCGCCGGTACTGTCTCCTTGTAGTATGGGCAAAGAATACACCTAAGCAAGCTATGATATCCGCCTCAAAATAACAATGCCTAAAAGTAAACTGTATATTTAAATTATTTTTTTCTCAAAATACTCCCCCATAATATCAGTTTACACGAGACGAGTCAAAAACGCCGCTCGCTAACTTCAGCTTCATGAAACTTCGTTTCAAGTGGATAAAATACTCTGAAATGTTGGCTTCGGTTCGTGTCTAAAAACAACAACCTGTACTTGGAAAATGAACTGATAATATCAGTTTATTTTTATGACTCAGATATTTGTTGTCAAAAGGGTAAGACTCTGAGTTCGCTACACCAATATTCGGTGTCAAGTGGTCTAGAGGTTTTATTTTTATATTGCTTAGAAAAACAATGAAATCTCGGGCACTCATCTCGGGGACACACGTAGGTCAAAGTGAAATTCTACGTAAACACAACATATCTCTGTCACGATTCAGCGTTATGGGTAAAACCGCCCTTCGGGCCTCGTGTTTACGAGATAGAAGGTAGCGGGATAAATTATTTACTCAAACAAAATCAAGTTGACCTATTCTTTGTTGGTTTGGGAAGACAGACATTCAGTTACGTGTTTACAAGGAAGTAATAAAAGAACAAGTATTTTGGTGGTCTAACACCCCAGGTAAAGGAGGGAGTTTGGTTAGGGTTTTATTTTTGGTTCTAAAATCTAAATATTAAAATAATATTAAGTTTATTATATACAACTCCAATGAACTTATTCTAATACCTAGATCAAGCTTTTGGCGTGATACAATTAGGTTCTAATCTAATAAAAGTTAATTGGTCTCTTGATTTTCATGGTCATTAATAATTCAATTTGTGAACAACATAGTGATAATAACCAATCTTAAACTGAACGCCCTTTCAGTGTATTTCCGCTCACACCTGACGCACATAAACATATAGGCGCATAGGACAGGGCGTTTATTTAAAAAAAATACTCTTACAGGAAAAATAATGATGAAGAATAATGAAATCGTAATCAACAAGTAAGCCAAGTTGCTGCCAACTTGTTGATGGCGGGTGACCTGCCGAATAAACTACTCGTAACTTTAACGTTGTTAGACTTCCATTTAACTTACCTTGGTGGACAGGTTAACCACTTCTAAGAATCTAAAATTATTGTACATTGTACACATATATTCGTAATATCTGGGCGACCGAGCTTCGCTCGGCGTTTTCCCGGACATGAGACATAGCTAGATCGATTGCTCGTCCCCGAAAACCTCCACATACCAAATTTCATCAAAATCGTTAGAGCGTTAGAGCCGTTTCCGAGATCCCCGAAATAAACAAATATAATCATAATCATTTATTTGCATAATCAGATACATTACATTACACGGATGTAAACATACACGGATGTTGTATATATACATATGTACAAGAATTGCTCGTTTAAAGATATAAGATAATAATATAAGATAAAAATTTGCACTGGAGCTCTTGCCATGGAATTAGAGTTAACCCATTGAAAACTCAAGTAATTATTATTGGTAGCCCTAAGTACATAGCAAGAGTGAATTTTGCGACTCTGCCTCCTGTTGTATTCGATGGGGTTCAGATCCCATTCTCGAGCCAAGTAAAGAACCTGGGCGTGATTATGGATCGTACGCTTTCTTGGGTTCCGCAACTCAGCGAGGTAAGCCGTAAGATTTTTGCTGCAGTGGGTTCTCTGAGGCGAGTTCGGAACTTTTTACCAATTGCCACTAAAATTGCGCTGGCTCAATCTCTTCTTCTTCCTATTTTGGATTATTCCGACGCTTCTTACCTGGATCTTTCAGAAGAACAATTGAACAAGCTTGAGCGGCTCCAAAACGTGTGTATCCGTTTTATTTTCGGGCTAAGAAAATATGATCATGTCTCCAGCTTCCGTTCGCGGCTGAAGTGGTTACCTATTCGTTTGCGTCGCAATATGCATATCCTTTCCCTTCTCTATGGCACCCTGTTCATTCCTAATACTCCTGGCTACCTTAAGGAGCGGTTTAGTTTTATGTCTTCCCGTAGGTGTTCTCAAAATCTCCTCCTTGTGCCCCCGAGATCGTCTACTAAGTTCTATAACAAATCCTTTAGTTTTCAGTCTGTTCGGATGTGGAATGCTTTGCCCATTGATATAAGGCGTGCTCCTTCACTCCCTACTTTTAAGAAGCGTTTAAAAGAGCATTATTTATCTCTTTCGTAATCTTGCTCAATTCTTAATTCCTATGAACTCCCATTTTATTTGCGCTACCTTGTCGTTGTTTCTCTTTCTATATATATTTTTTATATATGTTATGTAGTTTATGTAGTGTACACTTTTGATTTATGTATTTAGTATATGTAGTATATGTTATATTGTATGTAACCTCTTTGCAATAATATTCTCTTTACCTTTTGCTGGTATGCACTGCCCAATAACTTATTTCTATTCGCCATATCGCTATCTGAAGGTTGTCTGGAAGAGATCGCTTTTTAGCGATAAGACCGCCTGTTGTCACCTACTTACTTTAAGTCCTGATCATAATGTATTATTGTATTATTTTCCTGTAGTGCACAATAAAGCATTTTTATTATATTATTATTATATAACCTAACCTACTATATTTGATTGTACATATCCTTATTGTGTTAGTACTACAGTCTGTATCTTCAAGAAAGGAGTGTATATTTTTTTTAAGGATCGGCAACACGCATGTGACGCCCCTGAAGTTGCAAGCGTCCATAGGCCGCGATGACCGCTTACCTTCAGGCGGGCCGTACGCTTGATTGCCACCGACGTGGTATTAAAAAAAGTTATCCGATTTCTTTACGGTATTAACATACTATGAGCATCACAGTTCCATTTGTGAACATTATTTGAACGAGAGGGGGTTGAAGTTGCACCACGTTCGTTGGGGAGTACCCACCGCTACTCCAAAGGAGTCACGTGCGCATTTCCGACCCTCTATAAAATATGAGCAGCAGAAGGGACAAATTTAGGTCCCTCGCTCTCAACACAGTGCATCCTCGGGAGCTCTGGCAACCTTGCTCACCTCCAGGAACACAACACTACATACCTGTATATTAAATAATGTTACGCTCGTTTCCAAAAATGAAGTATTGTGTTCGACGGTAACGGTAACCCACACGGTAACGTTTCTGATTTGACGAGGCGACTCGATTTGCGCCACCAACGTCTCAAATTAAATTGGGCATAGGTACGCTGAATACGTCAGTAACGATGCGCCGTCACAAACTAAATCAATTTTCTAGTAAACCGTAACGTCTGCTAACGAAAACTATTGTACCACATTTGACGGTACATGTGAAAGTAACTCTGTCTGAATAAATGAATAAAAAATGAATAAAATGAACTTTATTCTGTAAGTAGGCCGCAATGGCACTTTTACAAGTCAAACCCTACTAGCGTTTCACAGAGGCCACTGCCGAGAAGAAACGCCGAAATAAACTCGACAGTCAGCCATTTTCTCACAAAAATATGCTTATTACAATGATAATACTTAACCTACTTAAGATCAAGAAATCCAAGTATCTATATAAAGCAACACAAAAACAAAGAATAAAATGAGGGAAAAAAAACAGTTATGTACAGTGTGTAATTCTGTGTTACCTCTTCACGCTTAAACCGCTTAAATGATTTAGATTTTAGATGAAATTTGACATGGAGATAGTTTGTATCCTGAGGAAGGACATACAATAGCTTTTAGCCCAGATATCATCACCATACCGATATAATGGTAACGAAAGTTTGTATGGAGTTACGATATAAACGACGCCCACGCGGACGAAGTCCCGGGAAAAGGCCTCCTCATGTTCACGCCGGTTTGTCCTGTTTCGTGCAACTCTCATGACTCATTCATTAGAGGATTGTAATGATAATGAATGATTCCAGGTGCTTGACGATCCTGAAGAAGACCAGCTGTACCTAGTGTTCCAGTTGTTAGAGGGAGGGCCAGTGATCGACGTGCCTACAGACTCGCCACTGAGCGAGGAGCTGGCGAGGCGGTACTTCAGGGACGCACTTCTTGGCATCGAGTACCGTGAGTACCATTACCTAACAGATCAAAAAAAATACCAGCTACCAGCTGTTGATATAGCAACTTCAAGGCTACCAACTGCTGGAGGGAGGTGCAGTGATCGACGTGCCTAATACATATTCCTCAATAAGCGATGAGGTGACGATGCGGTACATCCGAAACACGTTGCAGGGTGTTGAGGACTGTGAGTATTTTCTCTTTTCAGTAACAAACCTAAACATTTCTCAACAGAAAAAAAATCATCCTTGAGATCGTATACTTAATAGCGGATTCATTGAAACTTTTGTTCTTTTACTTGTTCCTTGGATGACAAAGTGTTATTTCCAACAGTGCACTACCAACGCATCGCGCACCGAGACATCAAACCAGCCAACCTGCTGCTGGGAGACGGGCGGGTCCAGGTGGCAGACCTGGGCGCGTGCGGGGAGCTAGCCGACGCGGGGCTCGCGGGGGGAGTGGGCACGCCCGCCTTCAGGGCGCCGGAGGCGGCTGCGCCTTGCGACCGGTACGATGGCGAGGTATGTAGTTCTCTTTTCAAAACATCAAGCTAAACCAATACGGAAGGGGCATACCTGGGCGCGGGGATTTGGCTAACGCAGAGCTCGTGGGGGGAGGGGGGATACCGGCCTTCAGGTGCTGGAGGCAGCCGCACCTTGCGATCGGTATGATGGCGAGGTATGTGTTTTTTTTTAATATCAAGCTAAAATTATTCGGAAGGGCGGAAGGTGCGGCCTAAGGCGAATGCGAGGAGCTGGCTAACACATGGCTCGTGGGGGGAGGGGGGAACCGGCCTTCAGGCCGCCGAAGCACCTCAGGACTTTGGCTGTTCTCTTGTCAACCCTACTGAGCTAACAGCACGTCATGTAGATAATTAACGTAGAAAAATCGGGTTTATTTGAGAGTGATCCTTCTATGCGTAAGTACGAAGTCAGCAAGAAGGCAACAAATATCAATCAAGCAGCAAAAAGGGTGGATATTCTGTTATTCAGGTACGCACCAATTTAGACAACTTCCCAAGTCCCCAATTTCTTAAAAACATACTCGTATATTCATAAGAAGTAAATAAAGAAAGTGACATCAACTTCTCTTATTCATTAAAGACATAAACCATCCTAAGAAAACATTAACGTTAATGAAATGGACGCCTGTCTATCTAAGTTTTTAATAGCGCTGGCTGTTAAAACCCACCAGTAAATGTAAGTTTCCTTCATAAAACTTGCTTTCTTATGGGAAGTTTGATAGTTTTCTGTGAGAACCGTCTCTATATTCAACGTTTAATTGGATCGTTAAAAGTTTTTAAAGATTTTACTTCGTTTAGTGTAGACACACATATGATAGACACATGAAAGATTATACCTATGTCAAAATTGGATAAAGGTATTCAATAGCAAATGTCTGTATCAATATCGATTTATAAATTCAAGATCTACCTACTTACCTCGTGGTATTCTTGTGTCGTGTTATCAGAAATACTACGCTCCTACAAATACAAAACATACGTAGAGTCCAAGACTTATCTCTAAGAATTTGAATCATGACGATTATTATCTGTTTCCTTAGTTTGCAACTTTGTATCCGTACTTATTAGATACTAGCTTTTGCCCGCGCCTTCGTCTGCGTAGAACTCGGTCATCGCGTTAGAATGTGATTCTATTTTTCTATTTCAGGCGCTTACCTAGTTAGATATTGAACTTACTAAATACCTCATTTGGACATCTGTCACGTCTTCTTTTGCCTACGCAATTATGACTAGCTTCTCGAAGCTGTTGTGTTGTGTCCTAGCCCTGCAAGTCCTGCAACATAGCCCAAGTTCTGATACCGTAGCATATACTTCAGAAGCGGATTGTAGAAGATTTCTTTATCGACTCTTTCTCTTATCAACTCATTCCAAATGTAACGAATCACTTCAATGTGGACAATTAGATAAACAGTAAACACATTATTCAGTACCTACAACATAAATATACTCACCGGCTGAAAATTTGACCCCAATTAGAAAAATGCATTGTTATAGGTATATTGAACATAATTTACTTTTCATCTCACCCGCTCGGAAAGGCTTTCTTTATCCTTTCAAATCTGCGTGCAAAAGTCCACTTTCCACGCTAGCGTGGAAAGTGATTTTGAAATTCGAACGTTACGCAGTTCCATGAGTTCCAACGACAGGTCATTCCTAAGCGTTTAGAAGGTATACATATCATGTACCTAATGGTGCAGTTTATTATTGTTTTGTTTTTTATAATGATATTAATAATACTTTTTCCAGCTTAATTTGATGATATTCAATAATAATTTAGTTTTATTTATAACGAAATAACACGAAGAAACATATTTGAAATGTTTATATGTTTCAACATTTTACGCTCAGTGCAATTTCGGAACGCACCGTTAAAAAGTTAGTTTTTAAGAAAAAAACTCGATGCGAGAGTTTAAGATATTTGAATATTGTTTTGTTTTGTTGTTGAGTTAGAATAATATCAAAATAATGAATTTAATTAATTGATTTCAGTGAAGAAGATACTTATATTACAATTTTAACTCCTGATAAGTTTGGAAATGAGTGAAATATATTTGTTTTAGCCGTTAGCCGTGAGTATTTCGTACCACAGTACTCAACAATAATAATTAGGCTCTTTGATGCATTTAAATGTTAATAATCCACGAAATGCTTTGTAACGGGTGAAATTTAAACAACCCTTTATAGAACATGAGTATATTTTGAATTATACATGAAAGTATTTCCTCGCTATGGTGAGATGAAAAGTTGTGTGTTGCGCTCGGCAGCAAAGTTGTTCGGCGTCTCGTGCCTTGAGAGCCTCGCTACGCTCAGGATTGTATTTTTGAACCACTCGCTTCGCTCGTGGTTCAATCTTACAATCCTTCGCTAGCTCGGCTCTCAATACAAACACTCGCGCCAAAAATCAACTTTGCAGCCTTGCATAACAAATAACTATTATTCAATGTATAGTTTGAAATCACGAAACGTTTTTGGGCCACATTTTCTACCGGTGAGTGTACATGGCATAAAATTAACAAAAGAAAAATGCAACTTAAGGACTGCCATGATTATCAACCATGTCCACAGGCGGTACATCCGTATCTATTATTGCACAGGCGGCAGACATCTGGTCCCTAGGCGTCACGTTATACGCCATGGTGACAGGCCGCGTGCCCTGGACGGCGAGCGCGTGCGCAGAGCTGCAGCGGCGCGTGCTCGCAGAGCCGCTTGCGTTCCCCCCGCGCCCCGCGCTGTCGGCGCCGCTGAGGGGGCTGCTCGCGCGCATGCTCGACAAGGACCCCGCGAGGAGGGCTACCATGCATGAGATCAAGGTGAGCCAATTGCAACCCAGAAGCAATTTTGGAAAACTTTCAGTCTTCTCAAATGGAGTTTAGAGCTCCAATGTCTAAGGCATCTTTCCCGAAATACTGGATTTCCCCACTTGCAGTCGAAAATAACCACCTTCTTAATTATTGAAACTATATAATATTTTTCAAAATGTTTTGCTTCTTAGAAATACTGAATAAACCCGTTTCTGACCCTTTTTCCTTGATAAAAACGCGAAAAGGTCCTTTATCATTACATTTATGTGTAATAATATATTAGGATAACACCCTCCACTTGTTTCCTCTCGACCACTCATTCACTGGCGTAACAGATGTTTGCATCTCGACAGCCTTCTACAAGAAGCAACTGAAACTCTTCAGTCTCCTCACCCTTTTGTATCAAGATAAGCACAATCGAATCTAATTTGAATCGCACGGACAACTACAAATGGTTATCTTGAGTGTACCTATGACTGATTTTTAGGGTTCCGTACCAAAAAGGTAAAAAAGGAACCCTATTGGTTTCACTTTGTCTGTCTGTCTGTCTGTCTGTCTGTCTGTCACATCGCTAAATATCTTAGGAACTACTTATCCTATCGATTTGAAATTTGGAATAGTTATAAACAAGGGTAACCCAGATACATAGAAGATGGTTTTTTAAATTATTTTATTTTATTTTCTGTGAATAATGACAGATAAAAGGGGGTTCAAAATTTTAAAGTCTGGCAACTATGTCAAGTGGGGTATCATATGAAAGGGCTTGACTTGTACATTCCAAAACAATTTTTAGTTTTTTTTTTTCGTTGGGGAAATTTCGATTTACGAGGGAAAATGTAAAAAAAAATACCATTCCCCCCCCCTTATCTCCGAAGTTTACGAAGAAAAAAATTTGAAATTATTACACAACATTAATATGCATGTATATTTTACAGGAAAATTATAGCCATAGCTCTATCTAGTTTTCCTTTTTTTTAATCATCAAAAAACTCTTCTATACTAAGTTTGTAATTTAATCACCTTTGTATGTATTTTTGTTTTATATTTAAATTTACAAAATTACGTTGAAAATACCTTCTTTCAAATAAAAAAACAATTATTGAAATCGGTTGATGTGATAAAGAATTATCCTTGAAAAACCAACATACGTATTAAGTTATTCAGTCGCGCAAATTAGTAACACAATGCGCCGATAGATGGTGCTGTCATGTTTTTTTAAGATTGTTCCTGAATTAATGGGGTCGGGACGGGTACACAACTACATATACAAGAACTGTGTACGGAACCCTCGGTGCGCGAGTCGGACTCGCACTTGACCGGTTTTTGCATTGTCCAGGAGCATAGCTGGGTGACGCGAGACGGTGCCGAGCCACTGCCTTCGGAGCAGGAGAACTGCCGACTGGTGGAGGTGACGGACGAAGATATGGCGCGCGTCGTCACCTCGATCCCGAACCTGTCGACTCTCATCCTCATCAAGACCATGCTTAAGAAGCACAGCTTCCAGGTGAGGTTACTTTGTACAGTGCACATATTGATTTCTAGATTGATTGATGTGTTGTGAAGAAGAAAAGGCTTGATGATGGGACACCTGATACGGCACAACAGCAACGGCACAGAAGACTGTTGATTACTCCAGCGACAAGAGCGAAGCTCTTAAGATGATGATCATGATGCTGATGATGTGTTGTGATATTCTGTTATTTCTTAATCGGTTACTCTTGACAAAGTGGTCGTGATTATGGTCATTCATAGCTGCGACCGCAGCTTCTGCTAGATTTCTCCATGAGTTCCTGCGTGTGGTATACTTCGTCAAGATACTCATTGACAGACTGCACCGAGCAAATTTCTGAATAATTGCGATGGTTGGATCACTTGCTGTATTATTATTACTAAAGCTTGAATTCTGTAATTCCTATATATGATATTTAAGGATACACTCTACACGTCATGTGTTTCAGAAACACAATTACTTATAGTTTTCTTCATAAAAATTCAATCCAAAGTTAGCTCTACTAAAGGAAATAAACGCAAACTACAATGTTAATACTTTATGAAAGGTCTTCAATTTTTGAATAGTAACAAAACTACATGTTATCTAGGTCGTATGTGTTTAACATTTGCAAAATGTGGAGATTTTTTTAACAATGCAAAGGAAATTCCGAAAATTTGACCGGCCGCCGTAGTTTTCTTGCCGGCAGATGGGCTCCGGCCCTCAATGGGAGCAGACGTATGCTGCTTTTCTCAGTTTGACATCTCATAAAAACACGCTTTTTGACAGCTTGCTCGTATACAAATACAAAATGTATACCACACACGAAGATTGCATTAATTGAAGTAGGGTAAATAAATGTTGACGTGTGGCTATTGAAGATTCTTTTAACATGGAATTTTTAGTATTAGCCATTCGTTATAACATAAAAATGCAATCTTTGGTCCCCAATGTTTACTAATGCAACTAAATTATAATGATTTCCTTTACGAAAAGGCATTTTAAACGTAAAAAGGTTACCGATGTATTTCAGTTCAAAGTAATTTACTTTTTATAAATTGGCCACCCAGAACGGAACGTTATGACATTTATGTCACTCATCATATTTCAAATTAAAATTTGTAAACAAATTGTATTTTTATATTTCAATAATTTAACGAATCTAATGTTATATTTTATGTGTATATGTACGGCGCTTTCACGTCAAACAATGATTACCTAAATATATCGCAGAATCTGCATAAACAAAACATATCCCAGAATCTGTACAAACCGGCACAATTATTATGGTGCTTTGAACAGAAGTTTATAAAATATCAGCGTTATACCAAGAAACAGATCTAGAGTGCTCTCTTGCAGCGGAAGCAGAAGAAAGAATACCTATCGGAGTTTCTTCGCCAGTTTGAGTGATGTGGATTTAAATTGTGTAGTGTCTAAGCCATAATATAATTATACCTAGAATGAAAATAATAAACCTATGTTACCTATGTTTCATTTATAAATAATAAACCAAGTAGTTGTTGGGGATGTGGTGACAATGACGATGTCTAACAAACAAATATGCAGTAATTAATTACTTATAATATTAAACTGCGCTAGTTTCTATCTAAAGCTTTCATGCGTTGGAAATCCCGTTGCTTTGATTTTGTACAAGTAAGTACGTATGTCGCATCGCAATAATTGTCTCGACGTTATAGTAAACGAATAGCAAATAATAATAATTGCTATTTATTACTAGCTTTTGCCCGCGACTTCGTCTGCGTAGAACTCGGTCATCGTATTAGAATGTTTTTGCTATTTTTTTATTTTAGGCGCTAAGCTAGTTATCTCTCTTCCACCCCCTTGCGGTATCCCATGTCCTTCCCTATGTTTCGAACATTATGACGCAGGTGCGGAATATACTACAAACGCATGAAGTAATGTAGATGAAAACGCGAGCGCAGCGGGCGCGAAATATTTCAAACATTATGATGCAGGCGCGGAAAAGACTTCACACGTATCAAGCAATGTAGTTAAAAAAGCGAGCGAAGCGAGCGCGAAATATTTGGAACATTATGATAAAGGTGAGGAAAATACTTCATACGCATTAAGTCATGTACATGAAAACGCGAGCGTAGCGAGCGCGATAATTTTCGGACATAATGATGCAGGTGCGGAAAAGACTTCACACGTGTCAAGCAATGTAGTTAAAAAGGCGAGCGAAGCGTGCGTGAAATGTTTGGAACATTATGATACAGGTGCGGAAAATATTCATACGCATTAAATCATGCAAATGAAAACGCGAGCGCAGCGAGCGTGAAATGATCCGAACATTATGATGCAGGCGCAGAAAAGACTTTACACGTATCAAGTTATGTAAGTGAAAACGCGAGCGAAGCGAGCGCGAAATTTTTCGGACATAACGTTGCAGGCGCGGAAAAGACTTCATACGTGTCAAGCAATGTAGTTAAAAAGGCGAGCGAAGCGTGCGTGAAATGTTTGGAACATTATGATACAGGTGCGGAAAATATTCATACGCATTAAATCATGCAAATGAAAACGCGAGCGCAGCGAGCGTGAAATGATCCGAACATTATGATGCAGGCGCAGAAAAGACTTTACACGTATCAAGTTATGTAAGTGAAAACGCGAGCGAAGCGAGCGCGAAAATTTTCGGACATAACGTTGCAGGCGCGGAAAAGACTTCATACGCATCAAGTAATGTAGTGAAAAAGGCGAGCGAAGCGAGCGCAAATTATTTGGAACATTATGATACAGGTGAGGATAATACTTCATACGCATTAAGTCTTGTAGATGAAAACGCGAGCGTAGCGAGCGCGAAATGTTTCGAACATTATGATGCAGGTGCGGAAAAGACTTCATACGCATCAAGTTATAAAGATGAAAACGCGAGCATAGCGAGCGCGAAATGTTTCAAACATTATGATGCAGGTGCGGAATATACTTCACACGCATCAAGTAATGTAGATGGAAACGCGAGTGCAGCGAGCGTGAAATGTTTCGAACATATGATACATGTACGGAAAATACTTCAAACGCATAAAGTCATTTAAATGAGAACGCGAGCGTAGCGAGCGCGAAATCTTTCGAACATTATGATACAGGTGCGGAAAATACTCCATACGCATCAAGTATTGTACAGAGCGTAGCGCGCGCGAAACTTTTCGATCATTACGATGTAGGTAGGTGCGGAAAATACTTTACACATATCAAGTTATGTTAATGAAAACGCGAGCGAAGCGAGCGCAAAATTTTCGGATATAATGATGCAGGCGCGGAAAAGACTTCATACGCATTAAGTATAAGTAATGTAGATGAAAACGCGAGCGCAGCGAGCGTGAAATGTTTCGAAAATTATGCAGGAGCGGCAAAGACTTCATACGCATCAAGTAATGTAGTTAAAAAGGCGAGCGAAGCGAGCGCGAATTATTTGGACCATTATGATACAGGTGAGAAAAAAAAAGAAAAAAGGTGCGGAATATTTTTTACACGCATTAAGTAATGTAGGGAGCGTAGCGCGCGCGAAAATTTTCGAACATTATGATGCATGTGCGGAAAATACTCCATATTCATCGAGTAATGTAGATGAAAACGCGAGCGCAAATTTTTTCGAACATTGTAATGCATGTGTGGAAAAGACTTTATACGCATCAAGTCATGTAGATGAAAACTCGAGCGAAGCGAGCGTGAAACTTTTAGAACATTGTGACGCAGGGAGCGGAAAAGACTTCTTACAAAATTTTAAAGAAAAAAAAATATGGAGAACCTTACTACCTTTGTTTGTTCTTTCACATTCAAAGGTGGAGTAGAGGCCCAGGTTGATAGCGCACCCACCCTGGCTGTTCCTGGGAGATGTGTGATTTTCTGAGATTGAGTTTTTGTTTTCTATCGGCCTATGAATTTAGAATTTGGTCATACTTAATGTTTATTGTTACATACCTATATTTTACTAACAAATACCTATATACCCTAAATGTGGAAAGTCTGACCCGGCCGGTCTTCGGTATGTTGTATCGATCAGTTAGTTGATCCAAATTTGCAACTTTGACAAACTTTACTTCGATGCGAACTGCGATTTCGTTTATTTTCTGGCTCTGAGAACGGTCAGTGGACCCCCCCCCCCCCCCCTTCCCCACTCCTGATATCCCCGTACCGCGAAGAACCTCAAACATATCCCATAACGATTATTAAGAAGAAAATAAATGTCCGCCATCTTGCATTTGAAAATGGATATCATTGTTGTAATCAGCACCCCAAAAAAAGAGTTTATACAAAAATATTCATATTTAAATTTATACATTTTGAACCTTATTATTTGAACAGTAAAATGGCTTTTTAAACAAATAAAGTTGATGCAGCTCGGCCAACTCAAATTATTTCAATCATGCGCATACATAATACATGCCGCAAGTCTTACCATGCAACCGAGAGCCCGCTGCTCTGCGTAGGTAGGTAGAGGTACCCTTCATCGAAAACAAAAAAAAAAAACACCGAGCTTGCATAGTAAGACTGGTATGTACCTAGGTTTGTGAATATTGATAGAGACCGACTGTCCAACATAATTTGACCTCTCATATCAAACAGTTAATATGGTTTGAGGGACTTTTGTTTTTTGTCTTTGGCCTCTCAAGTATATTTCGTCCCCCGTTTTTTCAAATTCTATCTGTTTATTGCACAATGTTTGAATGGGGTTCTTTTTCCTTTGCTTCCAAGTAGATGCTTACCAACTTTCAAGCATTTAAATCACGAATTGAAGGACTTCCCATACAAAGTTCAACCCCTGTTTTCACCCTTTTTAATCCCCAATCTGTATGATTTTTATAGCCTATAACCTCGCCGAAGATCCAATAAACATATTATTGAAGACTGTATTAAAATCCATTCGCTAGTTTTCACGTGATAGTTAGACAAATAAACAGACAGACAAACAGACAAACAGACATGAATTCTAAAAACCGTTGAAATGTGTTCTGTTATCGATTCTAAGACCCCTCAATCGATTTATTTTCTTATATCTTCAATGTACAGATTTTTGACCCTCTTCTGCTTTATTATATGTATAGATTGATGAAAATAGACGCGATGTTAACCATTATTGAACCTTATGTCGTTGCAATAAGGTTCACGGATGTTCAGTTAAGTGTCATCGACGGCACGATTGCTCACACTAGAAGAATATGTAAACGCATCCTGCTAATTATTCCTTTCAATTATGGACCTTATAAGAAGTGTATAAAAGTTAATTTGTCAGAGCTGATACAGTAGTGGTCCGGCCAAGTTCCACAATTGCAGACTGTTACAATGACTTTCTTGATGATATTTGTTATATAATTAGGTTTTATACTGCTTGTAATTCACGATAACGACGATGCGCAGGGAATGTCATACTATTCTATGCGCAATTCTGCGGATTGGGTTACGACGGGAGGTCGTGAATAACAAGAACTACCTATAAGGTTAGGTACTAGTTCCTCAAATACAAAGTTGATTCACAATATTGCTGCAGTTATCCCGTGCCATATAAATAGTTTCAGTAGTTATTATATATATTGTAATAAAACTAGCGCTTCTTCTCTTAAAACTTGCATTAAATCAGTGTCCATTTTAGAGTTAACCAACTGATAAACAGAAAATAATCAATTTATGAAAATAGCCTATTTAAGGTACAACATATACTCGTATCATGAAAATCACCAAGTAAACTCTCAAAATAAGTACCTAAGTCATAAACATAAAACAGTCATAACATGCACGAACCGATTAGGAAAATTCTTTCTCTGTTTTAAGTTGTATAAAAATGAGTCTGTGAGGAAAGGGCAAAACAAAATACATTTTACAAAACAGGGGTTTGACAAGTTTTATTTTATAAACAAGGAACTGAGTATTTTACTACCACAAATTCCAAATTCAAGACATTTTCAGATACAACTAATACTTGAGTTTTGGTTACAGATCAGAACTTGACGATTTTTGTTACACTTCTCTTATGCACCAAGAAACCTTTAAATATTCAAAATCTATATTGTCATAAGTTGACATAAACATGGGTCAATGACCCGACCCAGCAAAATGAGGTAGTGTGCGTGAATAATGCATGTGTGGGTTAATTGGGTAAATTATTAAAAAAAATGAAATTTGACAGGCGCTGAGAATTTACCCCGCACGATAGGCCCTTAATCAGCTTCGTCTTTCTAGTCGGGAGCCACGTGATATCGTTCTACCCACCTGTGTGCGCCGGTTCACCATCGAATGGTGAGGTAACCGAGAATCTAATTGAATGTTGATGATGATTCCAATAGAATTATAAAATTGGGCTCACCGTCATCGTAACATCTAATTATGGCTTATCCTTCTACTGCCGAGCCGAGTGGGGGGCGAGCATGGTTGCTCCGATGGCTCAGTGGATAGAGCGATTGGCCACGAAAGCCTGAATGTCGCAGGTTCGAATCCTGCTCGGAGTAAAAAAAAACGAAAATTGAAAGCGGTTTTCTCTTCCGTCCTAATTTAACGGAGGCAAAACAGTGATTAATGACAGAATCACTGATTCATTAAGTGCCTTCATTAAGTTAGAGCTGTTTTCACCATTCACGTCTGGTTTCAGAACCCGTTCCTCCGAAGCCGGGAGGGCAGCACCTCCCGCCGGGAGTCCTCAGAGACCATCAAGGAGGCCGAGAAGCCGAAACGAGGCGGCCTCGCGCGCTCCGGCCGGTCGCTGTCGGCCCCTGGCAACTATCTTATGGACAGGTACGAATACCTTTGGCCTTTGTGTAGGTGATTCCAAAACCTTTAGACTTTCACGTGAAAGATGAGTCTGAAGAATAAATTTAACTGAAGAGAACTTAACGTAATAATGGAACTAACAAAACGGTTCTAACTTAATGTAATGAATATTAATGATGTAGCTAATGTTCCTAGGCTGTATGTAGATTTTATGTTTGTTTGATTTACTTGCCTAATTACAATTAGCATTTTTTAACGAGATAGTGTATTCCTACCGTAACCATAATTGTGTATTTTTTAGCCGACAAACTTCATTCGACATTGCGCTGGAGTCAGTTCAAGAGTCCCGCGACCAAACGCAAGACAAGGAAGGCAAGCCGGACGATAAGCAAGAAAAGCAAATGGCCGCGCGGTGATACCACAAGATGGCGGCCGCTCCCTGCGTCCGCGCACCCGCGCAGCACGCCAAACATTAAAAAAGTTTACTATACAAAAAAAGAGATTTTTAATGATATAATCATGCATTTTTTGCCTTTATAGTTTGTAGATTAATTTCTAAGTCAAGTTTCCTTAGTTTTGTACTTAAAGGTGACATAAAGTGAGGTTAAGCAATTACGTAGGGGGAAGAACGAAGATGATATTTTTTATATATTATAGTATAGCGGGAATGTAAATATTTTTAAATATTAATAATTCATTCGACTAGTCCCAATGTTTTAAATGATATTGTAAATAAGGTATTTTTGCCCTTTTTGTAATAATCTAAGGACTGCACTTCTTAAAGTTTTCTCTAAAAATATATTTAAGTACTTACTATCTTCGGCAGCTGCTGTACGTAATCAACGTCAAAAATAAGTAGACATATTTTTGCCACTTTAAGTAACGTACATATGACTGAATGTACTAGAAAGTCACTTCATTTGTTCATTGTTTCTACTTAGATATAAATATGACTTAATTTTTTTGTTAAACATTAGATTTGTTATAAATTGTTACGATTTGCCTTATTTTAATATGTACTTAATTACATGGTACCTAATACCTATGTCATATTAGTACTCTAAACGTCGACCATTTTGCTTTTTTTGTCAGTCATTAAATATAATTCTAATAAAATTGCTCAATGCATTGAATCATGTATATACTCGTACATACGTATAGTTTACTTAATATTATTCATGTTTCGAATGTGTGCGTTAATGTAGTGGAACTACGTAAGGACGGGCCCAACGGGCTCGACTTTTGAACAAAGAACTTTAGTTCGAAAATACCAAGTTTTAACGTCAGTCAGCGGTGGTAAGTGACAGTTTGCGTGGGCAGTGGCGCTTCTTTCGAGTGTGTGAATGTTGTACCTAAATTTCCAGACAGGCCTAACTTTTCAATCATCGCTCGGCCGAAAACGTAGCATTTTACAAAAACAAAAATCGTAACCTAAAATTCATAAATTGGCGGAGTCCTCACGATTAGTGTTCTAACGACCTTACTGAGTAACAGGTATGTTATCAAAAACTAACGTAACTCGAAATTTATTAGATTCACAATTTTAATAAAGAAAAACTTAATAACAAGCTTCTAGAAAGGCGCTTGAAATTATTATCTAATTAATTTACGGCTTCTGTAATAATTCACTGATTGATACAATATTGATATAATTGACTGATTGATTGATATTGTTCAACGTCTTGCTTGAATATTGAGATGCTGATTTGAAGTAAGACTTATTAGTCTCCATTATCGGAACACTAAGACTTATATTTTTCCATTGATTAATATAAAGCTCACCCCTAGTATCGAAGCCACCTCGGTCGACATAAACAGAACCAACTTATATCAGTCACTACTAATCAGAAAAAAACACCCGCTCTTTTAAAGTCGTAAAAACAGACATGGACGAACGTTTTACGAGCGATAAAAGTTGGGAAAAAAATCCGACTAAAAAAGACAGAGGTCACTCCAAAACAGTAAGCAAACAAAGTAAAAATCGTACATTGTTTCTGATTACGCTGTCGTACAAAAACTTATTTTATTATAAGAATGTTAAGGTCCTTGTTGCATCAATAACAACGTGTCCTTATATTTTCGATTATGTCACGTAACTTCGGAACTTTTATTAGAATAAGTCGCAACTTTCTCGTGTCGAGTTTCAGAGAATATAATGATATTGCTGTTAGAAAGCCACTTAGATACGTAATATTCCAATAATATATATGTGACTATCTAACAATCTTTCTAATATTGACATCAATTGTAAAAATTATTGAGTAATTAATATAGTTTTATATATAAAAAAAAAACAACAACAAGGGCCCATAGATAAATACCTTATAACTAACATATAACATACTTACCTAGAAGTATGATTTTCTTGAGAATTGCAATAATTTTCGCATCTACTGCCTATATTGGTATGGAAAGGTAATCTTCGCCAGCTAAGGAACATTGTATACTCGTATTGTACCTAGCTTATAATTATGTGGTTACAAGTTACAATAATAAGAATATACTTCAAGTTCTTCATATTGATGGTATTTAGGTAAAATATGCCAGCCATTTAGGACAAAAAGTCAAACAACTTTTATCTGAGATAAATATATTAATACTATGACAATGGCTAAAATACACTCACAGTACCTACCTATATACGCTCTAGTGTAATTGTGAGAGATGTGAGATATTGTCATTGGCTCTGCTGTTCAGTTCAATTCATTTATTCGTCTATATAGTTGTTAATATGCTTGTTGTTACACAGCTGTTGATTCTCCTAAAATAAATAAATAAAAAATCTGGGGGCACGGGAGTGCCCCCGCAAGTCAAGCAAAAACAAAAAGGTGCACGGCCGTACCATCCTTTTCTCGAAGCCATTCAGGCCATTTTCAACATCCTTTAATTTTGTCCCAGTTAAAGCTAGAACCCTGCATTTTCAGTAACATGTTGGGCATAATATGGGTTAGATATATTCTCAATAACATTCAATTTGAACTTTTATTTTAAGAACTATTGCCCCTCAAAATTCCTTAGTTTTGTCACTGACTCACTGACTGACTGACAGATCATCAATCGTTTAAGGTACTTCTAGCAGACCCACAAGCTCCAAATTTTAAACATAATTAGTTTTTAGTCTATTAATTGCTAGAAAATTAAAAAATATTGCAATATCAGTCACGTATCTGAGATATACAAACTGCATAAGTAAGTTTGTAATCCTATACGAAATACATGCGATTACAAAGTTACTTTTACAGTTTGCATGTTCGTTACTAGAAGTCATACCTTAAAAAGAAAAAAAAAGGGATGAGATCCCATCAAAAACATTACATGTAAAAAGATGCAAGTCTCGCAACACAGTTCTTTTACAACAAAAAGTAATGATATGTAATCTTAAACCAAGTCTGTTATATTTTAGTCAATAGTACCGGAGGGGTGCCCGCAGAACAAAATTTCCACCGACTTGCATCTGCATAACTTTATTTTTTTTAATATATATAATGACATGATCAAAAACATAAAGTACCTAATGCTGATGCAAGTCGGTGGAAATTTTGTTCTGTGGGCACCCCTCCGGTACTATTGACTAAAATATAACAGACTTGGTTTAAGATTACATATCATTACTTTTTGTTGTAAAAGAACTGTGTTGCGAGACTTGCATCTTTTTACATGTAATGTTTTTGATGGGATATTATTTTACGATATTAAACGACGACGAACTCTGAAATAGACCAACACATACATTTCCTATTGTATTTTTTTTTCATGTGTTTTATTGTGTACAATAATAGTACATTACTTACCAAGGGCGATAAAACAAAGAATGTCTCAGATCGCAAGTATTTTACGCCCGAGCCGAAGGCAAGGGCGATAAATATGCGATCTGAGGCTTTCTTTATTATCGCCCGTGGTAAGTACAAAATTTTATGTCACCCCCTGGCCAGGAAGTGGGTTTTTTCGCGCGCGGAGCGTGCGATAATGGCCACTTTATGGCTAGGTGTGACATAAAGAGTTTTTCACCTCACTAGCTCGGAAAGCCCTTTTTTATTCTTTAAAAACAGATAGCAAAACTGCATTTTATCCACATGTGTGCAAAGTAATTTTGAAATCCGAACGTGTTCCTAGTTACTTTTTTAACATAATAACATGTAAGACCGTGTTCCCACTATCCGATACAATATCGGTGTAGGATTTATTACCGATAATAATGTTTGGAAAACTGCTTAGTGCTCACACTATCCGATCCGATATCGGTCAGATTCGTATCGGATCCGATATCGGTTAGTGTGGGTGGACACAAAACAGCCAGGACAATTTTCACCCATCTGATTTTTTTTTCAGGTGGTGTGAAAAAAATCAGTCCTTGGATTTCAGATTTTATATTTATTTTGAATTAAAATTTTTTTTTATAATTATTTTGAATTTTAAGAAAAAAAATTTTTTTTTTGGCAAAAAATCGTCATTATACTCGATTTCGACTAATTCAAGGATAAGGATTTCAAATTTTATCATTATTTTGAATTTTAAGCAAAAAAAATTTTTTTTTTTGCAAAAATCGTCTTTATACTCGATTCCGACTAATTCAAGGATAAGGATTTCAAATTTTATAGTTATTTTGAATTTTAAGCAACAAAAATATTTTTTTGCAAAAAATCGTCATTATACTCGATTTCGACTAATTCAAGGATAAGGATTTCAAATTTTATATTTATTTTGAATTTTAAGGAAAAAAAAAATTTTTTTGCAAAAAATCGTCATTACAGTCGATTCCGACTAATTCAAGGATAAGGATTTCAAATTTAATATTTATTTTGAATTTTAAGCAAAAAAAATATTTTTTTTGCAAAAAATCGTCATTATACTCGATTCCGACTAATTCAAGGATAAGGATTTCAAATTTTATATTTATTTTGAGTTTTTAGCAAAAAAAATATTTTTTTGCAAAAAATCGTCATTATACTCGATTCCGACTAATTCAAGGATAAGGATTTCAAATTTTATAACTATTTTGAATTTTGAGCCAAAAAAAACAATTTTTTTTTGCAAAAATCGTCATTATACTCGATTTCGACTAATTCAAGGATAAGGATTTCAAATTTTATAACTATTTTGAATTTTAAGCAAAAAAAATATTTTTGCAAAAAATCGTCATTATACTCGATTTTGACTAATTTAGGGATAGGGATTTCAAATTTAACATTTATTTTGAATTTTAAGTTGGATTTTTTTTTTTTGCAATAAATCGTGATTATACTCGATTTCGACTAATAAAGATTTCAAATTATATTTTGCTTTATATATTTACTTTAGCATTTGTTTTTGAATTTTTCTTAATTTTTTTTGCGTTTTTTTGTTCAAATACAATTTGATTTAGTTTTTATTTTCTATTTTAATGAAATGAAAAATTAATTATTTTAATTTTTATTGTTTTACTTTTGTTTTTTCCTTTTTCTATTTCCTCGCTTTAGTGAGGTGAAAAGATTTGTGTTACACACGGCTGCAAAGTTATTTTACCTCGTGTGTTGCAACACTCGCTATGCTCAGGATTCTAATTTTGAACCACTCGCTTCGCTCAGGATTCTATTTTCGAACCACTCGCTTCGCTCGTGGTTCAACCATAGAATCCATTCGCTAGCTCGTGGTTCAACCCTAGAATCCATTCGCTAGCTCGTGTTCCAATTCCACACTCGCGGTTAAAATACAACTTTGCACCCTTGTATAACAAATAACTATTACTACTACTACTACTACTACTACTACATACATACAGAGTTACAGATCCAGACACGTTTTTTGTTTATTCTCGTACTTTACGTTTACTGTATACTATGCCTTGAGTAGTCACGAAAGTAATACTGAAGCTGGCCCGCTACGCTAACGCACACAAAAACTTATACAGTTAATGAAGAAAAGGAATAAAAGCAGTTTCTTTTTTGTTCTGTGTGAGGTTAGTTGTTTACGAAAACGACACAGTGTATTTATACCAGTACCTAGGCTTTAACTTGAGAAAAGCCATACCCATAGGGCACACTCCGTTGCGACGTCGCATGCGTATAAATTACATTAAATCTAGGTAGTTTTTGTAATGCGACGTCGTAACGTAGTGTTGTGGCCACGCCCATTAGGGTGGGCCGTTGTTGTATGGGAAAAAATAAAAGTTCCAAATTCGAAGTGTAATAGGAATAAAAAGTTGCAGTTTAATAAGTAGATTATGGTGATAATATCAAATTTAAAAATGTATACTACTTTTAGCCCTCTACCAGGTGCCAAAAATTTGAAGTTAGGGTAATATTTGATAATTATTTAAAGGTATAATATTACTAGTATTTAGCCCGTTTATTTTTGTAAATTAAAGACGAATGTTAATATAATATAAATCATCACTATTATTTATTTCTGTTTTAATATAATCAATATTAAAAATATCCCAAATTTTTTGTAATTAAAAAAAATACCATTAAACGACCGATGTTCTGTATTGTAAAAAAATCGTACTACGTATTTTTCAAATATAATCTCAAACAAAAGTACTAATGTTAATATTAAAATAAAGCAGGGTTTGATTGAAAATATATAACTTTTTAATGGTTTAAATAGACGGTCAAAGGTCCTATTTCGCACTTTTCCGGGCATGTTGCCACGTAATTTGGGCCATATTTTTGCTTTAATCATTATCATTTTTATGCTTTATGTAACGTGTTTAATCCACGACAGCTCTGACGAATGCTTTAAGCACCAATTTGGATATATTTAATAGATCAAAAAGCCTTTTTTGAAAAACCCCATTTACGCCGTCTAAGTGGGTCACAAAAAAAAATCTTCTGATAATAAATAATAACCAAAAACAAGTATAATTGATACCAAAAGATGTTATTTAATTAATAATAAAGTTTAAATAAATTTAAAATATAAGATATATATTTTTTAAATTTTTGAATTTTCTGACATTTCGTCGTCGGTAGAGGGCTAAAAGTATATGCCAAATTTTTTTTTATTATTTTTCCCCTATTCTACAAAAAATCATACAGCGTATGTATACTATTACATTACGAAATTCCAAAATTTTGAAAATCGGCCCACCCTAACGCCCATAGTGTTGTCATTATTTGTCTATCAACCAAAATACGAACTGTTTTAATGTAACGATATTTCCTCAAAATTTACAATGTAAACTAAGTACAGCCAAGAACACAACAAGGGTACAGATTGTACAAAATTCCAATATAATACAACCCGTTTTGAAATAAAATTAATCAGACGACTGCCATTGAAAAATATGTTTTTATACTATATCTAGTTGAATTTGAGCCCTGCGAAGGGTAAGTACGGGTTGTTAAGATCTCGAAATCCGGTTATATGATTATTTCTGAAAGGTTTTGGTGATTCCGGGCGTCAATGTTATACTTAAGTACATATTCGATTTCTGTTCCTCGTAAAATAGTGGTCACAGTCCAGACTATGATAGAAAAAATATTTTTGATTCATAAGTGTCAACCGAAAGACATAATTATACTTCCGGATAGATACGAGTAGATTTTATTCTTTCCCACAGTTTACATGGGATATTGGCCTCCCCCGATTTCCACCTTCATTAGGTAGGTACAAGTTGAATGTCTCTATTGGACTTTATTTCAATACAAATAGGGTCCAAACATTCAATCTCCGCGGCTACACAACTACTGCGTAATAAATACACTGTGACATTGCTAAAAGCCCTTTTGTTCTTGCAAACTTTGCACCCTATAAGTAGGGCTACCGTGTTTAACTGAGAGCGCCTGGGAAGGGACAGCCATAAAGCTGCCTTACCACCAAAGCTATGCTATGCAGATGTGATGGCATTCCGGTTCCATTCCATTCCATGCTATACTATGCTATGTGAACCAATGAATATGATTGGTGGATATCAACGCATCCACAACAACGTAGCATAGCACAGCTCTGATGGAATGGCGCCCTAAGAGGGTGACTTCAGGGTGTGGCGGGCGCGGGGCGGGGATCCGCGTCTCACTAAAACGGTCGCCCTATTACACTTATCATTAAATTGTCTCACCGACCAATTCAGTTTATAAGTGAGCTTTAATTGTAATCGAATTTTAATGCCACAGGGTCCCACGCAGCCATGTTCCTTAGGTACCTTGTGTTTAATATAAGTATAATAGTACCATGTCAAAGTGAAGTCAGCGGCGAAAGATTATGATTCACTTCAAACTTTTATCACTGTTTATGTCAGTAATTACTTATAAACCATTTGAATATGCCTCCCCAAGTTCTTATATCAAAGTTGTCAATTCGCGATACTTACTGCAAAGAATTTCAGGAGTTAGGCGACTTCCTGACTTGGCGGGGCGGGATCGATATGTGCCATTTTCTTCTTTGACGTAAACTTACTGACGTCGCAAAGATTCTCACTTGACGAAATACTGTCAGTATTCTATTTGCGCAGTACTAATATCATGCGCAGAAGCGGACCAGTACTGCCTTCGCATCGTCCCGCTTCCGCGCATCCCGCACCAGTCAGGAAGCACTCATTTAGGCGACTTCCTGACTTGGCGGGGCGGGATCGATATGTGACATTTTCTTCTTTGACGTAAACTTACTGACGTCGCAAAGATTCTCACTTGACATAATACTGTCAGTATTACGTTTGCGCAGTAGTAATATCATGCGCAGAAGCGGAGCAGTACCGCCTTCGCATCGTCCCGCTACCGCGCATCCAGCGCCAGTCAGGAAGCACTCATTTAAATGTAGGGGCGCAGTAAAAAATGGTACCGAGGCGGCTGACAGCTGACACTGACATTTGACACTTTTCTCATATCGTACTGCCTCCGCACCGACAAATCAGGAAGTCGCCTTAAATGTAGGGGCGCAGTAAAAAGTAATACTGAGTTGACTGACAGTTGACAGTGACATTTGACAGTTTTCTCATATCGTACCGCCTCCGCACCGACAAATCAGGAAGTCGGCTAAATTTCAGGAACTGTATTATTCCTCCTCCTAACTTCTTGTTGTCGAAGATCTTCCCTGACGGAACATTAATCCGGTAGCTCTAGTATAAGTTTTTTCGAAACATTAACTAATTCGAACGCGTTTGCGTTTTGTCTCAAAATGTATGAAAGTGGTATGAAAACGTGAACAGCGCCTCTGGTGGTCACTAGTGGAAACTAAAACAGCGAGTATAACATTTGTTGCTAACCGATGAACGCGCGTATTTCAAACTCTTTTCATACATTTTGAGACAAAACGCAAACGCGTTCGAATTAGTTAATGTTTCGAAAAAAGTTATACTAGAGCTACGGGAATCCGATAAACAGAGTTAGTTATGAATAATAGAAAATAGTTAACTCTCAAGTCCAATCCACGAAGTTTGTGTTGAATAGTGAAGTAAGTGTGTTTCGCCGCTGGCTTTGCTCACATGCCCCATTTAGTCCTGTGTGAGCTTAGATTACAGTTCTGTAAGCTAGCTTCTGCCAGAAATATTTACATTCTATTCGAATTTAGATTTAGTTTAACTATTATTTTATTGAAATAGTGATTGTTTCTAGTTTTTAAGCAATTTTGTGTTTGTACTGTTACAAATATTAAATGATAATTAAATATTTACTTTTCTAAGAAAGTTTATAAACACACGCTAAGAGCTAGCCGCAAATTTCATCGGTAGTTATCGTATCTTACCACGTATTTCACATGTCACAAAGTGAACTTCTATTTTATGGTACACTCAGCGTCATATAGTATGTAGCAGTCAAAGTGGCCAAATAGTTCGGTACTACATACTATATGACGCTGACTGTACATAAAATACAATATAAATACTTTTTATTGCACACCTCAAGGACACAGTACAGTACAAAATCATAAGAAGGGAGGCAAACAAGAGACGGTCTTAATGCTAAAGAGCCATATATGCCACTGTATTCCAGAGACATTATTTCCACAAACGAACGGACTGTTCGAGCGACGTACACAAACAGTTCCGTAATTCGCAACCACATCAAAGACGGAATTAGTAGCTCATTGCGGAGCGGGCAAACTTGGAGCGGCGAGCGGCGGGCAAAGTTACAGACGGATAGTGTTTGTGCAATCACCAAACACTACACGGGCTCCAATAATACAATTAGCTGCAAAAGGTACTGCGCGGCCAGCCTCAACGTCGATCTAATTTGAAACTAAAATGCTGTCAGAATTTTATGGATAGGTTCATACATACGTAACATAAATTCCAGTGGCGGAGCGTCCATACAACTCGATTCCCACCGGCTTGCCTAATTTTCAGCCAGTCCAGTTCTTTTACTACGGCTCATGAAGAATAGGAAAAGCCAAGTATTTCCGGCTTCCCTAAGAATATTTTTGACGCGCCGCCACTGATAAATTCAAAAGTCAAAATTCAATTTACTCCTTTTATTTATTTAAAATTTATTGCACAAACAAAATAAGTACAAATGGCGGACATAATGCCATGCATGAGGCATTCTCTACTAAATACCAGTCAACCATAGGGCCAAACAGAAACTTTTACCATATTCCGTAGATTAAACATCATGCTTTTAGCAGATTTTAGTAGGTAATGTTTAAAAAATATATACATGTAACTATATACTTATTTTGAAATTCGATATTACGCTCTTTTCCCAATTTTATATTATTTGTAGATAACTCTTGAGACAGGTTTACCGACGCTCCTTATCCGTGAAATGTGTACCGGAGCTAACTGAGCCGGAAAGATGTGAATTCATCCGAAGAGATGCGATGCCGTTTTCTACAGCCTCAACCAAAACTCCTCAATTAAAACCGGCCAAGTGCGAGTCGGACTCGCGCACGAAGGGTTCCGTACCATTATCTATGGGAGCCCCCTTAAATATTTATTATATTCTGTTTTTTAGTATTTCTTCTTATCGCGGCAACAGAAATACATCATCTGTAAAATTTTCAACTGTCTGACTATGGATGGAATAAATAAAAATTGTGAAACTTTTTCCCCCTATTTCGAAAGTTCTTTCGATTCCGAGTAGAAAAAACCCGATTTTATCCAAATTAAAAAAAGTCGAATCTACAACTTTCCGTAAAATGGCCCACTGTACATAATACCATCTTGATAGTGTGTAAAATGTTGAGTGAGACCGACCTCCAGTTATATTCGTATCTGCCAATAAAAGCCATGTAAAGAAGCGTGTACACAACTCATAACTATGTACACTCGTATTTGTACATTAGGAAAATAAACTGTTACTGCAATTTACTAAGTGCTCTTGTTGGTAAACAAGTGGCTTCGTATTTAACAGAATTGGCATTTACTTTAGAAATTAAAGCTGATTTACTACTCATGTTAAGCGAACGACGTTAGCGAATTTTTTGTGATTCGATAAATGTCATTTTTAGTCATGTCTTGTTTTCCGTCTGTGCCCCGCTTTTCTCAGTAACCGTTTGTACTAGAAAGCTGAAATTTGGCATGACGCAACGGCAACGGGTGGACAACTACGGAACTCTACATTGTGCGTGGCCCGACACGCACTTGGCCGGTTTTCTTACTTATATCTACTATCCACCTATCGTTACATGATCACATACTTATCTGGGTTAATTAAAGGTACCTGTAACACAAAATATCGCGGTATTTTTTTGGCATCTTTTTAGTTCCATCTACAATTTTAGTTATTATTTAGTTTAGTTTTGATTAGTCGTACGTTTTGTTACAGCTACTACGTTACATCATTTATAATTTATGGTATGCGACTGTTTGTGTCAGAGCCGGATCTAGGGGGGGGGGGGCAGCCGGGGTCCATGCCCGGGCGGCAAGTTTAGGGGGCGGCAAATTTAGGGGCGGTAGGGGGGCGGCAATTCGAACTTCTTGACAGGCCAAAATACGTCTTGACCGGACAAAAAATTTCGCGTTCGCTGCGCTCGCGTTTTTTTATGACTTGATGCGTATGACGTATTTTCCGCATCTGCATCATAAGTTTGAAAACTTTCGCGCTCGCTGCGCTCGCGTTTTCATCTATACGTAGATGTGTTATGACTTTATGACCCGTTCCCCCTTAGAGTAGATAACTAGTAGCTACTTTTATTGTTCTGAAATGGTAGAGGTAACAATTTGTAAGACAATATTATATGCAGACGGGGGTGGCCCTTTGTAGTTTTTGCTCCCCTCAAAAAATTTCTAGATCTGGCGCTGGTTTGTGTTCTTAATAAACTAGGTAAATTAAAAAAAAAAAATTTTCTGGCAGAAGCGGCATAGTTTTTATATTTCCTTGCAAGCGAATGGTCCAAAATATTTTAAAATTGCCTTTCCACGTTGTGATAGAAGAGTAGGCGTGTCGCTTTTACGAGTAATATTGACATTATATTGTATATTGATTATATATTACTTGATGTACATAATTACATTATTATATAAGGTTTTTGAAATCGACTTTGTAACTCAGCTTGACCGTTTTCGTAGCTATTTTGTTTGTAGATAAAAATGACAGATGGAATGGTAAAATGGGATTTCAGATTAATTTATATTCTACCCGTGCCCCCGTGATTTAATTCATTATTTCCATGATAAAGTTAGGTTTATTAGAATTTTAAGTATCAAACTCGGACCGCCGCAATTAAAACATGACTTGTTTCTAAGTTTCGTGCAAAACTTAGTTAGTCGACGCTAACTTAGTTAACCAAGTATTAGTATCCGTGTTGCTAGAAAAAATATCTACATAACGATATAGCTCGGGGTTATAAGGTACTGATGTATTAGAATTCGATTCAAACCTAATTAAAATGAGTGTTTCTGTGGAAGTGTTACGTAGAGTAATACCAACGCGGGAACATTCATTCCTGAGGAAATGCTACATTACGAAATCGAAACATGTCGCCAGTGCCGTTTTAGTAATAATATCTGGGCGGCCGAGCTTTGCTCGGCTTTTTCCCGGGCATAAGACCTAGCTAGATCGATTGCTTGTCCCCGAAAACCCGTACATACCATATTTCATCAAAATCGTTAGAGCCGTTTCGGAGATCCCCGAAATAAATATATATAGAAATATATATAGATATATACAAGAATTTCTCGTTTAAAGTTATAAGAATATATGGGCGACCGAGCCTTGCTCGGCGTTTTCCCAGGCATGAGACCTAGCTAGATCGATTGCTCGTCCCCGAAAACCCCCACATACCAAATTTCATCGAAATCGTTAGAGCCGTTTCCGAGATCCCCGAAATAAATATATAAATAAATAAATAAATATACAAGAATTGCTCGTTTAAAGATATAAGATTAGATAATTTAAAACATAATATGTGTCAATGAGTTGAAACTTTGTGCAAATTGAAATATTTTACATAAATAACATTAAATACGTGATTTATTCCTTCTTACTATTCCATTGTTGCCAATTTCTTTACAACTTCATACTTAAATATCAAATCTGAGCAAGAGCACAATATGCATTTGAATACAATAAGCTTGGTTTATCAATTTGATAATGTAATAGATTCTTAATGTACTTTATCCTGTTATTTTTTAAATCAAAAACAAAAATAAATGAAACTTTTATCTCTAATGATTGTTTTCTTTTCCCTTACTTAAAGTCCGAAAGATTCTTCCAAATTCATTCTAAAAATAGAAAAGATAAGAATAAAATAAGACAGATTGGAGCTTTGTGGGTTGGAAGATCAGATGGCATTAAAGTTGCTTTCGTAAACAAAGCCGAATAAGTATTGGAATTTAGGTGTCAAATCGGACCCCGCGTTCCAGGGCATGAACTAGGAATACGCTGGGAGCATAACTTTTACTTCCGGGAACGCTACTGACGTGAATGTAACGTGAAAAAATGACGTGACAAAACACGTATGGCAATGAATTGTGAAATCCAGGAGAAGAAGCGAGCTCCCCAACGCATGCGATTAGAATTAAAACTCCCTACTGCCCTCTGAAAGTTGACGACAACACTAATATACTTCATCATCATTCTCAGCCTGTAATCGCCAACTGCTGAGCATTGCCTCTCTTCGAGTACGCCACTAGTCCCGGTCTTGAGCCAGTCTTATCCAAGAGTGACCCGCGATCCTCCTAATAGGTATCATCGACCCATCGAGCCGGTATCACTTTTTTGGTCCATCTGCCATCACTCTGCATAGCAAGGTGTCCTGCCCAACTCCACTACTTATATACTTGGACTGTGGTTTTTTTTTTATACAACGACGGTGGCAAACAATGCATACGTTCCACCTGATAGTAAGTGGACACCGCAGCCTATAGACGCCCGCAACTCTTAAGCAGTCACGTGCGCGTTGCCGACCTTTTATAAAATTTGACGATTCACTGTGTTGACAGCAGAAGGAATGAATTTAGGAAAAACAAAATATTTGTGTGAGGTCTAAGTGTCATACAAATTAAACAGTACAGGGATTTCTTTATATAGTGAAACTAGGCAGGCTCATTATTTTAAAGGTACGCCATTGAATAGATTGACAGTCTATATAATGTATACTCTCTGATGTGATTAATTGATTTACCCGACATTATGATACTGAACCCAAGAGGCACTTTAAGTACACGTGTTCGACATTGGGGCCCTGCGACCTCAGAGGATAATGAATTTGCGACCACTACATAACAGGGGCCCTGAAATTGTCGTTAGATTAATTAAGCGTTTGATAGGATCCCCGTTTTCACATAGATTATTATTTATCGCATGGCAATTATTTCGAACCGTAAGGCCGGTCGCACGTTGGACACGTTTTCGTACGAAATTATTCGTCCGAACACGCACGAAGCCGCGCGAATGATCCCGACCTTGAAAGTACTATGGGAGCGCGCTCACTGGATACGAATTGGTCGTATTCGCATTCGCATCCAGTGAGCGCGCTCCCATAGTACTTTCAAGGTCGGGATCGTTCGCGCAGCTTCGTGCGTGTTCACCAATCCACTCATTTTCAAGCCAATCATTTTATCAAAGCAAACCCTGCGAATTTGTCTATAACTATTTACGATCTTTAATTGAGTACAAAAATTAAATGTTAAATATCAGTAATATGGCCGTAGTATTGAAAATACATTCCAAAAAGGGGTAGCTTCGCGATTTTTTTCTATCGAGTGAAATTCATCAGATCATGTAACTGACTGCGATTTTGACTAGACAAGATTCTAATGTAACACATATATTTTTTTTAGATTTTAAGACACTATATTCTATGTCTCAGATGGTTTTTAAAAACTCAAAAGTGGTAATACACGGCCTTAAGTCTTTATGCGAGTGCTTTCGGTGATAAAGGATCGGAAACGCGCCGACAATTCCATTCGGTATCTCAACCGTCCATAGACTTCAGTGTCTGCTTGGTCATACGCTTGTTTGCCACCGTCGTGATATAAATGAAATGGTAATAACCTTGTATCTCCATAAAGTACTTCAAAATATCGGTATTTTAACTGATATGCCTTTGATACGTCAGTAAAGTGTACTGGGACATCATTAAGTCGTCACCCAGACCCTTGCGCAGCGCGGTCCCCAACCATGAATTATTTTCTTCCGACCAGGCTTTACGCACTGCGGTTTTTCGCGAGACGTTTTATAGAGGCAGCAGCGGAGCGGTATTAGATACCTACGCGACATCCAGCCTGGAGCTCGTTGGTTTCAATCCCGAACCGAACTTCGTTGAGTTTAAAAAATACCTAATATGTACAAAATATCGTTTCATAAGTAACAGTGACTTGGTGAAGGGAAACTTCTTGAGGAAACCAGTCTATTCCCAATATGGTCTAGTTTTCTCTCTCAGTTGGACGATCAGATGGCAGTGATAGCAGCACGGGACTATTAAAAAAAAAACCGGTCAAGTGCGAGTCCGACTCGCGCACCGAGGGTTCCGTACACAGTTCTTGTATATGTAGTTGTGTACCCGTCCCGACCCCATTAATTCAGGAACAATCTTAAAAAAACATGACAGCACCATCTATCGGCGCATTGTGTTACTAATTTGCGCGACTGAATAACTTAGTACGTATGTTGGTTTTTCAAGGATAATTCTTTATCACATCAACCGATTTCAATAATTGTTTTTTTATTTGAAAGAAGGTATTTTCAACGTAATTTTGTAAATTTAAATATAAAACAAAAATATATACAAAGGTGATTAAATTACAAACTTAGTATAGAAGAGTTTTTTGATGATTAAAAAAAAGAAAAACTAGATAGAGCTATGGCTATAATTTTCCTGTAAAATATACATGCATATTAATGTTGTGTAATAATTTCAAATTTTTTTCTTCGTAACTTCGGAGATAAGGGGGGGGGAATGGTATTTTTTTTTACATTTTCCCTCGTAAATCGAAATTTCCCCAACGAAAAAAAAAACTAAAAATTGTTTTGGAATGTACAAGTCAAGCCCTTTCATATGATACCCCACTTGACATAGTTGCCAGACTTTAAAATTTTGAACCCCCTTTTATCTGTCATTATTCACAGAAAATAAAATAAAATAATTTAAAAAACCATCTTCTATGTATCTGGGTTACCCTTGTTTATAACTATTCCAAATTTCAAATCGATAGGATAAGTAGTTCCTGAGATATTTAGCGATGTGACAGACAGACAGACAGACAGACAGACAGACAGACAGACAGACAGACAAAGTGAAACCAATAGGGTTCCTTTTTTACCTTTTTGGTACGGAACCCTAAAAAGCAGGGTCAGCAACGCGCAAGTGACGCTTCTGGTGTTTGCCACAGACGTCGTATAAAAAAATAAAAAAATAAAAATAGCCCAGCCTCAGCCGCTGGGCGAAGACAGAGCTCGCCCTAAGATCACCTGAGACCTCGATCAGCTTTTGAGATACTTGTTTAACTAATTCTTTAGTATTTATGTTTTAGTTAAGTAGAACCATAATGTTTATATTTCTTCTGTATATTTTTATATTTCTTCATTTTATAAAAATACGCGCGTTAAAATACGACAGTACGTAGCCCAGATGTCCGCGAACACGCTGATTTCCCCAGAGCACCACACTTTATGGAAAAAGTAATTTTCATTTCACACTTAACTCTGTTGCAACTATTCTAATTTTGACTTTAAAGCTACGTAATAAGTCTCAATTTCCTGTGGCTGTCACGCTTGCGGTTTTTTATACACAGTTAAATGAATTGAAGCAAATGGAGTGAGGTAGCGTTTAGCGTTTAATTTTTCTGAATTGCTTATTTAGAACGAATACGTTTGCATGAATTTTCCTCAATAGAACATTATCTTCAACCGACTTTATAGAGTTCGTCAAGTCAGTGAAGCGTGTCAAGGAACAAATTGGTCCAAATTTAGAGCGAATACAAATACAAAAATTTATTCATAACAATTGTTACAAGTCATACAGAGTAAAGAAAATATCAAATATTAATTATAAACACTTACATAACATATAGTTATGTTGGTAATAAATTAATAATAACTACAATATTAAACCATTAATAAATATTTCACTTTAGGTCGGTATACCTATTATATTTTATAAAATTTCAGATGGTTAGTGGTAGGTTGAAGAACTCCTCGTAGCTGTAGAATAGTTCAGTCATAAGATATTTCTTCAACCTACCTCTAAATCCGGCGGGAGTAGCTGCATCTCTAACCGCATCTGGTAGCTGGTAGGCGATTGTAAACAGATGGTCCTAGATAATAGAGTGAGCTATCTGACTTGAGCGATCTGACTGGCGATTTTAAATAAACTGGATTCATATACATGTATACGAATGTATTTTCAGCATTATAATAAACGATTTCAATCACGATTAGGGTTAATTAATGGGTATCGATAGCAAACGGTACAAATGAAGTAGAATACGGTCAGAACTCAGAACAGATATATTTACAAGAAATTGATTTTATTTACTTACTTTTTACTACAATTCAGTGTTAAATCCCCCTATCAAACCTATTCAATAAAACGAACAATATTAAACTGTTTAGTTTATTTGATATTGATTATTCACATTTCCATTTACTGGAACACGCTGATTGTCCCCATTTCCATTTATTGGAACATACTGATTGTTCCCACTTCCATTTATCGGAACATACTGATTGTTCCCGTTTCCATTTATTGGAACATATTGATTGTTCCCATTTCCATTTATTGGAACATACTGATTGTTCCCGTTTCCATTTATTGGAACATACTGATTGTTCCCATTTCCATTTACTGGAACATACTGATTCACATTCCCTTGATCACCCTGCCCAACCGAAACCAACTTGTACAACGGCAAATTATTATTCACCTGATGTCCAGAGCCTTCGAGCTGTGAATTAATTAAGTACACGGTACTCGGTACATTCATGTTGTTTGGTACATTGACGGCCGCGTACAACTGTCCATTAATAATGTACGTGTTACCAACGCTTACTGGTACAGTACTCTGTTGTATACCATTGTAGTTTACATTTGAATTTGGTACGTAAGGATTTTGTAAAACGATTGTACTTTGAATGTATTGCGAGTTAGGGTTGTTGATGTTTCCATTTGGTGTAGTAAATTGGGTTGCACGAATATTTTGATTATCTGTGTTTTCATGGCCGCTATATACCCCATATTGTTGTACATTACCTTGTACATCGTCAGGAACTTGCACAGTTTGATACGTTTGAACGTTTTCAGCAGGAACAATTACATATTTGCCAGTTACTCCGAATCTGTTCGAAAACTTTTGCACTGTTTCGTTAGAGCTTAATGAATCATTTCCCATACTTGCAGTTACATTATTATCAAGTAGAATATTTACATTATCTTCAACAATAGCCTCACTTTCGACTTTAGCTTCTGTAAGCAGCTCATTAATTGAATTTGGGCTGGTTTGGATTTTCTCTTTATCATCTTTAGTTTTATGTGTTACTTCTTCATCTTTTAATATGATTGGATTAGTAAATGCTTCTTTAGCTTCTAACGCAGGCACTACTTTTGGTAATAAGGGTACATAAGTCGTACTTGCAGCTTTGTTACGATTATTTATACCTCTGTTGAAAGTTTCTCTTATTATCTTATTTATATCAAGGTAAACTCTAGTAGCCTGATCCTTTGGAAAGACAATCGCGTCTTCATTACGGATAGTCTTCGCTGCAGGAAGGTCTTCATTTGTCTTTATTGTTGGTACCACTAGGCGCTCCGTAACAACGTTTTCGTTTGTTTCTTGGATATTGCGCTCATTTAGTGATATGTGTTCTTTATTAAATTTTCCTCTCAATCGACATTCTGCTAAATATGCGCAAGCGAAGATGAAGATAATCTGAAAATGATTTAGTGTTATCAGAATAATCCCACCGAAACTAGTTACCTAGCTATTACCTAAATTGAAAAGTGAGAATAAAACGATTCTTTTCTGTTACTTAAAGTGGACAGCCAGCATGAAAAAACAAAGTATACTACAAGCATCTGAACGCACGCTGAACTATTATTGTTAAGACATCAAAGTACATGTTCAGATAACTATATGTTAATGGCGATTATTGAACAAGCTAAAAATACACTTATTTTTAGTGTCATGTAACACGACAACAACTATAAAATGTTTAACAAGTTGGCTTCTACACCACCAAATTTGTCATTTTACCGAAACACAAAAGAAGATGTCATTGATTGATTTCTTAATACTTAAATAATGAAATAAACTCACTTGCATAGGAGATGCCATGTCGCTGGATGCGGCAAAAATGATGGATCTACTAATTATAATGTCGTTACAGTCATAAAACAAGAAAATCGATTAACCAGGAAACTCCGGTGACGTTTTGACATCGTGACGAGTTATTTTAAGAACCATAATTACTTTAAAATTGATTTTATGAACAGTTTAGATAGTACGCCGTGCCTTGCCCGGGTCGATGCCGGATATAAGGAGACAACCTCACACAAATCAACTAAACGTTGACGCTTATCAAAAAAATATATATCCTATAAGGCCCTGTTTTATAAAGATCCGTTAAGTACTAATCGCTCTTTTATACGTACCCCTTAAGGGATGATTTCCGGGATAAAAATTATCCTATGTTCTTGTCCGGCACCAAACTCTCCACGCGAAACATCTATTTACATCCGTTCAACCGTGAAAAGGTAACAGTAACAGACAGACAGACAGACACACTTTCGCATTTTTAAAGGTAACAAAATACGAATCGGACATAAAGTACATGTGGACAAAACATGATTGTTACAAAATGCGTGCAAAGGAGTGGAACTTGCTCCCGTCTTCTGTATTTCAGGACAATCATAATCTGGGTCTCTTCAAGGCAAGAGTGAAATTACTGAACCAGTGAGCTCCATCTTAGGCCTTGTCGTCGCTTTCCATCAGGTGAGACTAAGGTCAATAGCTGTTCAGTCATACATAAAAAAATATGCGAATGGAGATAGGATAAAAACGAACCGGTGAAAAATGAGTTCGGGGCACCCATCTAACAAATCAATATTACTAGCTTTTACCCGCGACTGTTTCCGCGCAGAACTCGTTCACCGCGTTAGAATTTAATTGCTATTCTTTCATTTCATGCGCTTGCCTAGTTATTGCTCGTCCATACAAACTTCCACCCCCTTTCGGGATGACTGAAAAGTATCCTATGTCCTTCCTCGGGACTCAAACTATCTCCATACCAAATTTCATCTCAATCAGTTCAGCGGTTTAAGCGTGAAGAGGTAACAGACAGCTAGACACACACTTTTTAATAATACGGATATGGATGTCAATAAACGTACCTAGTTAGTAAAATGTAATCTGACATTTAGTCTAATGGATTTTTTTAAAACCCGGCCCAAGATTGTTAAATAAAGTGAAAGAAGGAAAGAAAAACATGAATAAATGTTTCAATGGCAAAAATACAGTACTATAAATAATCAGAACACCACAATACAGAACATAGCCACGAAATGGCCCCAAATCAGCATAGTGCTAGCCAATGGCTCCTGTTATCATTAGAAATAATATCAATTTCGGTTGCTTTTACTCTAGTTTCCCGAGTTTCAAAACTTAGCAGCGTCAGCCCACGCGTCCCCGCGGGCTTGTTACGGCTGTCAACGGGATCCCGAATGTTTATTATAAGCCTTATTGGAGTCTACCGGAACGTACGATACAATACAACAGTCTTCCTTGCTGACTAAATACAGTAGGTACTCAAGCAAATTTAACTTTATGCGTGGCGTGGTGCACGGCGTCATAACATAAGCCTGCCAGACTGCTGCCAACGCTGGCATCCAGACTGGCACAGGCAACATGTGTCTCAACTGGGATTAAAAATAACAGTATAATAATCATCATCATCCTCCTAGCGTTATCCCAGTACAGTTGCATCCTGAAGGATGCCTGGGGTCCGCTAATCCCAAGATTTGGCGTAGGCACTAGTTTTTACGGAAGCGACTGCCATCTGACCTTCCGCCGAGGGAAAACTAGACCTTATTGGGATTAGGCTTTGTCAAGTGAGTGGGCAACTTGACTGTTAGAAGTTCTCAAGCCGCCCGAAGGCCTCCAACTTGGCTTAACGACTGCTGCCATAGACAGCAACCGATTACTTCTTCGATTATTCGCCCCCGAAACCCGACCCCTAATTTCATTGAAATCCTTTCCGAGATCCCCAAAATCCATACTAATTATAAATTCGAAAGTTTGTGAAAAGTGATGAAATTTTGGTATGGAGATAGTTTGAGTCCCGGGGAAGGACATAGAATACTTTTTATCCCGGAAATCATCCATTAAGTTTGTATGGTAGAGCGATGACTAGGTAAGCGCCTGATATTAAAAAATAGCAATTACATTCTATCGCGATGAACGAGTTCCCCTCGGACGGAGTCGTTAGGCAAAAACTAGTATATAAATAAATATACTTAACAATAATTAGGCAGAGTTAGATTTAGGCAAAATAGTAGATTGTTTGACAAGGGCCTAAAGTAAGCCATATTACCACGAGATAGTTATTTTCCCGAACGCAGTGAGGGGAAATTGTTCGAGTGGTAATATGGCTTTTAGGCCCGAGTTATACACTCTACTTTTCACTTCAATTGCGAGAAAACACATAAACACAAATTATCTACCTAAAATGAATAATTTAACGCATTGGCGGGCGTATGTCTAATTTGACAGCTTGTTAGGGTTCCGTAGCCATAATGGCAAAAACGGAACCCTTATAGTTTCGCCATGTCCGTCCGTCCGTCCGTCCGTCCGACCCCCGTTTTTCTCAGTAACCGTTAGTACTAGAAAGCTGTAATTTGGTATGAGTATACATATCAATGACGCCGACAAAACGGTAGAATAAAACCTTATAAAATAGTAGATTGTTAACCAAGGGTTGAAAGCGACCCATTTCAGACGAGATATTTTGGCGCTCGAACGTAGTGAGAGCGCCAATAGTTCGAGGCTGAAATGGGTGGTTTCACCCGAGTTAAACACTCTGCTTTTCATTCCGAATACGAGGAAACTAAAAAAAAATTTTTTTACTTAAAATTAAAAATTAATATAAAATTTGAAATCCTTATCCCTAATTAGTCGAAATCAATAATGATTTTTCGCAAAAAAATTTTTTTTACTTAAAATTCAAAATTAATGTAAAATTTGAAATCCTTATAGAGTTAGTCGAAATCGAGTATAATGACGATTTTTCAAAAAAAAATTTTTTTTAAATTTTAATTCAAAATTAATATAAAATTTGAAATCGTTATCCCTGAATTAGTCGAAACCGAGTATAATGAGGATTTTTCACAAAAAAAAATTTTTTTGCCATAAAATTCAAAATAAATGTCAAATTTGAAATCCTTCTCTCTGAATTAGTCGAAATCGAGTATAATGACGATTTTTCACAAAAAAATCTTTTTTTTACGTAAAATTCAAAATAAACTTCAAATTTGAAATCCTTACCCCTGAATTAGTCGAAATCGAGTATAATGATGATTTTTCACAAAAAAATCGTTTTTTTCCTTTAAATTCAAAATAAACATAAAATTTGAAATCCTTACCCCTGAATTAGTCGAAATCGAGTATAATGACGATTTTTCACAAAAAAAACTTTTTTTTACTTAAAATTCAAAATAAACATAAAATTTGAAATCCTCATCCCCGAATTAGTCGAAATCGAGTATAATGATGATTTTCCACAAAAAAAATCTTTTTTTACTTAAAATTCAAAATAAACATAAAATTTGAAATCCTTACCCCTGAATTAGTCGAAATCGAGTATAATGACGATTTTTAGCAAATTTTTTTTTTTTCATTTAATATTCAAAATTAACATAAAATTTGAAATCCTCATCCCCGAATTAGTCGAAATCGAGTATAATGATGATTTTTAGCCAATTTTTTTTTTCTTTTTTCTTTTTTTTTTTACTCAAAATTTAAAATTAATATAAAATTGGAAATCCTGGTTGGCATTGGCTGATTTGGCTGTCGACGTGTTTTGTGATTGGTGGATTCAATATGGTGAAGCATTTGGATTGGTTAATTTTAAATGTTTTGGAATCAAAAATATGTATACATGTTAGCCCGTGGGGCGCAATGGCCCACTTTCAACCCGCTCCTTAGGTCAAATATGACCTACTTTCAGAGGTAACCAATCCAAATGCTTCACCTCATCACATCCACCATTCATCATTCATTGAATCCACCAATCACAAAACACGTCGACAGCCAAATCAGCCAATGCCAACCAGGATTTCCAATTTTATATTTTGAGTAAAAAAAAAAGAAAAAAGAAAAAAAAATTTGGCTAAAAATCATCATTATACTCGATTTCGAATAATTCGGGGATGAGGATTTCAAATTTTATGTTAATTTTGAATTTTAATTTAAAAAAAAAATGTTTGCTAAAAATCGTCATTATACTCGATTTCGACTAATTCAGGGGTAAGGATTTCAAATTTTATGTTTATTTTGAATTTTAAGTAAAAAAAGATTTTTTTGTGAAAAATCGTCATTATACTCGATTTCGACTAATTCAGGGGTAAAGATTTCAAATTTGATGTTTATTTTGAATTTTAAGTAAAAAAAGTTTTTGTTTGTGAAAAATCGTCATTATACTCGATTTTGACTAATTCAGGGATAACGATTTCAAATTTGTCATTTATTTTGAATTTTAGGGCAAAAAAAAATTTTTTGTGAAAAATCGTCATTATACTCAATTTCGACTAATTCAGGGGTAAAGATTTCAAATTAGATGTTTATTTTGAATTTTAAGTAAAAAAAAGTTTTTGTTTGTGAAAAATCGTCATTATACTCGATTTCGACTAATTCAGGGATCACGATTTCAAATTTGACATTTATTTTGAATTTTAGGGCAAAAAAAATTTTTTTTGTGAAAAATCGTCATTATACTCAATTTCGACTAATTCAGGGGTAAGGATTTCAAATTTTATGTTTATTTTGAATTTAAAGGGAAAAAAAGATTTTTTTGTGAAAAATCATCATTATAATAATTTTATAATTTATTTATTTATTCAGACAACATGGGTCCATCGAGTCGTTAGTTTTGTTACTTATCCTATGTTAATTGAATAAATTAATTAATGAATACAATTATTAGAATTAGAATTACAATTACTTATACATTACAATTAATTAATTATTAAATTAGTTAACATAATAAACCCGTTCAGACTCGGGGTTTATTAGTCCCGCCATCCAGTGCCTTTGCAGCACACTATCAGCCCGATCAGCTAACACGTTCAGGATGCCATTGGGACTGTTCTGGATTCTGCTTCTGATCGATGCCATTTTTTTGCGCATTATGGCGTGAAATCCATCCACGCGAGCATCGGCAAACATGCCCGACGCACTGCAGAATCTAGGCAGCCCCAAAAGCACCCTAAACATGTTATTGTAGAGAACACGCAAGGCGCTGATTGCTCGTTGAGTGTATCTAACCCACAGGCCGCTTGTATAAAAGGATTGACAGAAGGCCTTGAATAGTGTCCTTTTTACTTCTGCTGTGCAATGCGCAAACCTGCGAGCCAGCATATTCCCCCGAACCGCCAGCGCCCTGCGTTCCCTCTCAATATCACAATCGTCTTTCAAGTCGCTTGTAACAATGTGTCCTAGGTACTTGAACCGCTCGACTATCGGCAGCACCTGTCCATACAGTCTAATCGGTGGTGTGTAACCCAAGGACACACCCTGCACCGCGAAAACCATGACCTCGCTTTTCAGGCAGTTATATTTAAGCTGGTGTGATTCGGCATAGGCTTCGCAAATACGTAGCAAGTCCCTGAGCGCGCAGACTGACGGACTCAGCAACACCATATCATCAGCGTAACTAATGTTGTTGACCATTTGGCCATCTATTGAACATCCCGCCTGCATGTTGCTAAGTCCGACAATCAGCTCGTCCACGTACAGACAGAAGAGCTTAGGCGAGGTTAACCCCCCCTGCCTCACCCCGCACTCCAGCCTGTACGTGTCCGAGACCGCACCGCCCCACCTTACACAGTTTTCCTGGTGCTCGTACCAGTGACTAAATAAGTCAACTAGCTCCCCTGGCATCCCCGTGGCCCGCAGCTTGTTCCACAGTATCTGATAAGACACCATATCGAAGGCTTTGGATAAGTCTAGAAAACAGCCAAATACTGGTGTTTTCCTTTGCGTGTAGTACCTGACGGTCTCCTTTAGGGCAAAAATGGCACTCTCAGTAGAAAGTCCGGCTCGAAACCCGAACTGAGCGTCGTGTAATTGTAAATATTTACCCAGCTGTTTATCAAGAAGACCGTCAAGCACCTTAGCTGTAATTGTAGCCAACGATATGGGTCGATAATTTTTCTTATCAGATACGTCACCGGTCCTATTTTTAACAATGGGTACCACTAGTGTACGCATAAGATCTGGAGGTAAATAGTTATGCCGGATACAAAGATTAAAGAGCAAGCTGAGCACCCGCGTCAGATGCACGCCAGCATGTTGAAAGTGCTCGATGCTGAGCCCGTCATGCCCCGGCGACTTGCCGCGGCTCATGTTTTTAATGACGTCAGCAACATCACGAGCCGAAAAATAAACTAGCGGCGAATCGCTTCCTCGTTGCTCGTGCTCAGCATCAAGCACCCCGTCCCGCTGACTCGCGCACTGTACCCTCGGCGAATCGGTAATAGGCGAAGCCTGCACTCTAAACTGATGCATAAAGAGGTTTGCAATATCACCAGGGTCACTGGCACCCTCAATACTAGCAGGTAGGCAAGGCTTTAAATTTAATTTATGCGTGCTTTTCCAAAACGTTTTAAAATCTTTTACTCGATTTCGATTTCGACTAATTCAGGGGTAAAGATTTCAAATTTGACATTTATTTTGAATTTTATAGCAAAAAAAATTTTTTTGTGAAAAATCCTCATTATACTCGATTTCGACTAATTCAGGGATAAGGATTTCAAATTTTATATATTAATTTTTAATTAAACTTTAATTTTTTTTTTTTTTCGAAAAATCGTCATTATATACGGATTTCAAATTTTACATTAATTTTTAATTTTAAGTAAAAAAATTTTTTTTTTGCGAAAAATCATTATTGATTTCGACTAATTAGGGATAAGGATTTCAAATTTTATATTACTTTGAATATTAAGCAAAAAAAATTTTTTTTAGTTTCCTCGTATTCGGAATGAAAAGCAGAGTGTTTAACTCGGGTGAAACCACCCATTTCAGCCTCGAACTATTGGCGCTCTCACTACGTTCGAGCGCCAAAATATCTCGTCTGAAATGGGTCGCTTTCAACCCTTGGTTAACAATCTACTATTTTTAGGGTACCTCCCCTACATGTAAAGTGGTGGTGCAATTTTTTTTTCTGCCAAACCCCATCGCGTGGGGTATCGTTGAATAGCTCTTTTAAAAATATTATAAGGTTTCTAAAAGCATTTTTTGATTAAAGAATGGGTTAGCGTGATATTAAGCTTTGAAGTGATAATTTTTGTTATGGTCAAGTGTCCCCCCCCCCCCTTCCAGCTAAACGGTGGCTACTAGGCATGTGAAAAAAATCATGGTAGTAGTATATACGATGAATTTAAAAGGAAAACTATCACAGCTAAGTAGACATTACTAGTTAACGAGTAATAGTCGAACTTCAGAAATGTACTTTGCAATAGCAAACTTTCGATTGATACCTTAGATAATGTTGTTAATTCGGTCAAAAACATAGTAAATATAAGTTTGCGAACTTTTTAGTCCACATAATGTAACGGGTGGACGACTACGGAACCCTACCTTGCGCGTGGCCCGACACGCACTTGGCCGGTTTTTTTCTAAGGGCAGCACCATGCCTCGCTATGCTTGTTCGCTTTGCGTATTCGCCTCCCTTTCTTCTGCTATATTAAAGAAAGAGAAGCAACAAGCGCTTTTTTTTCTTTTAAGAGGAGTAATTGCTTTGACCATAAACACCGCTTAATCTTTAGACAACTGAAAAACGTCTTTCCTGATTGGTCAATTTTAGTACAGCTGTGTTCTGGTTGGTTGATATTTTTACCAAATAATTTTTAATCTGTCAAATTACTGTCCTGTGATTGGTGGATTTAATAGGTGAAGTATTTTGATTGGTCAAATTAAAATGTTTTGTAAATCATAAATATGTATACATATTTTCCCTAGGGCTTAAATGTACTACTTTAGCCCCGCTTCACAAGTCTAATATGACACACTTTTCGAGCATGAGAAGTGAAAATACATTTACAATGTGCATACAAAGAAGTCCCCCCCCCCCCCCCCCCCCACCCCGCCCCCCGGCCGGGGCATTTATTTGTGTGATGAGCACGAATATTTGTTCTTGGGTCTTGGATGTTTTCTATGTATTTAAGTATTTATTTATCTATATATAAGTATGTATATCGTCGCTTAGTACCCATAGTACAAGATTTGCTTAGTCTGGGACTAGATTGTCCACAAATATTTATTTTATTTAAGTATGAAGAGCATAATATACTCTAGATATGAATATCAATAATAGCGGCCTTCTGCGGCTGACGCGCGCGTCCGCTGCCCTCGGCGCGCGGCAGCGGCGGCCTTATGCATTTGAGGCGAAAGCGGCGCCGCAGTGTACGTAATACAGACAGTATTGAGCAAGCTGTTATGAAACTTTTGAAACAAAGAAATAAATATTTGTGGAGAATCTTACACAAATAGATCTAGTCCTAAACTTAGCAAAGCTTGTAGTATGGTTACTAGGCGACGATGTACATACTTATATAGATAAATAGATACTTAATAAATACATAGAAAACATCCAAGACTCAGGAACAAATATTCGTGCTCATCACACAAATAAATGTCCTGCCCGGGATTTGAACCGGGAACCTCCAGCTTTGTAGGCAGCATCACTACCAACCTACCAACACCACAGGCTAAAGTGGTTGTCAAAATACGGCAAGGGAGGTCGTAATAATGTACTTTATTCTGCATTTTATATGAATGACTGAACAGCATTATTAGGACTGGAAGAGATCCCTTAAGGGTTCGCCTTTGTACCAAAATTTCCTAATTTGTTTGTATTTTTTATGTGTTTTTGTGTACAATAAAGTTATTACATACATACATACATTAGGCTGAATTGACACTTTTACAAGCCAAAAACTCCTAATCGTTAAAGGGTCATGTTATAGTACATTACTTAACAAGGGCGGTGAAACAAAGAATTTCTCAGATCGCAGGTATTTGACGCCCGAGCCGAAGGCAAGGGCGATAAATATGCGATCTGAGGCTTTCTTTATTACCGCCCGTGTTAAGTACAAAATTTTATGTCACCCTCTGGCCAGGAAGTGGGATTTCCCGCGCGCGGAGCGTGCGGTAATTGCCGCTTTATGGCCAGGTGTGTCATAAAATATTTTGATGAGAAAGAAGATTATGTGGCGCGGAATACGTCGTACCACCTTAATCAGAGGTCAGAAAAGCTACGGCCAGTGCTGGTGTCGCTTGGTATACAACATTTTTGGTTTGTCGATATGAAATCTGAGCGCCTGATTCTAGCAGTCCTCCCTTATGCCTTACTGATTTATTTTTACTAAGCGACCGAAGTAGACCGAAGCGTCTCCGTTTAGTTCCATTTCCGCAAATTAAGATACTGTTTGTAATGCATTAACCTTGGTCTACGCACATTACTGGCCGCTAATTGAAGCCGAACGTTCAATCGATGAGCAGTGATCACGGATCGTTAGCATTAGCACGGAACTTGCCCAGTTGTGTAACTAACAGTTTTTATGACGTTGGCATATATTAGTTGGCATATATTAGGAATAGTTCGCATTTAGAAACCGAAATCAATACAATAAAAAATCACCCTGTTGCACAACTCAACAGCTCGCAGTTGGGGACTAAACTTATTTCTTTCTTTTTTGTTCACTTTTATCCAGTGCCGTTTTAATTTTAGATATACAGTGAACAAAGAGCAACAAAATCGGGTCCAGTTAGAATCCAATCCACATAAATTGACTTTTGTTGTTCTTAAGCAACTGTTAATAAAACTACATATTTGGTATCACTCACATATAATTTTTGATGAATGAAAAACGGTAAGTAGGTACAGATAAAACACTATGAGCATCATATCACTGTACTGCAATTAAAGTCATATTTTTATACTAGTGCCTACGGCAAAAAGACCCAGGACAGAACTAGGAAAAATACTAGAATATATAAAAGATAGATAAAATTCACCGAAATTGGTATTGCAAGTAAGAAATAGATAGCTACTGTAGGAACTCGTAACTTCGCATATGACGCCTATCTACGCCTATATATAGTTACCATGACTACCACGCGCCAATTTTCAGTTAAACAAGACATCAATCAAAACAAAGATAGCCATCACATGCGAAGTGGGATAACGGAATTTAAAAGCACCAAATAGCACCTTTGAATGGAAATTAAATCTGCTAAAGATCAGGCGTAGTAGGCAAAGTTACGAATTTCGATGGTGCGTACCTAAAGTTTTAACTATCAGAGTATAGAAGAAGAAGAAGACAAACATTTATTGGCAGCACAGTGTTGAGCAATTTACAATATATAGTATAACAATAAAACAAAGACACAAATATAAAACAAAAAATTAAAAAGTCAATAAAACGGAAAGTGCCTCAAATGGTCCCGACCAACTACCTAACAGGTCGCTGGTCTTCAGTCGGGGCCAATTGGTGAAAATAGTAGGAAGGGATACGGTAAGGTAGGTACGGGAGACTTGGACTTGGAGTGCCAACAGCCTTAAAATAGCTCAATGCTTGACGATGATGCCCTCTTTCTCAGGGTACCTCCTCAGTACCTTCAGAAGATCATACGTCAACGGCATTCTGAACCCGTACGCAAATGCTGTTCTCTTGTCGAACCCGATGCCCTGGCGGCCGACTACGTACGGCACGGGGACCTCGATGATCCCGCCTACGTCGTCGGGGTACCCGGGACTCCCGTAGCCGTAGCTGTAGCGGTCGAAGCCGGGTTGCTCGTAGCCGAGGGGCTCGTAGCCGAGCTGGCTAAGGCCGAGCGCGGGCCCGTAGCCGGGCTCGGGCGCGCCGGCGTAGGCGGTTGCTAGGAATATCTGAAAATGGTTTCAATATCAGGCAACCAAAACTAAGAGCGAGCAATTTATGACTACATACATGTCAACGATAAATTGGGAGCGCTCGTGGCCCAGCGGCGCCTGCGTGCCGCAAGCGTTATGCAAAGTTAAGCAACGTGGGCCGCGGTCAGTACATGGATGGGTGACCGCTTTGAGTGGTTACTAACTGAGCGCTCCCGTGCTTTGGAAGGCACGTTAAGCCGTTGATCCCGGCTGCTGTCTATGGCAGCAGTCGTTAAGCCAAGTTGGAGGCCTTCGGGCGGCTTGAAAACTTCTAACAGTCAAGTTGCCCACTCACTTGACAAAGGGGGGTCGAAGTTGCACCACGTCCGTAGGGACAGTACCTACCGCTACCCTACACGTGACCCCTGGGTGGTTCTAAAAGTGCAACGAAAACTGGCAACCGTACTGTCTTCTCGAAGATCTCACGGTTCGAAATAAATGCCATACGATAAATAAATAAATAAATAACGATAAATAGCGCCGACACCTCAGAATGTCAATTGGAACAGCACAGCTTACAGTTGGTTTGGTGCAACCCCTGAAATATTTAGGTAGGTACTATGTAGGTACTCAAAAATATCACAGAACACTGAACATTTGAACGGTTATTGCGTTTTGGTAACACAACCTTCTTAGATTTTGTGTATGGCATACTGTTGGTCTCGGCGACTTCCTGACTTGGCGGGGCGGGATCGATATGTGATATTTTCTTCTTTGACGTAAACTTACTGACGTCGCAAAAATTATCACTTGACAGAATACTGTCAGTATTACATTTGCGCAGTAGTAGGTAATATTATGCGGAGAAGCGGATCAGGGGGCCGATTTTTGAGTTTCGAACGCTCGAATTTTCACTCGAGATCTGTCAAAATACTATGATGTTTTGACAGATGGCGAGTGAGAATTCGAGCGTTCGACACACAAAAATCGGGCCCCAGTACTGCCTTCGCATCGTCCCGCTTCCGCGCATCCCGCGCCAGTCAGGAAGCACTCATTTAAATGTAGGGGCGCAGTAAAAAGTAGTACTGAGTTGACTGACAGTTGACACTGACCTTTGACAGTTTTCTCATATCGTACCGCCTCCGCACCGACAAATCAGGAAGTCGCCTAATAAATCGTTGCAATTTGAATTAGGTATATGTAGATACACCTATAGGTAGTATAGGTATACTTATATCATCTATATACTATAGGCGTCAAGGCGTGGAAAAAGACTACGAAAGTTCTTTTAAAACGAATCCATTTTCTTCTTCCATCTTCCAATTCCACTTTTTAACAAAACCTGAAGTTATTTGAAAGCAAGATTTTACGGAGTTTGGTAAAATAACTTACCAACAGCAGTTTCATGATGGTAGCTACTTCCAGTCTGCTCTCAACCAGAATGATGCTGACTCGGGCTCGCGTGTGATAGTAAACCTACCTACACGATACATGATTGCCGTATTTATTACAATTAGCAAAATTTCGGTGTTAAACAAAGCGTGTTCTTTGATGATTAAATGGAAGTGATTTATCTTCGCAAAATGTTATTTATCAATCATATTTCACACACCAACTGGAGGTTAACTGATAATATATCATTAAGGACTTTTATTCGCTCGTTATAGATAATTACCTGAGTGTTGATGGACGAATATTATAAAAATAAATACGAATTTTTGTTACTCAGTCACGTAAAAACGGCTGAACCGACTATGATGAAACTTGGTATACAACGAGTTTATGGCCTAGATTAACATGATTGTTGGCATTTTGATTGGCATTTTTCAGGGCGTTTCAACCGCCTTGACTTCAGTGGTCATAGCATTTACGATATCCTCAGGTTTCTATGGTCCATATTTATTTATCGTATGGCAATTATTTAGAACAATTTCCCCTCGGGGTTGGAAGGTCAGATGGCAGTCGCTTCCGTAAAACCTAGTGCCTACGCCAAACCTTGGGATCCTTCAGGAGACATCCTTCAGGATGCAACTGTACTGGGATAACGCTAGGAGGATGATGATGGCAATTATTTAGAACCGTGAGATCTTCAAGAAGACAGTACGGTTGCCAGTTTTTCTTGCACTTTTAGCACCACCCAGGGGTCACGTGTAGGGTAGCGATGGGTACTTTCCCTACGGACGTGGTGCAACTTCGACCCCCCTTTGTCAAGTGAGTGGGCAACATGACTGTTACTAGAAGTTCTCAAGCCGCCCGAAGGCCTCCAACTTGGCTTAACGACTGCTGCCGGGATCAACGGCTTAACGTGCCCGCCAAAGCACGGGAGCGCTCAGTTAGTAACCACTCAAAGCGGTCACCCATCCAACTCCTGACCACTGCCCACGTTGTTTAACCTCACGTCCCGCACGCGGCAAGCAGGCGCCGCTGGGCCACGAGCGCTCCAATTCTGTGGTCCATTGAATAGGATGATAGTCCTCCCCGCCTGGTATACTACAGCCTGATGTGGTCTACCATCTGCAGTGGTGTCTTCAATAGGGAACATGCATTGTTTCATTGAACTAGCCTATCTTAAAGATTAAGGCGACTTCCTGACTTGGCGGGGCAGGATCGATATGTGACATTTTCTTCTTTGACGTAAACTTACTAACGTCGCAAAGATTCCCACTTGACGGAATACTGTCAGTATTACATTTGCGCAGTAGTAATATCATGCACAGAAGCGGACCTGGGGACCGATTTTTGAGTGTCGAACGCTTGACTTTTCACTCGAGATCTGTCAAAAAACTATGATGATTTGACAGATATCGGGTGAAAGTCGAGCGTTCGACACTCAAAAATCGGCCCCCAGTACTGCCTTCGCATCGTCCCGCTTCCGCGCATCCCGCGCCAGTCAGGAAGCACTCATTTAAATGTAGGGGCGCAGTAAAAAGTGGTACAGAGTTGACTGACAGTTGACACTGACATTTGACAATTTTCTCATATCGTACCGCCTCCGCACCGACAAATCAGGAAGCCGCCTAACGGAGTAGGTAAAGATACCAAACACGGAAAAGTTAAAATATGCACAAATAATTAATTTAATTAAAATCAAAAACCGACATTTCAAATTTCCCGCGTAAACGCTCACTGCCTTGACGTGACGTCACTAGTGCAAATTTAAAACTTTCATGGCGCATGAAAATCATTTTCATCGCAGAAAGTTTTCAGTGTCATTTAATATAATAAATCATTAATAAAATCTTTTTAAATTTTATAGATACTTTTCAATGTTTTCCTCTGAAGTTACTGAAGTGACTGACACGAGTGACGTCTCTGCGCGTTTAAAATTACGTTTCAATTTACGTAACTTTAAATTAAAATATTTCGCAATAAAATAGTCATTTCAGAATATAATATCTTTCAGTCATACACTTGTAATATCTACCATTACTGGATTACTGATATAATTTCTCGGTGTAATCTCAATGCATGGTCCCCAATAATGCGACCACCGAAGTCACAGCGGTTGAAACACTCTGATCAATGCCCAGAGTGCAAGAAGCTAGCGGAACGTGAGATGCCTGAGAGGGATAGCATAAGTGTTTTTATTTGTTTAACTTTATTTTACTAAACGGCTAAAACTCACGTATTAATTGTCACTTCACTGTTTGAGAACCAAGTGAGCTTCTTATATAAATAAGACGGGGTTTTTGTGAATCGTATCGTATCAAACAGTAAACATGCAAGCATAAGGTCTTGGCGAGCAGACATCCTTAAAATATTTGCATCATTCAGGAAAGGTGTGACGTGACCTCGGGGCGGGATGTTAAAACAAAACCTGGCACACGCATTTTGTACTCTTTGAATAAGACGCTGTGATCGCACGAGAAGGCATGGGCCATATGCATTAAGACAGTAATTTTATTTAGACGAGATAAGACTCGCAGTGTCTCACTCGAATATCTACACTAAGAAAATTCCGAATATTGTATAAAACCTTCAAACGATAGAAACAATTCCGAACCGCTTCTGTCACGTGATTTTCGAATCGTAGATTGGTGTCCAGCAGCAGGCCAAGATTACGTGCTTGCAAGATACACTTTCACATTTATAATATTCGTTTGCATGTCGACATAAACGCCACTCTGTTCCATACGCAGCCAATGCCCGGCTAGCGCCCCTTGTTCCTTGGAGATAACTATGGTCAGGTTATCTGTGAAGATTTTTTTTCCTCAGAAATAGCTAGTTATCTCCAAGGATTTGTTTTGCCTCGCAGATAACTGCATTTTTTAACAGTTAACAATAACTACTTTCAACGATTTTTGGTTTCAACAAGATGCGATTAAGGGTTTTTGAGTTATCGCTGAAAAACTGTCTTACCCAAACAAAAGGACGTAAGTGCCGTGACGTCCCTATGAAGATACGACCTTTATTCATTCAACGTATTAGGTAGTGTTTTTAAATGTGGACTAGTAGGTGGCGGTACGGAACACTTCGTTGTGCGTGGTCCGACACGCACTTCGCCGGGTTTTTAATACTCTTCTTCTATACTCGTACCTGGTACCTGGGCTCAACCCTGAGGATATACATACGAGTACTACGAGTAGGTACATATTGGCCACTGGAGAAGAAACAATAGGTAAGATAGGGTTGGATCACTTTATTATCATATCCATTAAACCATCGTGCTAAGAATAAACATGATCAGAATCTTTATTTGTGAAACATAGGTGGGTAATACAAAATTTTGGCTTAGATAACTACCTAACAGGGCTGGCACGACGACCCAAAATGAATCTTGGCCTCCGACACAAGAGCACGCCACTTTGCTTGGTCCTGCGCAGTTTCTCGCCAGCTTGCACCAGCTCCGAGCCCACGCAGGTCCGCTTCCACCACATCCCTCCAGCGATACTTGGGGCGACCCACAGGACGTCGTCCGGTCGGTCGGCTCAAGTATGCTCTCTTTACCTGTTGGTCTTCTCCCATGCTCTCTAGGTGGCCAAGCCAGCGAAGACGATGTGCTTAACATAAATACATGAATATCTATGTTTATTCAGGGTTAACCAATATCAAATGTTGTAAAGAAGCATATCATCATCATCATCATCATATCAGCCGAAAGACGTCCACTGCTGGACATAGGCCTCCCCCAAAGAGTGCCACAATGACCGGTCTTGCGCCACCCGCATCCAGCGGACTCCCGCGACCTTTACCAGGTCATCAGTCCACCTTGTGGGGGGTCTACCCACGCTGCGCCTTCCGGTCGGTCACATCAGAAATGAGGCCATCCGTAGCAGAACCAAAGTAACCGATATAGCCTTTCGAATCACTAAACTTAAGTGGCAGTGGGCGGGGCACATTGCACGTAGAACCGATGGCCGTTGGGGCCGAAAGGTTCTCGAGTGGCGACCAAGAAGCATATAATAATCATTAAAACACGGGTGCAATATGTCAATGAAAATATAAACAAAACATGAGTAAATATGTACTTAAACAATGTCAATTAAATTTAAAATTACAGATTTGTGCCATTTAGTCTGTTCATATAGTTTGTTGAATCCACGAGTTGTATTACACCGAGCACGAAGTTCAAACAAGTTTAGTAAAAGATATTTTAAACTGAATATCCTTCCAGAGCACAGAAATATTTCCAGAGTCATAAATCCAAATAATGCCTACAAGGCGAAGGGGCGTTCGTCTTGAATGGTTTTACACTTTGTAATTAGTAAGTAGTGAGAAATCTACTCGTGGATTGAACATATACAAAAATTTAATAGATAGTGTTGTAATAGTACATTACTTACCAAGGGCGATAAAACAAAGAATGTCTCAGATCGCAGGTATTTTACGCCCGAGCCGAAGGCAAGGGCGATAAATATGCGATCTGAGGCTTTCTTTATTATCGCCCGTGGTAAGTACAAAATTTTATGTCACCCCCTGGCCAGGAAGTGGGTTTTTTCGCGCGCGGAGCGTGCGATAATGGCCACTTTATGGCCAGGTGTGACATAAAGCTATTAATAGATAAATATTTATACAATACTTCAACTTACACAAAATGTCAATCATACCAAAGAAATCAATAATTTACAAATTCATTGGCTACTTACATCGAATTCCCAAAACACTTCTCTACAGAGAATTTTAATAAAATCCTACTAAGAGATATTTTGAAGTAACCCGTTGATACTCTGGCACACAACGAAACATTAATAATAGCTTAGGTGTAAAACACAAACATGGGGCAAAATCGGACAAGAACCATAAACAATGACTAGAGGGTCATGTGACAACAAAAAAGCAACGCATAAGATAAATATGACAGTCACAATTGTCATCTTCTTTGACAAGTAAATTATTTGCCATAAGTAATACGACTGTAGGAAGTGTAATAGGACTCTGAATGCAAATCCGGCCCTCGCATTTTTTTATTGCGTATTTATTATTTTTGTTTAATATTTATTGCCCGAAAGAAAACTTCAACCTACAAGGGGATAGCATTTTATGTATTTAGTCTCCGCCTAATATCCGATTTTTCCCCTTGTCGATCTTATCCCACAAAGCTAAACTCTTAACCCTGCTGCCCCGCCGACTGAATGTTCTGAACATTTTGCGTCTGCGTTAGTTGCTGCATATTCTGCATCAGCTGTAGATTTTGCAGGTTTTGCTGCATGTTCTGCAACTGTAAAAAATATAGATACATAAATACATGTACCTGCATAGGTCACTTCTTTAACGAATTCTCAATTTGATATTAAAGTAGTTTCATCAATATTTAAACTTTATCTTATGAGCGTTCTTTGGCCCTTTATATCGGTAAGTTATGTATATTTTGAGACCCAGCGCCTGATGAATTCAACTAGCAAAGTTTTTTTAAAGTCTTTGTATAGGAGCCCCCTTAAATATTTATTTTGTTTTGTTTCTCTTTTTTTATCTGTGCAAATTTCAACTGTCTAGCTATCACGGTTCATGAGATACAGCCTGGTAACCGACGGACAGACGGACAGCGGAGTCTTAGTAATAGGGTCCCGTTTTAACTTTTACCCTTTGGGTACGGAACCCTAAAAAAGTAATTAGTTGTCAAAATTTGATTGTTAGGCGACTCCATTTACCTCTGTGAAATTTGCCACCGAAACTCCGAACACTAATGATTACTAATAAAATGATTTTCCATACCTGTAGTGGAGTCAACCCCTGAGGCCCAGCGAGCTGCCGTATCAACTGCGCGAGCTGTATGGTCCTTCTCGACGGCCGGCGCCGGCGCAGATTATCCAAATCATCCAAATAGTCATCGTCGTCCAACAGCTGGTTCATCAGTAACGCTGACATTATGAACCGCTTGTTGCGCTCAGGCTGGACGGCTAGTTGGACAGCATGCTGGCCGGGTTGGACGGGCTGGATGGGATTGGGGATGGTGAATGCGTGCGCTGAGACGATTAGCAGGACGCACTGGAAAATGTTTTTTTATTTGTTAGTTTTTCTTCCTCTAAGCTATCGCGACGTAACGTAGGTATCTACGACACTAAATAATGACAAAGCTGTCTTTTCGTATATATAAAAACGCCAATTTCGTGTTCTAATTCTTAACTGTGGGTCCAATACAATACTACAAATTCTCTGTTTTGCACAGCTCAAAAAAAACTAGTACTGAAGTATTTTATGTACACTACTTACTATGTAGCAGCTACACAATACAAATAGGAATTATATTTTTAAAAAAAATATTTATCCTTAAATATAGTATTACATTTACATTTAGGTTGCTTAGTTGCTAGGTTTCTATACCTAAATCACACCTACGAGTATATTTGAGTAATATGCCTGAGTAATACACGCACGGACAGACGGAAACCATAAGGTTTCCGTTTTGGCCATGTTGGCTACGGAACCCTAAAAATACGACGACCGCTTTAGCCTAGTTGGTAGTGACCCTGCCTACGAAGCTGGAGGTCCCGGGTTCGAATCCCGGCCAGGGCATTTATTTGTGTGATGAGCACGAATATTTGTTCTTGGGTCTTGGATGTTTTCTATGTATTTAAGTATGTATTTATCTATATAAGTATGTATATAGTCACTTAGTACCTTCCCATAGTACAAGCTTTGCTTAGTTTGGGACTAGGTAAAATTTGTGTAAGATTGTCCAAAAATATTTATAATTTATTTATAATAGTTAGCTGTGTCACATTTCGGAGGAGTAAATCGTCGGGAACTCGATTTAGAAATTACCGTTTGTTGTCTACCATAGCTATGTGTAATTTAATTTCTGTTTTTCTTTTAATGTAAGTACTCTGTTTGATGGCAAATAAAGAATATTTGTATTGTAATATTTTTTATGAAGACTGTTTTACTTTTCTCAAAATGTGACATAAAAGTTCTAAACTCAAATAACCGTGAAACGGGAAAAATATGCCGAATTAGGAAAATACTCGAGTCAACCTAATAGTCTAGGCCCCGAACTAGAAAACGCGTCTCTAAACTGTGCAAGCGGCAAATCATGTAACAGTTGGGGTCGTTGGGGTGACAACATCATCAGAGGGTTTAGACCCTGCAGAATATGGATCTGCCTGTCTCCATCCCCATATTTGAGCCGGAAGTATGTTATATCGGAAAAGTTGCATCTCATACAAGTTTTTTCGTTGTACATTTAGTAAATCGTTGTTCCGGTACATGGTTCGATTGTTATGGGTTTTTGATGCCCTCGCCTCGTCTGAGCGAATTACCAACATTTTATATTAACAGCTTACTAAGAATCTATTGCAGTAAACGTTTTGAATATAAATTAGTTTAGTATTTGTCATTTGTTTATGGTATCGGGTTTATTTGTTTGTGGTATCGGGTTCCAATTAAATGTTTTATCTTTTACTTATTTATCATAAATCACTACCTACCTACGTTGTCTATGATTTAAGCCCAGTCAACCAGGGGGTCGATTTTTGAGTGTCGAACGCTCGACTTTTCAATGGACATCTGTCAAAACATCATAGTTTTTTGATCGATCTCGAGTGAAAAGTCGAGCGTTCGACACTCAAAAATCGCCCCCCATGGGTCGAAATTCAGGGGTTTTCGAGTTATTAGAGTGTAACTGGTAATTGTGAAAAAATACCTACTTCCATTTTGATAGTAAAAAAAAACCCTTTATCTGAAAGTTTCAAATTGATGAAGTCGGATGCGTGAAGTCAAATATACACCCCATAGAAAGGCATTGACGTGAAAACAGCATCCGAGAATTAGGTCAAAGCCATTTGGGAACCGGGAAGACATTGGGTCATACCCGACATGCACCGGTGATGGCATATTGTACCTACTGTATAACATTTGATCAAAAATATCAATGTGAAAAAATCCCAAGTTCTTAAATGGGTCATTGTCAGATTTAGGTGCGCGTCTTTTCGGTGGACAGGGCTACAAAGCTTAATTTTCGATTGATCTGATTACTGGATATCCATGTAATAAAAACGTAAATTACATGCACACAAGCAGTTAACTATTGACCACCAAATGGACAACTTTTGTTTTTCCGACTGACAATGACCCAAATGGTTTCGCTAATAAAAGAAATAATAGATCGAAGTGATTGAACAGCGGAGCTGGCAAAACTGCAGTTGAGACTCGACGCGAGTAGAGAAAAATCTACTAGAATCGCTGAGTCGCGAAGGATACGAAATATAAATCTTTATGGCATAACTGGGTGGGGGATAAGATTTATAATCTTATAATCATTATTTGCTACAATAATGCCACCTGGGGCGTATTGCATAATAAATTACAACTAATATTACAAGCGTTAGTCGCCTTTCAATCCTTTTCATTCGAAAGAGACTTCCGCTTGTAATATTAGTTGTAATTTATTATGCAATAGGCCCCTGGTGCGACTGTTAAAATAGTGATTTACGGACGACAATATCTCGTAGACGGTAAGATAAGTGGTGTTTTACAGTTTTGGATTGGATGTAGTGATGAGAAGATGGTCTTACAAGACTCGCGAAATTGCAAGTGTTTGAATACTGAAATTATATATATATATATATTTATATATTTGTGGACAATCTTACACAAATCAACCTAGTCCCAAACTAAGCAAAGCTTGTAAGCTATGGGTACTAAGCGACGATATACATACTTATATAGATAAATAAATACTTAAATACATAGAAGACATCCAAGACCCAAGAACAAATATTCGTGCTCATCACACAAATAAATGCCCCGGCCGGGATTCGAACCCGGGACCTCCAGCTTCGTAGGCAGGGTCACTACCAACTAAGCTAAAGCGGTCGTCGAAATTGAAGTGTTGAATAGATTTTAAGTTCAGGGTCATAAGTAGCCCGAAATATTTTGTCAACCCACGACCGGTGTGCCGCCTGTTTAACTTTACAAACTTGGACGATACACTACCGTGTATCTAGATTTATCGGGCAACACACACAACTTTTACTGTAAGTACAAACGAACAAAAAAACAGGAATTGGTTTGTTTAGATAGTGTGTTCGATATAGTTTGTTTTATCGTCTGAACTACCTATTTTTAATCTTGATAAATGTATAATTTGACTTTGCATGACACAAGGTGGTTGGATGTATGGCCCGTATTTAAACTGTTACAATTTTGTACCTATTTACATTTTAGCAAGTAAATTTATTTATGTTCAAATCAGCTGCGCGCGCCACCGCTCCGAGACTGTCGAAAGTTTGTGGCAAAGCAGGAAACTATCCTCCTGGAGGCCGATTTTTGAGTGTCGAACGCTCGACTTTTCACTCGACATCTGTCAAATCATCATAGTTTTTTGACAGATCTCGAGTGAAAAGTCGAGCGTTCGACACTCAAAAATCGGCTCCCTGGCCTGGCACCGATTCCAAAAATAACTGATTAGATATTGTGAATATGTATACTATAAATAAGTAAATAAATAATTACATTAATTTATTGCATTGTAAGCTCTTTGCTTTGAAGTAACTAAAATATATTATTTTCTACTTTTTAGTAATTTGTATATTTAGGTATAGCCTTGGTTGAAGTCGGTTTTTATTATTACTAAATATTATTTCAGATTTATACATTCCTAGCTAATATTCCTGTAGCTCTTAACTGTATACTATCGTAAAAGTAAAATAACTTACAAATACGGCGGTGTTCATGATGGCTCGGTTTCGGAGGCGCGTCACAGACGGACAGACACGCAGTGCTGTACTGAACGAGTTATCAATACAGGCGTATTTGGTGCCGGTTGGGCAAGAATTTCCGTATCCAAGTGTTCGCCACTCCTTGCTGTAAATATTGGTAATGGGAGTATAGTTTTCAGTCTGTGTATCGAATGAAGTATAAACCCTTCCTACACAGGTAAAAGCTAAACTAACTTGCTGACATAATATATTGTACTTTTTTAAGTATCTCTGTTTTATACTTTAGATCAGCGGTCGGCAACAGGTGGCCCTTAGGTACTTTACGGTCCACGAACCTCCTTTTTGACAACCGACAATGTGGTACCTTTTGTGTGATAGAGATGTGATTGAGTCACAGATTATTAACATTTGCGGCCCGCGACAATTTTGTTATCTACTATGTGGCTCTTGGCTGCTAAAATGTTGCCGACCCCTGGCTTACATTGACTGGTAAAAAATGCCATTTGGCACTAAGTTCGCCATTTGTACACTATTTATTTATTTATTGAAGGACATCGTGATTTGATTTGTCACGATTCTCAGTCATAAGGGAACGACGAAGAAAGAGTATCTTCTGTACTATCTTCTTACAAACATTTGTGGGGTAGGTAGTTAAATTTTGTATACCCATATATCCGTTGACAGCTTGACAACAGCATGAGAGATGACCAGTGCAACCCGTGTCGAATCATCGGATCAAATAACGCGTTAGGCCAGGGGGGCGATTTTTGAGTGTCGAACGCTCGACTTTTCACTCGAAATCTGTCAAAAAACTATGATGGTCGACATGATGATCTTCTTCTTTCGTATCGAGGTTCCTCAAACAAGGTATGCCCAATGAGCAGCGATGGAGACAGCCTTGACCGTCGCGTCTCTCAGGTCGTGTTCTGAGCAGGAGAGTGGGCATGCGGGGCACGACAGCAGGTGTGCCATGGTTTGCGGTGCTGTATCGCACACACATTGGGTAGTGTGTCCCCGGTGCAGTCCCCATTTGGCCATGTTCTCCTTGCAGCGGCCAACTTGCGATCTGAGCCTGTTTAGCGCCCTCCAGGTTGGCCATTGTTGCTTGTAGCCTGGTGGTAATTGCTCCGAAACTGGCACATAGTCGTTAGGCGGAGGGCGTTGAGTCTGCCACAGTCGGCAGCGAGCATCGGAGCAGGACATGATGATCAACAGATGTCGAGTGAAAAGTCGAGCGTTCGACACTTAAAAATCATCGGCCCCCTGTGTCAACATTTTTTTAAATAATTGTTGTGTTACGTTATAATGCTGATTGTGCTACACAAGGATAGTCAAGGGAAAAAACTAGTTAAACGTAATGATGTGCGTAGGTATATGTTGAATGTAAATCTACGATGATCTAAATAGTAACTAGCGAAGCGTGCAAACTGCATCCTTCTTTTTATACCACTTACATCCTGCCTTGAAATCGCAATCGATAGGTAATGCGGGACGAAATCGTGCTAAATTGAATATTTACGTATCCATTCACAAGATTTAGGTACTATAATAGGGGTTAGTAGTAGCTTAGAGGTACGGTTGAGGGATCTAGGAGAAGGGTTTAGATATCTGGAAGGAAATACGCAATCCACATACGAATTATAATGCATTCATACTATATCCGAATACATTCACATTCAATTGTAATCTAATTAAAATAACACTTCAGCTGTGACTCCGAGCGAGTCCCAGGCCAGAGTCCCTGGAAAACCATTTGTTTCCAGCAGAATGCCGCTTTGACAGGCATTCCAGAATATATTCAAATACGAATATGTTACTTTATGATTCTAGTCCAAACATGGCCAGCCTCATACAGTAACAACCTCTACAGTACCTAGTACCTACTGATTTATCTTGTACCTACATTATGTCTAGAGTAGATAACTAAAACTAATAATAATAAATATTATTTATGTCACACCTGGCCAAGTGGCAATTACCGCACCACTGGCCAAGGCGTGGCATAAAATTACCGCGGGCGGTAACAAAGAAAGCCTCAGATCGCACATTTATCGCCTCGTACGTCAAATAGACTGCGGTCTGAAGACATTCTTTGTTTTACCGCCCTTGGTAAGTAATGTACCTACTATTATTGCATCACTAAACATCAAACGAAAAACATTGCACTAATTATAAAATGAACGTTTCATAATTTAAAGTGTGTTAAAACTTAAATTAAATACACTGCAGAGGCTTTCAGTCTAAATTAAATCTGCTTCTGCTACCCGGGAGCGGGTTTTGCTGTGTGAAAACGTGAATTAATCGTATTTTCGCGAAAATAAGACTGCTAGGTCTATTATTCGTCCCCATAAATTCCTATTCCATCTCAAAAAATCGTTACTTTCGTCGTCAGCATAGCTTCATTCAGATATTCTTTCTTTGTTGTAAGAAAGATATTCACAAACTCACTTAGGAAGGCCATGTTAAGAGTTTCCAATTGATAACATATTTTTTTATTAACTTTGTTTTCCGCAAATCGACTCTAAAAGTAAACACAAATCAAAATATGGCGTCATATTTGAACCGAGTAGGTAATATGATAACGCGGGCTAGTTTTCCGCAACTCGACGTCAAATTATGCGTCATACCCGGAATAGGTACCTACCTAATACGATTTTATCTTGACACCTAACTATATCATTTCTATATAATTCTAGAAGTGAAACTGGATTAAAGAAGAACTGGAGAAAAGAAAAAATATGAAAGAGCTTTGAACTCTTTCATATTTTTTCTCGAAAAGACCAACAAGAATTTTATTCGTAAATCCAAAATTTTTTGTTACCTTTTCACACTTTGACATTCACTAGGTTTGATACGTTAGTATCTCCTTAGTAGTTTGTGCCATTTTCTTATGTCGGCAGATGGGCTCTGTATTAGCCCTCGATGGGATATATAAAACCGAACCATAGCCACTTATATACATTACGTTAGGTATTGGTGTAATCGCAAAAAATAATAAAATGCAACTAAATTGCAATGCAATGGATAATAATTATCATCGAACCACATTGATAAATATAAATAAAATACCGCAAGTTCCCACATTTCGACTACTAATTTACTTTTGCACTCGAAAAATTATCACACTTTAAACTGCATTCATTGCAATATTAGATTGGTGCAACGAGTTTTCGGTTACCAACTTATTTGAACTAGCGTCTCGTCCCACTTAGTGTGCGGGAAACGTAGACAGTGGCGCCATCTTTGACTGAATGTATAATTTTGTTATGTATTGGCACTTGTTATGTTCTGTTGCGAATAAAAAAAACACTGTACCACTAAAAACCGTGTGCACCCCAGTTTTTCAGTGGTATAAAAGGGTGGCTCTGCCGACTTCGGTACGTTTGGCCGTGGGGAACACGGCTGAAAACAGGTTCAGTGAAATATATTTTGTTTTAATTGCCAGAAGAAATAAGGGTGAGTATTTTTGTTGCATGTTTTGTTTGTTTCTGCAAGGACAGTATTTTCGATTAAGATTCAATTGTCCCATAATATTTATGTATTATTAATACGTTTGACATTGTATTTTAGAATAATACACCCTGTATTTTTGATACAGCCTCAAACTCTTAACAACAGGTTTTTTTATTTTTTTATTTTTTGCTAACCCTTTGTTTATGCGGCTATATCAAATATACGCGATTTGTTTTTATTGTTTACTTAAACGTAGTAGGTAACTAATGTGAATGATTAATAACTAAGTTAATTTTTGAATCGTATTTTTTAATTTGTGTAATTTGTAAACTTTCATTTTCATATTATAAATCATTAGAGAAACAATAAAACATAATATTGGAGCATTCTACATACATAATGTGTGAAATCGTACATATCATTTCATTGTCTTCCCTCTGCAGCACCATGAGTGGCGACAAGAAGGATCTGCTGCTGTTCTTCGACCGACCCATGGAGCCCTGCTTCATGCAGAAGGGCGAGGACAACTCCGTGTTCCAGCTGCCAGACCACTACTACGTAAGTTTATTTAAGGGTGGAACACCCAACCCGTCTGTAATCGTAAACGGTGTTCGTTAAAATCTGAATCAGTGACAGTCACTGGGTTATCGGAATGTAATTGTCGTAGGCTAATTGTATAATCCGTCGTACTACATTATGGCTTAGGCGTTTTACAAAACAGAGCTGTTTTGTATTAGGTACGGCGACGATTAGGCGGGCGGAATGAAAATCCGCCGGAATGTGTTCGGCGCTTTGCGTTCTTCAATTCGCCTAGTTGTAAATCGCCCACATTGTATAATTCGCCGTAAGAGATTATTACGGCTCGCCTTTTCACAAAATACCGTCGTTTTATATTACGGCGGGTCAACGATTAGGCGGATTGAATATGGCTGAATGAAAATTCGCCGGGATGTGTGAATGGATATTACCTTATAAATCACATCACACACATAAATGCCCTGGCCGGGATTCGAACCTGGGACCTCCAGCTTCGTTGGCAGCGTCACTACCAACTACGCTAAAGGGGTCGTTAAAGATGCTTAATATGAGCATTACCAAGACCGTGTTGTCATGTTTTACTTCAATTGCTATTTATCCTACGCTAAGCTCTCTCGATCATCTCTTCCCAGCCGGACAAGTACAAGAATGTGGCCAGCCAGTTGGTGAACAAGTTCGGCGAGGGCTCGCGCCGCTCGATCCCTGTCCGCAACATCGCGCTGCCGGACCTCTCGCTGCCCATGCAGCTGCCCTACAACGAACAGTTCTCGCTCTTCGTGCCAAGCCATCGCCAGATGGCCACGAAACTTATAGACATCTTCTTGAGTAAGTCTATCAATTTCCTACGCCATGTCTTTAGAGAATGTAATCATCCTCCTTGCGTTATGCCATTATAGCTGCATCCTGAAGGATGCCCGGGGTTCGCTACGCTACCTCATACCAAGATTAGGCGTAGCCACTAGTTTATAAGGAAAAGACTACCATCTGACCTTCCAAAAAAAATCTCTTTATTGCAACTTCAACATTACAGTGTTAAGTTCATGCCCTGGCCCTCAAACTAGGTTTCCCTGTGTCTCGAGAGCCAGTCCCTTCCCAAATACAGGCATTATAAAAGTTACAATGTAATGACTAATGTTTTTACTAACCTAAGCTTACTAACTAGACTCTATTGGGATTAAACTTGTCAAGTGAATGGGCAACCTGTTAGAAGTTATCAAACGTAAAAGATTTGTTTTAACGGGTCTTTATTTACAAATCCTGAGAGTTTAAAATGTAATAGAAGTTAATATGCCGCCCGAAGGCCTCTAACTTGACTGCTGTCATAAACAGCAGCCGGCATCAACGGCTTGACGTGCCTTCCAAAACGGGAGTGCTCAGTTAATAACCACTCAAAGCCACCCGTCCACGAGTTGACCTGGTGCCGACATACCGCATGCAGTACTCTGCAAAGAATCTCTCCGGCGGGGAATCGAACCCCGGTTTTCTCGTGACAGGCGGGGATACTGTCTTTAGAAACTGTCTCAGTAATATTTCGCATCATATCCATCTGCCTACTGACGACAAAGTGAACAAAAGCATGGAAATACATATTATGATTGGGTCATAAACAGATTTAGCTTCGCGTCTTTCCTGTGGACAAATCAAAAGTTAAGGGCTACAAAGCTTAATTTTGGATAGGTCTCGTAGCCCGCATAAACGGCATCTCCGTTTCTTATCATAACTTACATGCTCATAAGCCGTTAACTATTGGCCACAGGAGGGACGACTTTTGTTTTTTTTCAAGTGTTTATAATCCACTTTGATGTTTAACAATAATTTTCCACGTACCTTCCGCCAGAGATGCGCGACGTGACGGACCTGCAGTCGGTGTGCTCGTACTGCCAACTGCGCATCAACCCGTACATGTTTAACTACTGCCTCTCCGTCGCCATCCTGCACAGGTACTTCAGAAACCCATACTGGACGGAGGTTCCCCCTGGAATTTCCCCAGGCCACTTTCCAACCGCGCAATCCTATCGCTTTAATGGGTCCGGCCTGTAAAGCCACAGTCAGGTTCAAAAAAACCATACTGGTCATGTCAACCAAGTTTGCATATTTACTAGTTGGTCTCTGTGATATTTTTCACGTTTTCAACCCCCATTTTGAAAAATTGTAAAAACAGAATCGACAAAAAATTCTATAAGTAGTAATCGAAACTGTTCACAAAATCTCACGAGAATCGGTTGAGAAATGCGACCAGTAGAAGTAGAAGACAATAGTCGGAAACTTTTTTTTTATAAACATTTTTAGATAGTGATGGTAGTGGGGTGGCCACGAGCTCCTTTACGATACAACCGGGAAATGTGAGGAGGGTAATAATACATTACTTTCCAGGCCAGACACCAAGGGTCTTAACATTCCCACGTTCGCGGAGACGTTCCCGGACAAGTTCGTGGACCCCAAGGTGTTCCGCAAAGCGCGGGAGACCACCAGCGTTATTCCTGACGGCTCCAGGGTATGTAATGAAAGAACAGCTTTTTTGAGCATGATTTTCATAGGCATTTTAAAATGAGCTAGATGTTTTTTTTCGTAAACAACAGGTTAACAACAGTCTCATCATCAGTAGTTCCCTCAATGCTGAGGAACGTGACATCATCTTGCTGACCAGACTCCTCCATAGGCTCCTGTCACACGCCTTATGGATGGCCTCGTGAAGATGTAGTTGCAAGGGTGCAGTGATTTGAGTGCTCCATCTAGCGAATGGTCTGCCCCACTTCAGTCTAAATCATTCATAAATCCTGTAAAAGACTACTGCTGTTTTACTGAATCAATACAATTTTTCCCAGATGCCAATAATAATCCCCGCAACCTTCACCGCTTCCGACGCCCTGCCGGAACAGCGGATAGCCTACTTCCGCGAAGACATCGGCCTCAACCTGCACCACTGGCACTGGCACCTGGTGTACCCTTACGAGTCCGCCAACAGGAGCATCGTCGACAAGGATAGACGCGGCGAGCTGTTCTACTACATGCACCAGCAGATCATTGGCAGGTATACAATCATCATGAGCCTTCCTGCTCCTCCGATTTTTTAGTCCTGGTCGGCTGCTTTCACATAACCTCATCTTCAATCATCAGCCTGTCCAATTTCGGCCACGGCGATTGGAAAAAGAAGGAACAAGCTATTCAAGCGTCACTCGTGAGCTAATTGATGTAGCCTATCTTTGCAGTGAATGTGCGAGCACACTCCCCACTGGTCAGCACCCAGCCGACACAATTGTATCGCAGCAGTGCAATTGCCACAGTTCGCTTCGTCTTCGTTCTTTGAAGGCTTGCACATTAACCTTCCCCTTATGCCTTCGATTTTACTCGATCTTGAGGTAAAAACTCCCAGCGATGGTTGACTATCAGGCCCATTCATCCAGCAGAAGCCAATGGCATTTGAGTTTTTGCTTTGTTCCAGATACAACCTGGAGCGCTTGTGCAACAACCTTAACCGTGTGGAGCGCTTTGACAACTACCGCGCCCCCATGGAGGACGGTTACTTTTCCAAGCTGGACTCACAGGTCGCCTCCCGCGCCTGGCCACCCAGGTAACTTTTATTGTACCAAACAAACAGGCATACGGCCTACATGAGCATGGGAAACACCGTAGCCTATATAGCGACCCTACAGAGTCGCAGGCCCTTTATTGATTTGAAGATTCATTTTGTCGTCAGGTGGTGTCAGCTGGAGACAAATTGATGTTTTTCACTCTCAAAACAGCGCATCCTTGGGAGCTCTGGCGACCTTACCACCAGGAACACAGTACCACATACCAAGAGGTCTTATTATATCTGCGGTTTTCTGCAAGGTGGTACTTTTAATTAGGCTGCTGCGAATTTGAGCAAAATGACATTATTCTGTGCTCTACCACCCGGTGTCTGACCTAGGCATAATAATATTTCACGTTTTCGTTCCAGATTTGTGGGCAGCAGGCTCTCGGACCTGGACCGTCCGGTGGACCGAATCCGAGCGGACGTGTCCCAGCTGGAGACCTGGCGCGACCGCTTGCTCGAAGCCATCGATGAGGGTTCCATTGACCTGGTATTTTTCCCTGAACCGATTTTCCTATCATTACTGATTGCTTGAGCCTCCGCCCGCCTGACACCCCGCCGTGACGCACTTGCCGACAGACCGGGGGGATGCACAAGCAGGGATTGTGGTGTGAGGCTGGAGCAAGGGATCACTTCCATCGATCTATGACAAGTACACTGAACTCAATGTCTACACGATTGTAACAACTCACTTTACGCCGACGACTGAGGCGATACTTTAGTTACAAGTCAGGGCACATTGCACGACAGTAACGAACCTTTTCCCCCTTTTTGGGCAATGTCCACTGACGTGTTTCGGCCGATATGATGACATTTATTCTGAAAATATTGTTCCAGCCAAGCGGTCGCAAGCTCCCTCTAGATGAGAAGACCGGGATCGACATCCTGGGCAACCTGGTGGAGGCGTCGACCTTGAGCCTCAACCCCTCCAAGTACGGTGACTGGCACAACTTGGGGCATATCTTAATCTCCTTTGCGCATGACCCGGATAACAGACATCTGGTGAGTAGGTACTCCAAGTTTCCAGGGATCTAGCAGAAACTTGCTGTCAATTCGCGGCGTCGAGCGTGACTCAGTGACTGACTGTCTGTTCTGGCTGTGAAGGAAGGTAGATATTGCTATCACACTTCGGTCTGGGCATTTATGTTTGTGATGAGCACGATTTATATAATTGTTACTGCGTCTTGGATGTTTTCTATGTATTTAATAGTAGTTTATGCAACTGGTACATAATGAGGGGCATTAAAACACGAGTGTGTTTTATGAAACGAGCCGAAGGCGAGTTTCATAATAAGGTCACACGAGTGTTTTAATGCCTAATTATGTACAGTTGCATACATTACTTTATCTACACACATATCATAATTACTCTAAGATGGGTTCAGAAACCGTAGTAAATAAATACAATAATTGTGTTAATACAACCTTTTTTGCACGGTTGCGGAAATATCGAAATCAGAACTGGCAACAGATACCTGAATGTTATTTTAAAAAGTAAAGAGTCCTTATTCTGATGTGATCATGTCGTTCTAGCTCAAATTTCGTGCGATATATACTAAAAAAACATCGAGCTGACATTTCGCATCGACTGAATTTGAGTTTTCAGTGATACTAGAATAGGGACATGTCAACTTTGACATTTAAATTTTGACAGTTTTGTTTGACGTAATATTTTAACATCATATATGAGATTAAAATGAAATATTTTATTACTGCTGTAGCCTTAGCCACAGATAAGAAAATTGCCATAAATTCGTTGAATGTTGAAATGAGAGTCATTTTCTACGGTTTCCGAACGCATATTAGAGGATTTATGATATGTGTGTAGATAAAAGCATTTATTTATCGATATAAGTATGTATATCATCGCCTAGTACCCAATTACAGCTTTGCTGTTTGGGACTAGGTGGATTTGTGTAAGGTGATCCACGTGTACATTTATTTATTTACTTTATTTAACCTTGAATTTAACCATGGGCATATTTTTGTCACCAAGCCTGAATAAAGTGCAAATAAGAACCGTGAAGTGTATAATTATCACTTCTGCAGCTAACTGAAAACTGACTACTAATTTTTTTCAGGAACAATTCGGAATTATGGGTGACCCCGCGACAGACATGCGGGAGCCGATCTTCTACCGCTGGCATGCCCACATCGACGATCTCTTTAATCTTCACAAGGCCAAGCTCCCGCCTTATAGTCCTCAGCAGGTAAGCTTACTTTTATAATATCATTATTATCATTTTCAATCTTTAATCGACCACTGCTGGGCATAGGCCTCTCTCCTATTAGCCCACTGTGATTCATCCGTCCCGTGCAAGTCTCGAGTCTCTCAAGCGATGAATCAAGTGTTGCTCAGGACATCCTCACAGGAGTGTAACTAAGCTTGTTCTTCCAGCTGGACTTCCCTTCAATCCGCGTGTCGTCCATCAGCGTGGAAGGCCGCGCCGGCGCCAACACGTTTGCAACGCAATGGGAGCAGAGCACCCTGGAGCTGTCCCGCGGGCTCGACTTCCAGCCGAGAGGCAGCATGCTGGCGCGCTTCACGCATCTGCAGCACGAGCCATTCGTGTACAAGTAAGTTAATACAACACGTTAACAAGCCAATGAGAACAAAACCCCCACCCACCAGTATAATAAATTGGTTTTCTTATGATCCGATTAATCCGTTTTGACAAAAAGCTTATTTAATGCCGATTTTCGCATGTTTTCGCGCGCAGATGACGAGCACATCATATCGAGATAACATTTTAGTAAGCGAGCGAGAAAATTTTGGCGACGGTATAACCTTAACCGAACTGTTTTATCCATCAGCATCGAGGTGAACAACACAAGCGGGCAGTCGGCGATGGGCACGGTGCGCATCTTCCTGGCGCCGGTGGGCGACGAGCGCGGGCAGCCGCTGCCCTTTGAAGACCAGAGGCGAATGATGGTGGAGCTCGACAAGTTCTCCACGGGCTGTGAGTGTTCCTTGTATCCCAGTCGGACAATATCAGCAGGCAGTCGATGATAGGGATAGTCACATCTGCATGGCGCCGCTGGTGGAAAAGCTTGGACAAGCCCTGCCCTCTATCAGAGGTGCATATGATGGTGGAACTCGACAAGTTCTCTACGGGCTCGTTGCTTCTCATCATATTACACATTATTTTTAGTGACTTGAACAGTTAATTTGTAATATATCTTTATCATCGTCTAGGTACTTGATAGAATACGTCTGGAGCTAGAGTTTGTGCTTGCTCGATTCAATCGTGATTATGGGGTAGTTAAATTGACAGCCATGTTTCAGTAGATTTAAGGATGCTAATGACTCTAATGAGTAACCCTGTCCTCAGTGCGTCCGGGCAGCAACGTCATCAAGCGCAGCAGCAAGGACTCTTCCGTCACCATCCCGTACGAGCGCACCTTCCGCAGCCAGGAGCCGCGCCGTGGCCTGCCAGGGTCTGCCGAGGCGGCTGACTTCGACTTTTGCGGCTGCGGCTGGCCGCACCACTTGCTGCTGCCCAAAGGAACAGCCCAGGGGTATCCTGTCGTGCTGTTCGTAGCTGTCACCAACTGGAACGAGGACAAGGTAAGACCACTTTGAAAGATCCTAAAAAGAACAGGACTTCGTCGCTGTCCTTAGAAGCGTACCTAACAGCGAACTAGGATCTTACCATGCAGCTGAGTTCGCTTACTTCTTGTCCACCAAGAAATGAGGGCTGTGCAGAACATTAATTGATCTTAGTGCGACGGATGCAGCCCGGAAATCTGATGGTGATGAATACCAAGCTGCGTGGAAACTCCAAATGGTCACAACGGAAGACCGCTGGTACGGTCATAACGCTGTGTTGTGAGTTGTGACTATTTCGTGGCAAAATTCGGTTTTGTAATGCCCTGTTTGTAATCTTGTGTTTGTCACGAATGTTTCTTTTCTTTCTGTTCTTTCTTTCTTTTCTTTTCTTTCTGTTCTTTCTTTCTTTTCTTTTCTTTCTTTTCTTTTCTTTCTGTTCTTTCTTTTCTTTCTGTTCTTTCTTTTCTTTCAATACTCTTTCTTTTCTTTAATGGCTTGTTACTCCTCCGTAGGTGGAGCAGGACCTGGTGGGCTCCTGCAACGACGCGGCCTCGTACTGCGGCATCCGCGACCGCAAGTACCCGGACAAGCGCGCCATGGGCTTCCCGTTCGACCGGCCGCACCCGGCGCGCGCGCTCGCCGACTTCCTGCAGCCCAACATGGCGGTGCAGGACTGCACCATCCGGTTCACGGACGCCACCAGAATCAGGGGACAGAATTAGAACGAACTAGCAATCTTAAGCTACCTGTACCGTAACCAATCATAATCAAAATCAAATATTTATTCTGCAAACGAGGGTACTTTTACTTTGCATGTCACAGTGTCATTCATATTTACATGCGTAAATAATTAAGAATTTTATAATGTTTTTATGTTTTGTAAATTGTATTTATATTTTACTTTTTATAAAAAATATTATATAAATCTAACCTAAGAAAGACTCATAAAAACTACAGCTTATCTAAGTATATATAAAAAAATATCGTTCATGAAAATATTAAACAAACTTAGAGATGTATAAGGATTGGAATACGGAATCGTTGTGTTGACAGCCAGAGACAAATGCAGGTCGTTCACTCTCAACTCAACGCATCCTTACCACCAGGAAAACAACACCACATAGGTACCTATACAGCAAGTAACTAGTGGTGTTATCATGGCTGCGGTTTTCTGTCTGTCTCCAGTTGAGCTGCTCCAAATATCCCGCTGTGTCCTATTTATTTAATAATAATTAATTATTATAGAGGGCAATCAGCACGGATAGCACATGATGGCGCGCGACTATTCGTCTGTTTCTGAGTGTACTAATTCAAAAAAGACGGTTAGTGTATCTCGCGGCGGGATAGCTCGCGGCGGGATAGCTCGCGCGCCATCATGTGCTGACCATGCAAAGTTACAGCTTTTTAAAAACAGCTTTGAGGTTATTAAGCCCGACCTTTCAGTTTACGGTACTAGTACAGAGAGATCACAACGACTTTCGCTTTACGGATTTTGGACGCCGATACGTAGAAATTATTCTTAGTTATTATACTTAATTATCTTTATACCTATAGTTTACGTAATAATGTAGGTATGAATCGTAGAATAAGCTTATTTGTTTTTTACCTATTAGATTAATGTTTTTTAATAGATGTTTATTTTACTATGTTTCTTTGAACAATTCGCATATAATTTACTTTGACTTAGTTACTCGATGAAGTCTTAAGTCAATTTGAATATACAATACAATACAAATACACAACAGTTCAGAAACATAATATATATTGAATATTTGCATGTTAGTTAAGTTAGGTTTAGTAAACGGGTTTAGCTATAACTATGTACTGTACATACTGTATATATTAGTTACAACGACAAGACTGAGTAAATCAAGCCTCTCAACAAACTGTAGTATTTTTTGAAAAACCTTCAGAATTGTACTCCCAAAATTTATAAGTACCTACCAGCCATGGTTTTAATATTCTGTAATGAAAATCGCATGCAATTTCTTGCATCGTGTAATCGTGCCTTTACGCACTATTCCGTTCACAGGGATCGTCCATTCGTCCTAATACTACAACGCGACTACGCGATCATCGCAAGATCGCGCGAGTTTTGCTCGCGCGAACTTGCGATCAAACATATTGAACGCGAACAGGCCCCTATACCACAAAACTTTACAAGTCTACAATTCAACTAAATTTTACAATTTTGTCGAATTGTACGCTTGTAAAGTTTTGTGGTATAGGGGGCTGGCGTCTTAATTGACAATCGCGTCGCGCGATCGTCGCGATTGTCAAATAGGATACCTGTTCGCGTTCAATATGTTTGAACGCGCGGTCGCGCGAGTTCATGTGATCGCGTTATATTAGGATGATCCCTCACTCGTTTTCTCGCTCAAGCGAGTAGAATTCCTATGAGAGTACTCGCTGGCGGTGAGAGTACTGCCTTACACTTTTTTTTAATACCACGTCGGTGACAAACTAGCGTGCGGCCCGCCTGATGGTAAGCGGTCACCGCAGCCTATGGACGCTTGCAACCCCAGGGGCGTCACATACGCGTTGTCGACCCTTTTAAATATTTATACACTCCTTTCTTGAAGACCCCCATATTGTAGTCCCTCGGGAAAACCTCGGCAGGGAGCTCATTCCACAAACGGAGCGTGCGAGGGAGGAAATTAACACACAACAACAACACATCATTTATACTGCGACATCATCAGTTTCAAAATGGCATGTTTTATTATTCACCTATGTTAAAAACTTCCAACATTTCGTTAGCGTTTCCCTGCCTATTATGACACAATAATGACACGTACAAGTGACGTCACGATACACGATAACCTTATCACTCCCTATGGTACAGTCACAGATTTTATAATGTAAGTATGTGTACCTACTTAGAAAGTGGTTTTCCACTTTTGAAAACCTTTCTCGGCTTACCGGCTTACCGAAATTATTTAGTTTTTAATGTAATGTAATAGGGTTGGTTTATTTAAAACACCGTATTTTTTAAAGATGTTTATAATATTATTTCCAAACAAAAAAATAACCGTTACAGGCTAAAATATAAAGTAGCAAAATTAGAAAGTCATATGATACAGCATGCATTAACCACTAAGCCATTTATTTTTACATACAAAAAAATGCGGCGACAAGTAAATTACTCTAAGTTTCCCGCTGGAAGTTGCAAATCTCTGTTAACTAAACAATGAAGTAGTTATTAGGTAATTTTAATCACATTTGATTTGTCCGTGCACATATTCGCAAACCCGACGTACAAACAATTTAAATAGAAATAGAAAAATCTTTATTTCGACAACATGCTGGGAGTTATAATTACTATAAAATTACTTAAAACTAGAAACAGTTGCGAAAATGGAGCCCACTCAGCATGTGTCGGGTCACAAAAGGTGTCCCGACGCTGGTTTTTTTGTGGGTCCCGACAAAAAAGATGAGGTTGCGCGACAAATCCGCACAACTTTGCATGCTAATATGTAGCTAAATATGTGATACTCGTACTACTAGAATATAACACACCACCACATTGTATCACATTTTATTCCAAATAAAGATTTATCTTATCTTAACTGTACAAACTGTGCATTTAGCTATGACAGCTGTATGAATTTGTATGGATTTTACGTCGTGTGTTGCGGAAGCTGACTGTATGTTGTGGACAAAGTAAAAATGAGTAGTACTGCACGGCGAGCACAAGACGGCGCGCGAGCTATCTCGCCGCGAGATGTAATACAACCGTCTCTGCTTCTGCGTGGACTAATTAAAAAGAACCGCGCGCCGTCTCATTGCTAGCCGTGCTGATCTTTTAATTAAAAACGTCTCAGATCGCAGGTATTTGACGTCCGAGCCGAAGGCAAGGGCGATAAATATGCGATCTGAGGCTTTCTTTAATTACCGCCCGTGGAAAGTACACAATTTTATGTCACCCCTTGGCCAGGAACAGGAAGTGGTATTTTGCGCGCGCGGAGCGTGCGGTAATTGCCACTTTATGGCCAGGTGTGAGTGGTGTGACATAATAGTAGATTGTACAACAAGTGCATAAAACGCACCATTTTACACGAGAGTGTAAAATGGGTTTTATGGACGAGTTATACACTCTACTTTTCACGTCAGTTGCGAGGATATTAACAAATAATTTAATTAAGGTTATGTCATCACATTTACACTCGTGAGGTCGTTGACCTCATTCGATCGCGCGGGCTGCCGCGCGCGCACTGGCAGGCTGCTGCACGGGGTTGATCGTGTGGCTGTTGGACCGATTGCCTTGGTCTTCGAGTTCTTCGGCGAAGATTTTACTTTATGCTCTAGAGCATAAAACTGTATTTTAGGCACTGCCTACGAAGCATAAAATTAAACTTTTCTCAAAAATAGTATGTAATGTTCTCATAACATCTGTGAAGACAGTATCCGAAAGTGGCTCATCCTGGACAGTTGCCAGAAGTGTCCAGGAAGTAACACCTACTGTCCAGGAAGTAAGTATGTAAATCCCATTACATATCATAAGTTTGGAGCTGGCGGCGCGCGTCCCCCGCGAGATAAAATGAGTCTCCTTAAACTTAATTTTTTTCATCAAATTACGGCGTTCTATTTTTGAATGATATTTCGATTCTCCGCGCAGTTGTACAATGAAATATTATATTACTCCATAGAGCATAGACTTTTAATTCAGCTTTTAAAAATGTATAATATTGTGCAATGGTCTATGAAGTTGTAATTGTAATATTGTAGTCGACGAGTATAAAAAGTAATTTAGGTACCTATAAGGATGTATACATAAAAATAAGGACGATTATTAACTTCAAAATAGCGCCTTATTCACACTGTCAATGCAAGTTCTGATTGTTCTGAATGGGAAAGACGCACGGAATATTCAAACTATGTTTATGTCTATTATAGTTTGGATTGAAGCTACGGTCAGTGGCAGATTTGCCCTAAGGTCCAGTAGGCCTGGACCTAGGCTGCCAGATATCATTAGGGCCGACCAATCGTAACAAAAAATGCGACCAATGAGCGGCTGGTTAACGTACAGTCAAGGAAATGGAAAGACGTACGTTTTAGCTGTTGTCACAACGACAATAAGGCAAAAAAGTTACGTTTTCCCTTTTCTATTAGGAGTGCATGTATCTGTGGGTTTTTCAAGAAAACTACAATTTGATTAGAGGTAGATTTACTCAGTCTTGTCGTTGTAACTAATATATACAGTATGTACAGTATATAGTTATAGCTAAACCCGTTTACTAAAACTAACTTAACTAACATGCACAATATTAAAAACAAGCATTGAGTACGTAATTCAAAGTAGAATTTTTAAAAATCTAAGAAATATCTTGTTCTAATGCAAAGTACTTAAAGTACAACAATGCGTATATATTAAATCCTCTACATCTAATAGGAAACAAGTTAAAAACGAAACTTTGATTATTACGTAAACTGACAATATATATGTATAAACTAACTTAACTATAAACTAAAAATTAAAATAATTCATAGGTGCATATAACATGCTTAAATTGAAGAATACATGAATTTGAATTTGCATAACCGTTATTGCATAAGAAGGCATTACCTTTTGACATAGTTTCATGGTTCAAATTTAAACAAACAATTTTATAAGTTATGCAGTAAAGAGAGTCCGAAATTCGTAGAGCGAGTCTTTGCAATCTACCACTACCATTCATCCAGCCAATATTGCTTGAAAGTTAATTTTCCACTGATCCTTACCCTGGAACCTTACGTTAGTCTGATAAATAAATTATCTTATCTTATCTTATACAGTCCATGGAAGACAACATTAAATGATTTCACATTACCTACAGAATCTTAGAAGGTTATTTTGGTATAATTCTTGCCCATGCTTTTCCTTTTGGCTCAGTGACTCTAGAAACAGCAGATATATTTGAAAGGGTACAGTTTATCTACATATCTTTAGTAGTAAGGACCTAGTGGTTGAAGTTTTATGGCAGCGTGTGGTGTACCTACATATTACACGCAATATTGGATAAATTTACTGTGCAGTGGTAGACTAAATAAAGCCGAGTATCATATTCGAGTTTCATTACACTGCGGGTCACGGAGGTATAACGAATTTAATCGCCCTAGAAAACCGCGCAATGTAGTTAAACTCGAATACGAATCTCGTACGGATGTATCAGGGCATTAAGGTTGATCTAATTCTGTCCCCGAATCCTGGTGGCGTCCGTGAACCGGATGGTGCAGTCCCGCACCGCCATGTTGGGCTGCAGGAAGTCGGCGAGCGCGCGCGCCGGGTGCGGCCGGTCGAACGGGAAGCCCATGGCGCGCTTGTCCGGGTACTTGCGGTCGCGGATGCCGCAGTACGAGGCCGCGTCGTTGCAGGAGCCCACCAGGTCCTGCTCCACCTACGGAGGAATAAAAAGTGATGTGATGAGTCTCCACGCAGCTTGGTAATCATCACCATCAGATTTTCGAGCTGCATTCGTCGCACTGAATCAATGAATGTTCTGCACAGTCCTCATCTCATGGAAGGAAATATCCAACTACCCGCAGTCATAGAAGTTGAATTCAGCCGCCCTGGGGCCGATTTTTGAGTGTCTAACGCTCGTCTTTTCACTCGACATCTGTCGAAACGTCATAGTTTTTTGACAGAGCTCGAGTGAAAAGTCGAGCGTTCGACACTCAAAAATCGGCCCCCTGGCTGAATCCCGACTGGCTGGAGTGCGCTCGTCCGGACAATGCTGATGAAGGAGTCAATTAGATGCTATGGTTGACAGGTTCCTTCAAAGTTGCCTTACCCGATCTTCATTTCAGTTCCTGACAGCAATGAACAGCACAAGAGTATACCATTTTTTAGGCAAAAGCCTATGGACGGCCGCAGCTACAGAAATCAACGGTTGAACTGGACGATGCTGAGCAAAGACTCCTTGTTCCTATAGTCGATCAGTCTCTACAGGTTTCGAACTCTTACCCTATCCTCATTCCAGTTGGTGACCGTCACAAACAGAACAACAGGGTATCCTTGAGTAGTTCCTTTGGGCAGCAGCATGTGATGCGGCCAGCCGCAGCCACAGAAGTCGAACTCGGCGGCCTGGTCCGAGCCGGGCTGGCCGGGCCGCGCGTCCTGGCTGCGGAAGGTGCGCTCGTACGGGATGGTGACGGACGAGTCCTTGCTGCTGCGCTTGATGACGTTGTTGCCCGGACGCACTGGGGACAGGGTTACTCATTGAGTCATTAGCATCCTTAGGTCTACTGAAACGTGTTTGCATGGCTGCTTAGATGGCGAACATTCTTTATTTCTTTTTTTTGTGCTGATGATTAAATTTATACAACATCTGACCACGCCAGCTAGCTTCTCCAGTTGTCTCTAAATAATCTTACATAATGACGATTGAATGGCAAGCACATACACTAGCTCCAGGCATATTTTAGTAGGTACACTCGGGGACTTTAAGCTGCCTACACCAAAGCCCTGCCTGCAGGGCCCTGCTTGCAGTGCCACTGCCAAATCGTATTGTGTGTAGGCATGCAGGGCCGATTTAACAGATAAAAAAATCGGCCCTGCTTGCCTACACACAATACGATTTGGCAGTGGCACTGCAAGCAGGGCCCTGCAGGCAGGGCTTTGTGTAGGCAGCTTTAATTGTTGAGCCATTTGGAACTCAATCACACACACACTTATTAGCAACTGTGAGGGTCCAACATAAACTGAGCACCAAATGGCCCTAACAAATTAAAGCCCCCCAGTGTACCTAGACTAATTATTGGAGAAAGAGATAATATTACGAATTAACGGCACAAGTCAAAAATAATAATGTGTAAAAAACTTCCGATATAAACGTACAAATTTATCAGGTTTGTAATAAAGGCTAGGTCACACAAATCTGCACTATTTTGCTGACCGTAACTTGTGCACCCTGTATGGAAATTATTATGAAGGGGAGTCAGTTTTGTAAGCTGACTGGATAATGACACTAAAATATGATGAGAAGCGACGAATCTCTTTCTGGTCTTCAAAGGGCAGGAGCTGCCCACGCTTTTCCACCAGCGGTGCCATGCAGATGCGACTATCCCTATCATCGACTGCTTGCTGGTACTGTCCGACCGGAATACAAGGAACACTCACAGCCCGTGGAGAACTTGTCGAGCTCCACCATCATGCGCCTCTGGTCTTCAAAGGGCAGTGGCTGCCCGCGCTCGTCGCCCACCGGTGCCAGGAAGATGCGCACCGTGCCCATCGTCGACTGCCCGCTCGTGTTGTTCACCTCGATGCTGATGGATAGGAAAGGGACATTTATCTACACACATATCATAAATCCTCTAATATGCGTTCGGAAACCGTAGAAAATGACTCTCATTTCAACATTCAATGAATTTATGGCAATTTTCTTATCTGTGGCTAAGGCTACAGCAGTAATAAAATATTTCATTTTAATCTCATATATGATGTTAAAATATTACGTCAAACAAAACTGTCAAAATTTAAATGTCAAAGTTGACATGTCCCTATTCTAGTATCACTGAAAATTCAAATTCAGTCGATGCGAAATGTCAGCTCGATGTTTTTTTAGTATATATATCGCACGAAATTTGAGCTAGAACGACATGATCACATCAGAATAAGGACTCTTTACTTTTTAAAATAACATTCAGGTATCGGTTGCCAGTTCTGATTTCGATATTTCCGCAACCGTGCAAAAAAGGTTGTATTAACACAATTATTGTATTTAATTTACTACGGTTTCTGAACCCATCTTAGAGTAATTATAATATGTGTGTAGATAAAGTAATGTATGCAACTGTACATAATTAGGCATTAAAACACTCGTGTGACCTTATTATGAAACTCGCCTTCGGCTCGTTTCATAAAACACACTCGTGTTTTAGTGCCCCTCATTATGTACCAGTTGCATAAACTACTATTATGTAGGTATGGAAAATCAGTATGTACCAAACATAAACAAAAAAAGGCATCGTTTTTATTATTGTCCTTTTTACGTTTCACTGCCAGACACAATGCCTTTTGGCTGACTCGTTAATTAGAGTTGATCACAGCCCTGTTATTTATATCTGTAGCAGTTTGGTCAGAACGCGATCACTCAGCTTCCACTCTCACTAACTACCATGACTTAATCCTGGAATGAATCTAATTTCTTCTTATGCTTAAAACTTAGTTTTTTTGTCTGCCTGGCACTGGCACCAGGCTAGTCAAACTTTTTAGCCCGAGGGCCATATTGCTCCTCAAGTAAATTCGTGCGGGCCAGGATTTGGTGTTCATGGCTGAGCAAGGGTCAATAAAATCGCGGAAGAGAACGGTTCGACCTGATCACCAAGGCCACCCAGGCTGAACCCTGTCCGCGAGCTGTAGTTTCAAGACCCTTAGATGATGCAGTACTTACTTGTACGTGAAGTCGTCGTGCTGCAGGTGCGTGAAGCGCGCCGGCATGCTTCCACGTGGCTGGAAGTCCAGCCCGCGGGAGAGTTCCACCGTGCTTTGCTCCCACTGTGTGGTGAACGTGTTGGCGCCGGCGCGGCCTTCCACGCTGATGGATGACACGCGGATGGATGGGAAGTCCAGCTAGAAGAACAAACTTGGTTAAACTCGACTGAGGGTTTTCTAGCACATGACAGGTCTCTACGGTTAACACCTTAGGTTTTCTTTGATTGGTTACGAGAATCTCTGCACGAAATGCATTTCAACGCAAGAAAATTGCTATGAATACCATGAATTGCTGTAGAACAAGACATTTTAACAAGAAAATATATATGTGTAAAGAATTGGGACTAGGAAGAAACGTATTTATGGTTTTTTAATACCTACCTACTGTAAAAAATAATGAATGTGCTGAAATGCTATCTTGAAGAATGACGTTTGTATTTCTCACTGAAATCTTTATTTAAGTAAGGTTACCTGACTATTGCTGTATGGCGTCAGCTTGGCTTTGTGCAGGTTGAAAATGTCGTCGACGTAGGCGTGCCAGCGGTAGAAGATCGGGTCCCGCATGGCTGTCGCGGAGTCTCCCATCACGCCGAATTGTTCCTGCAACGAACGGTCTGTTAGCTGCAGAAGTTTTAATCGGACGGTCGTTAAATTCAGGGTGTTTAAAAACATCTGAACATGCGTTCTAATGCCTTGACAATAGAGGCGTGTTCCAATATTTGCTACCACTCGCTTCGATTTATTTGATGGTAACTGTATATTCCCGATAGTATATACCGTAATAGATTACGACGGTATGGTTAGACATCTATCATCTCCATTTTTTGAGCCATTTCTGGCATTTTCTTCCACGGGGTTAGCACATCTGGTGCCGCAAATATCTTCCTCTTTCTTATTTGTGTAGTGTAAGTGAGGCAATTAGCCACATTGTCGTGTGCGACATGATTTAACAGCAAGTTACGCTAAATGAAAACGTATCCCATCCCAAGTTGTGCAGGTTGCCGTAATTGGCGGGGTAGCGGCTCAGCGCTGACGCCTCCATCAGGTTGCCATCAGAGTGAAATAGAATAGACCCCCTAGAACTGGAGTACTCACAAGATGCCTATGGTCAGGGTCATGCGCGTACGAGATGAAGACGTGCCCCATGTTGTGCAGGTCCCCGTACTTGGCGGGGTTGCGGCTGAGGGATGACGCCTCCATCAGGTTGCCCAGGATATCGATGCCGGTCTGCTCGTCGAGGGGGAGCTTGCGGCCGCTTGGCTGAGAAACAAGTATTCATCAGTTTTAGGTCACTGGTTAGAATGGTTTTGATACTAATTTTCTTGGGCTACGGGAATCTTTGGGTACTTATCGTGTGGCGGAACTGCATAAATACATGTACTTATAGGCTATTTGAGTCTTCAAAATTTACGGTACCTATCTACTATGGCAGTGATAATATTTTCAGCAGTTCAGACACTTCACACACAGGATACAGGAATGGACAGTCAGGTACTATTTTGATCATCCAAAAGAGTTTATAGAAGAGTAGAACATATGAAGCGATCATCATTTGAAGGGCTGTTTACAAAAACAACATAACTGCTTAGACTGGTCGACACTCTGTCAAGAACAATTTAAAGGACAGCAGATGTCAACCAGTCTAGTCAGTTATGTTGTTTTTGTAAACATGCCTTCATTTATCAGACATGGTTTAGAGCTAGGCGGTCAGAATTAGTACCAGGTCAATGGCGCCCTCCTCAATGGCCTGGATGAAGCGGTCGCGCCAGGTCTCCAGCTGCGACACGTCCGCCCGGATCTGGTCCACCGGACGGTCCAGGTCATTGAGCGTGGTGCCTGCAAACCTGGAACGAACACAAGAAAGTAGGTCATACAGAGGTAGAACACAGCGCATCAGTCTAACTGGGGAAGTACCTCTATCTTACAGGATACCGCAAGCATAATAACATCACAACTTGCTCTATAGGTACGTAGTGCTATGTTCCTGGTGACGTGGTGGCGAGTAAGGTCTACAGAGCTCCCAAGAAAGCGTTTGTGTTGAGAGTACTTGAGAGTGCCAGACCTGCATTTATCTCTAGTAAGTCGAAACAACATTATCAAGGTAGACTGATGACCTGGTAAAGGTCGCGGGAGTCCGCTGGAAGCGGATGGCGCAGGACCGGTTATTGTGGCACTAAGTGGCGGGAGACCTAATTCTTGGTTGATATAATGAAGAGTCTTCAGAACTTGTAATTCCTAACTAAGGTCTCACAAGCGTCCATATAGGCAAGAGTGGGTACTTATCCGGCAGGCCATTTACTTGTTTCCCACTGTTGTGGTAAAAGACTGTGTGAAACAAGTAAGCGCACTGTTAAGGTTTGGAATTCCCTGCCAGCGTCTGTATTTCCGGGATCATATAACCTGGACCTTTTTAAGGCACGAGTGAATATAAGCATCTTCTAGGTGAGCTCGTTTCACCATCGGTCTCACCTTTTCTCCCTGGCTAGATGCTGGACAAGAGCAATCCCGTTTTTAATATAAAAAAGGAAGATTAGCCACTGACCTGGGTGGCCAGGCGCGCGAGGCGACCTGCGAGTCCAGTTTGGGGAAGTACCCCTCGATGATGGGCGCGCGGAAGTCCTTGAAGCGCTCCACACGGCTCAGGTTGTTGCACATGCGCTCCAGGTTGTATCTGGAACGATTACAACACGTTTATAGAACAAAACAACCACAAATTCAGGATGGTGTTTTTCTTTTGATTACCATAAGGAGCTGTTAATAACCACCTCTAAATCTCGACAGCCTTAAAATCTCACCTAAAACCTTAATAATAAACTGCAATCAAGCTTACAACAAGTAACAAGCTTTGTTTCTGTGCCCGCTTGTTAGAACGTATAAAATTCCAATTTGTTGACAACCGCGCGCGGCGCAGCATTTCTTGGCTTACGAGATACATTGTCACGAACTCACGAAACAAACATGATTATTAGATAATGATTAGTATTTGTTCTTTGATTCCTTTGATCGGTCGGCAACATGCGGCCCGCGAATCTCGTTATTGACTCACAAATTATTATGTGGACCTTGGCTGCTAAAAGCGGCAACCTTTTAGGTACCTATCTACTACTACCTCTGGTGTAGCCGATCTCGAATAAAGAATTGTGTGTGTGCTGACCGAACCGGACTGAAAATCATAATAGGTACGACCTTTGGATCAGTATACCTGGCAATGATCTGCTGGTGCATGTAGTAGAACAGCTCGCCGCGTCTGTCTTTGTTCACGATGTTTCTGTCAGCGGCCTCGAACGGGTACACCAGGTGCCAGTGCCAGTGGTGCAGGTTCATGCCGATGTCTTCGCGGAAGTAGGCCACGCGCTGCTCCGACTCCGCGTCCGAGGCGGTGTAGGATTGCGGGATTATTACTGGCATCTGAAGAAGGTAATGATTCAATCAGCGGCCTATGAACTGATTACAGAATATACAAGATTGATGAATGATTAGACATAACTCTGACCGCTGTTGGTCTGGTAGTTGTATCCTTAATAGGAACCATAGCTCTTTGCAAAGAAGAGAACCCGTTACTGCGATGCAACGCGAACTAGATTAGGTTAACCAAAAAAGTCTAGTACAAGACGTGGAGAGTTTATCAAAAATAAATGATCATACTCTTAATGTCTGGCGTGAAAATCTGTTAGGTATGTTATCACATACCCTGGAGCCATCAGGTACGACGCTGGTGGTCTCCCGCGCTTTGCGGAACACCTTCGGGTCTACGAACTTGTCCGGGAACGTCTCCGCAAACGTGGGGATGTTCAGCCCCTTGGTGTCTGGCCTGGAAAGTTTTATTTTGTTAAAAATGTGATTGCTCTTGGCCAGCACTAGGCAGGGGGCAAAGATGAGGCTGACATTAATGGTAAGGACATTTCCTTGCATGCACTTATTTCCTCTTTAAACATAAGCGTTACAAGTAATATATTAAACACTGTCGGGTTTCGGAAGAGTAAAGGCTAATAGAGGCTAATGGAGGGACGATTTGGACGCGTTTTAGATTGGAAGGCCCGCGCAAGAAATAGGGCAGAGTGAAAGAGAAGAGGGGAGGCCTTTGCCCATCAGAGCAGTGGGACACTTAAACAGGCCAATCGAATCAATACAGTGGCATAACTTTAAAGCATACTTATAGGTTGACATGACCAGTATGGGTTTTTCAAGTACCTGTGCAGGATGGCGACGGAGAGGCAGTAGTTGAACATGTACGGGTTGATGCGCAGCTGGCAGTACGAGCACACCGACTGCAGGTCCGACACGTCGCGCATCTCTGTGGAAGGGTAATGGTTTCACGCGTGTTCGACGGGCAAAGATACCATTGGGTACATGCCAATATTGTCTAATAAGCTTTCGGTTATGACCGTAGCGAGTCCAATGCTAATATTGAACAACATTCTCTCAAAATTTTGGGCATTTAGGTACCGTCTAGATTTCAAAAATATCGTAAACTATTGTGTTGATTTATTTTTGATCTGCTTGTCCGAGTAGCAAGATGATCTACTCTAAACATACTAAGGGGGCCGATTTTTGAGTGTCGAACGGCCGACTTTTCACTCGACATCTGTCAAAACATCATAGTTATTTGACAGATCTCGAGTGTAAATTCGAGCGTTCGACACTCAAAAATTGGCCCCCTGGTGGGCTAGCACAACTTGCTGCTAAGTCGCGTCACGCGCGCGCGATTCAGCGATTCCCGTCTCACTCGAACTGTTTAAATTGGAAAGAGTAGGGTAGATTGTTCTCTACTCGCGTCGCGCAGCGGCAGTTGTGCAAGCCTCGCTGATTGAGCCCAGCCGTGGCGTTTAATTTTTCACTTTGATTGAAAATCTCAGTAACCTATGGTATCATTACTTACGCATGAAGATGTCGATGAGTTTCCCCGCCAGCTGCCGATGGCCTGGCACGAAGAGCGAGAACTGTTCGTTGTAGGGCAGCTGCATGGGCAGCGAGAGGTCCGGCAGCGCGATGTTGCGGACAGGGATCGAGCGGCGCGAGCCCTCGCCGAACTTGTTCACCAACTGGTTGGTCACATTCTTGTACTTGTCCGGCTGGGAGTAGAAATTATACTGTACTTAGTGGAATTTTTAACGTAGGATAAGGCAACGCTTGCAACAACTTACGACCATACAATCTTAGTAAAATTACAAATAAATACTGTAGGTTGCACTCTACACACAAGCATGTACAAAGAGAAACTAAAAATGAATTTATTTTTATTCTTTAATAACATTTTAAGTAGGTACCTACGTATTTTAATAGACTCATGGATCCCACAGTCAAACTGTGCAAACAGTTTTGCGGCACGATGCACGATGCATTTAGGCATAAGTCTTTGTCAGTCGCTTTAATTTATAAATTAATAATACATATACATAAAACAATTTTGCTCGCTAATGAGCGCGATCTCAAATTCTTAGGGTGGTGTCAAAATAAATAAAATTAAATATAGAGTCATAAAGATAGAGTCCGCTGGACGCGGGTGGCGCAGATGGCACTCTTTGGGTGCCCGTGTCCAGCAGTGGACGTGTTCCGACTGACATGATGGAACTTACGTAGTAGTGGTCTGGCAGCTGGAACACGGAGTTGTCCTCGCCCTTCTGCATGAAGCAGGGCTCCGTGGGCCGGTCGAAGAACAGCAGCAGATCCTTCTTGTCGCTGCTCATGGTGCTGCAGACCAGAAGATTAATTTAAACGTAAAACATACATACAAGTATTAAGATAATCCGCCCAAGCTCCGGCAAGCCGTTCCCGGTGCAAAAGTGCCCATAATGCTAGCGGCATTTCCACGCTGGATACCTTTGCACCAGAAACGTCTCGGAGCGGGTTATTTGCGGAGGTATTGCAGATTGCTTAAAACATGAAAAACAATCAAAACCCGCATTTACATAAGAGCGACCAGCATAACCATTATACCGTAATATATAGGTGCATAGGTATATGTAAATATGGGCCTTGTGGCCTGATTCAAATAAATAAATAAATAAATAATAAATAAAAAATGAAATCATGAAAGGTCTTTAAGAAGTTTAGTAAATAGGTACAGTCAAGTGCAAAAATATGTATCGAGTGTATTCTGTCATAAATATGGCACTAAAACCTTAATTCACCGACATGAGGTATGGGACATATTTTTGAGCAAGTTGTATGCACCCATATTTTTGCACTTGACTGTACCTACGGTAAGATATAACAGTACGTAAAGTCAAAGAAGCAAATATAAAAATGTATCAAGGTGACAGACTTCCATTTGTTTATGCGACACGAGAACACTTGAAAATAAATATTGCCATCGAAGAAAAAGTGACGTTTAACGCCATCTAGCGACGAATAGCGGAACTATCCCTAGGACATCTACTCCAAAATCTACTCTTAACAAAAAGCACAGCAATAATCTAAGTTTGAACCTGTTCTTGATGCGTTACTAAGGACACTAAATTTACTAAGATATTATATCCAAATTGATATCGTTTCTTGGAGCAAAAAAACCCCTAACCGTCTTAGCCATTTTTAGAAAATTTGGCCTAATGTTGAAATTAAAATAACCATAAACGAACTAAGTAATTCAACCTACTATGTCTCTTATTATGACTCCTTAACTGTGCTAGTTAGTCATAAAAATATTTGTATAAAACACAATCGTATTATAAATTTCAGAATCAAAAGTACTCACCCTTATTATTTTACCGGCACTAAAAATCAAAATAATTGTTCACTGAATAAACCCCTTTTTTAGCCGTGTACTCCACGGCCAAATGTACCGAATTGGGCAGAGCAGCCCCATTTTATAGTACTGAAAAACCGTGTGCACTGCGAAGTTAAAGTGCAAATACAAAATTACACATGCAACCAAATATGACGCTACTGACTATGCTTCTCGCTAATTTCGTGGGTCATGACGTTAGTTCAATATTTTACCACGCGTAAAATGAACTTGGTAACCGCAAGGACGGTGTACAAAGTTAATAGTGCAGTTTATAGTGGCGCCACGCTCTATCTTGCCTGGGAATTTACTATGGGACTATGTTAGTTTGATGATTCTCCGCGCGCAACAATAAGTTGGTTGTCAAATGTGGGAGCTTGTGGTATTTTATCAATGTGGTTATATGATAATTTTTGGTATGTGTAATTTGTTGCATCTTTATTATTTTCTATGATTATAAAATCCGAGTTTATAGAAAAGTAGACTTTCATTGTTTTAAAGGTGAATTCGGCCTTAGAAGGAATAGAGGTGTATCTCTTGCTGTCACAATACTGAAAATGCTCCAATTAAAATGGTGTTAACAACGCACCTCTGGCTATAATATAGGCATCCATAGACTAAATTATTACACTCAAGCACAGGGGGGCAATTTTTGAGTGTCGAACGCTCGACTTTTCCCTCAATATCTGTCAAAAAACTACCTATGGTAATTTGACAGATCTCGAGTGAAAAGTCGAGCGTTCGACACTCAAGAATCGGCCCCCTGGCCCTATGTACCTGTACCTGCGCCCTACGCCTATTTCAGGGGCGTATTTTGAAATTTGGCGCCCTGGGCCAATAAGTTTCGCCGCCCCAGAAGTCAAGACAAGGTGCCCAGAAATTTGGCGCCCCGGGCCAATAAGTTTCGCCGCCCCAGAAGTCAAGAAAAAGCGCCCAAAAAAACGCTGTGAAGGGCGGCTTCGCCGCCCCTCTCAGCCTGCCGCCCTGGGCCATGGCCCCCTTGGCCCTAGGGTAAATACGCCTCTGGCCTATTTGCCACCCATCATCGTCGTGTTAAACGGTTACTCGTGCCTTTGAAGATAAGAACTCTAGAGGGTTCTTTTGCGTCCTAGACTGGGTACGAGGTCCTCTAGGAAGCCTAATTCGATACCTACCGTAGTTTTATCCGAGTTAAGTAGTTCAATTCCGTATTAAGGGCAGGTATCCCCAACGCAAATGTCCCGCTCTAACACGCGTGAGTTTATAATTAACCATCCCGCTCTCTACGCAAGCTCTGCGCGCAGTTTTGTAAATATTTAGCTATAGTCGTTAAGCCAATCATTCTATCAAAGCAAACCCTGCGAATTTGTCTATAACTATTTACGATCTTTAATTGAGTACAAAAATAAAACGATAAATATCAGTAATATAGCCGTAGTATTGAAAATACATTCCAAAAAGGGGTAACTTCGCGATTTTTTTCTATCAAGTGAAATTCATCAGGTCATGTAACTGACTGCGATTTTGACTAGACAAGATCCTTATGTAACACATATATTTTTTTTAGATTTTAAGACACTATATTCTATGTCTCAGATGGTTTTTAAAAACTCAAAAGTGGTAATACACGGCTTTAAGGTATTTAGGTATTGCAGAGAAATTCTGACAACAGCCACTTCCGCAAAAACCAATGCCTACACCAATACTTGGAATTAGGTAGCAGACTCGTTTAGGATGCAAGTGGGATAAAAAATATTTTCGAATAACTTTTTAATCATAATCTTTATTGCACCCATGGTATATTTTACAGACCTTATCTTTTTTTACTGAAAGCATGCATTTTTGTGTATAGGCTTAGGTCTATGTATACCTACATAGATTTAGGTTCACATCTTTCCTATGGACATTATGTATATCTAAAGCATGTATAATAGTACATTACTTACCAAGGGCGATAAAACAAAGAATGTCTCAGATCGCAGGTATTTTACGCCCGAGCCGAAGGCAAGGGCGATAAATATGCGATCTGAGGCTTTCTTTATTATCGCCCGTGGTAAGTACAAAATTTTATGTCACCCCCTGGCCAGGAAGTGGGTTTTTTCGCGCGCGCAGCGTGCGATAATGGCCACTTTATGGCCAGGTGTGACATAAAGTTAAATTAAAGGCCTTTTCTGTTTAAAATATCACTTATTACTTACATACATAATCATTCCACGGGCTTTTCAACCAGCGCCAGCCCCAACTATTTCTAAATATATTCATCATTTATTCATTAACAATAAGAATTGTGTTTGATATTACATAGGTATACATTAAAAATTGTAGAAATAAACTACACCTTGAAATACGTTTTGATGCAACGATAGCTACCAATTAAAATGCATACGACTCACGAAATGTCTTCAATTGGAAAAACTTCGTTCTTCAGGTGGCTGCGAACTGACGCAGGCCGCGTAACTGGCCTAGCGAGCTAGATGCTATTTTGAGTAACCCTGGATTAACCCTTTGACCGCCAAAAATAGTGTGTGGTCGTGCCCACTACGCCAAGCACTGTTGAATTGGTGTAATGTCTAAACCGATAAAAACAAATTAAAACAGTTCATAAATGATTTTATTCATGATCAAAGTACACCTTCACTCCGACCTTTTAAGTGGTTGTTGGCATGGTGAGCACGACGACACGCAACCACTTTATAGGTTCTTGGCGGTCAAAGGGTTAAACGCCTTTTCTCAGTATCCGTGTGCGACATACACACCATACTCTTCCTTGCAGAGGAGCGAAGATAGACTTTATCACACATCACACCTTATTTGCTCGCACCTTTACTACCTATGAGGGTCGTTGGCGCTCAAAAGACACACCTACTTCTACACTTACCCCTGTATAACAGCGATGTGCAAATGATTTATTTCAAAGAATTTGCTATGATGTTTATAGTAGGCGTCTTAACCTGTGAACATCCTGCAACCGTATTAGCTACAAGTAAACAATACATGTTGCACAATACTGCACATGTAGCAATAAATATGTAACGATGACCTCAAACGCCGCCGAGCGCCGTCTAAAGCGTGGTGACTGGTGTTGCATCGTGGCGCAGCAAAACAAAGTAACTTCTTGACAGCCACAATAAATTACGTAAGTCGCGTTTCACACGCCTGTCTTTGTAGCAAAAGACGGAAAATGAACCTTACTTGATAGCACGTGGGTTGCGTTTACATTATACGTGTTATGTCATCTATGCATGACAGTATTGACAGTGGCGTTGTAGGCACGGCGGCTCTTGTTATCTATACGTGACTGTGGCGGTCAAGAGGTTAATAGCGCCTGGCAAGAGTCCCACCCCCACCAGGGGCAAGGAAGCGATTAGCTATCGACTATTTTCTCGCTCAAGAAAAGAACCAAAGATAGATCCCATATGTCGGTAAGAGACAATAGTTGCCGACAGTTGATGCCATAATCAACTACTCGCTGATAGCATTCCAAATGAGTCGCTAGTTCCGCCACGGAACCTCTTCCACGACTGAAAGAGTTAGGCCTTGGTCGTTCTGACCCGCCGGTGGTGCGTCTTTATGGTGTGTTCGAGAATGTTCGCGGTCGTTCTCGTCCGCCGCGTACGACGTACGTCGCCCCGGGCGACGGGCCGCTGCACGCCGCGGGCGGCGGGTCGGAACTCGTGATAGTTACGAATGTTACGATACGGATACGACGTTGAATTATAAGGTATTTTTTAGGTTGGACGATGGACGTATCACTCAAAAATGATGTCCCCCTATCAATGCCATGTCAAATACAAAAGCCGTCACTCAATGCTATGACACGGGAACGTCAAAAGCGAAGTTGAACCTTGCCACGCTGTGACGAATATATTCGTCTCTGGCAATGAACCGATGGTGCGGATATATCCGTCGGAGTTCAAAAGGTTAACCATTTCGACGCTAGCAGCTATTATATATTTCTCCTTGAATTGGTTAACCCTTTGACCGCCAAAGCGATAGTGTGTCGTCGTGCCCAGTACGCCAAGCACTGCTTTTTTGGTGTAATGTCTCTGGTTGTTAGCGTGGTGGGCACGACGACACAACCACTTTATAGGTTCTTGGCGGTCAAAGGGTTAACTTCTATATTCGTCCCTGCTTCACTACATCCTGTCATTGCATTTCATTAGTTTCACTATTTACGATCTCTTTCATTTTTAGTCACTATTATTGGTGTAGTAATAAACAAATTTCGTGAGCCTAAAAACAAATTGACCAAAGATAACAACAGTGAATGCTGAAGCAGTTACGAATCTAAGTCAAAGTCTAAAGCTATCTAAAATAAAACTTGCTAGTGTGGTTTGTAAGAAAGTTTAATAATAGAAGTAGTGAAAATATCTCCAGTGAATGTATCAACAAAGAAAGTAAACAATAGATTTAGTTAGGTACTAACATATGACTTTCACACTAGTCTAGGAATAATTAACTAAAATTTTTCTTTAATATAAATATACACTAGAAGTGAATGTTTACCACGAGTCAATATTGAATCTTAAGTTAAGCTAAACACAGTACAATTACACCAGTGCCATAACAGACCAGGCTGACCTGCGGCCCAAACTCTCACACATGCAACACGCGCGCTCCGCCCCAACTACAGGTAAAAACTACCGATGGTAGGAATGTAAATGCCCCGCCCTAGCCCAGAGACCCCCGAGGCGAGGCGCGCGGCCCCATAATACTGCCACTGCATCCTAACAACAAAAAATTTAGAGCGAAGTGTGCGGGAGGGGTTTAACCACTCTTGAAGAGAAGGATGGCAACCTGGCCGAGGTAGAAATAGATGAAGTGGCGCGTCTCGTGGGTCACGTATGAGCCGAAGTTGCGGCCCACGATGCAGTGCCACGTCGGGTTGTATTTCTTGTCAAACTCCTTCTTGATGAATGCAGCAATGTCCTGCAATTAACAAATACCTCTTCATTTCCGCTACTGGTTCATATCAATACATGGGAATAGCAATTATCAGGAACCCAATCTAGTATTATCTCAGTTCAGTTGCAGCCTGAAGGAAGTAACTAGTTTTGCAATGGGAATAGGAATTTTAGTAAAGTTAAATTGCATGGGCGCAGCCAAGATTACTTTCAGGTGTATCGGCATTGACACATACTACAAGGTTATGAATAAAATAAATGTAATCTTTCCTATGTATTTTATCTGACTGTACAACCCTCTTGCAACCCGCTGCCAGCGCCCATGTTAAATTGTGAAATCTATTATTCAAAATAACTAAGTTTATTAAATGATAATAATTGCATTGCAAATTGATCTCATACTAGAGTGAAATCATAAGTGATTGCTTTAAAAAGTTGCAAATAACTAAGGTTTCAAGTCCTACATAATTATTGTGAAGTTAATTACTAATTTGAATAAATAATGTGAGAAAATAAATAAATTTATGTGAGAACTAATCACTAACCACAAACAAGGAAAATTTTATTTACGTGGGAATATTTTAGAGAAGGCTAGGCTTGCCTGCTTGGTGACTCCATCTAACTGGCTTACCTTTTCAATGTTGAACTTCTCGAGGGCTTGCGTCGCACAATCAACAGCATCCTGCTGCATCTCCTCGCTCATGTCAGCATTCTTAATCACTGCCTTGCGATCACACATCTTGTCAGCAGTATGTCTGTAAGTTTATTAATTTCACTATTAATTCACTTGCGTCAGTCTGTAGTCTAAGGGATCACTTGTAAACTAGGCACACCAATTAAACGGGCAGAGTTGAGACTAGGTCTGCCACTCGCGGTCTCTAAAGATGTTATGATCAATTCAGGTGTGCTAGCTCAGGTAAAGTGCTGTATTATGACCCTGGCCTCTAATAATGGATCGTTTACACGAGGCCACTTGGCGAGCCATTCCACTACGATATTGGATTCAGATCCAATAAATTGACATGGGTTTGACGAATTGCCTCATTTACACTACGCCTATGGCAGTATTAATTGCCTGGCTCGCCAAATGGCCTCGTGTAAACGCGCATTACGCAGCTGAAAGTTTTCTAACAAAATTATCTGATATCAAACGCGTGAATGCTCATTGACTATAGCAGGATCAGCAAAAGTTATCGCAGCAAAAGTTATCGGTTATCGCCTACCCTTATAAAATTCAATCGATAGATTTTCCACAGAATGCGTACCAGGACTGTTTATGTTCAATAACATCTATAAATAACTTGAACTAAAGGTCAGGCGCGAAACCCGGGACTCTGGATCCAGCGCGCCTTTTACGAAAAGTACGCGCGCCGAATAACTTCCAAATATGATGAATATTTCCGTACCTTCGGTTTCGCTTCTAATCAGATTACCTGTACTGCGTCTCTGACTCTGCCTGAGGTGGTTTTCTCGTGCTAATTCGTACGGAAGCACTAGCAGTAAGGCCCGTCATCAATAAGAAATCGCAAAATTTGCCACTGCTAAGCTAATTCGCCAACATGTTACCAGACATTATACGAAAAATATGAAGAAAACCCACCACGTAGAAAGATATTTCCATAGAAACAAGGCAATTTAATCAATAAAACTACTTTATTGCACCTTTTTTGCGAACGAAGGTGAAAACATGTTCATCCGCGTTCATACTTTCATGCACCATTTTGTGAATACGTCGAGTTAAACGAAAATTTCACTATAAATTATTCACAAATGCACTTCAAAGCTAAATAAATAAAATAAATAGTAAATTACTTACATTTGCTTCAGAAAACGAACGAATTATCACGCAAAGATTTTGGTACCGGAGATTCTATGCCTACTCTCTAGAGGATTCTTTCACAGGCTTCTTTCAGCAAAGAACTCTCGGTAGAGATGTGTAACTCATGAAGGAGTGATTCAAATGAACTGCATCTTTTCGTATATATCACTCGCTCACTCGCTCACTGAAGAATGAAACAACTCACTATATCAGTAACAATCACCAACTCAACTGAGCGGGTGAGCGGTGAGCCGAACTGACTGGTGTAAGCAGGTTGCGCTCTTCGCACTCACGAATCGAACGTATAAGCCCGTCTCACGCATGCACGTTTACGTAAGATTGAAAATGTGTGAGTCGCTCCTTTCGCTCAGTTAAACTTGTGTGCGTGATTCAGCTACGTTCCATTTCATAAAATTTAGCATAATAAAAAATATCGGCAAACACAGAAATATATCAAGATAGAAGGAAAGAGTTCGGCAATTTGTAGGGAGACCGAGCGTGTAACATTTTGCGTAGATACTTTGACGTCACGAGCGTAATTTAGTGATGAGAAACATAAGCCGCGCGAAAACGATTCAAAAGGATCGATTAGAAGTATTAGAACTCGGCACCGATTCTATGCATCGATTTAAAATATCGATAAGAACCGACAGAGGAAATGATTATTATTTTCGACAGAAGAAATGTTTTGACAGAGGAAATGAGTAAGCTCAGAATTTAAATCGAAAAATATAAATGTAGGTAGGTACCTACCTAATAACCAATAAATTGCGTTACATTTTAGTAATTTGTACATATTAGCCGCTCCAGTTATTAACTAGGTAAGTACCTATAAACGTGTACCATTTTCAGGGTTCCGTACCCTAAGGGTAAAACGGGACCATATTACTAAGACTCCGCTGTCCGTCCGTTTGTCACCAGACTGTATCTCATGAAAAGTGATAGACAGTTGAAATTTTCACAGATGATGTTTTTCTGATGCCGCTATAACAACAAATGCATATTAATTTAATATGCATAAGAATAAAATAAATATTTAAGGGGGCTCCCATACAAAAGATATAATTTTTATTGCCGTTTTTATAGATAATGGTACGGAACCCTTCGTGTGCGAGTCTGACCCGCACTTGGCCGGTTTTTTATATATTCTTTGTTACAGACCATGGAAAAATCAAAGAAGTCCCGCGAAGAGAATATTAGAAGCTAAGAGGAAAGCGATTAATAATATTTGTTTTGCACTACGTACATTATATAGCTGCATAATAATATGAGAACGTAATTATTATTTCGTCTGTTTTCAAATTCGATTTTAATAATCGAGTAAGAAAATCGCAGTGCACAGCACTATTCTTTAGTTTTGACAGAAAAAATGACTATCGACCTTGAACGTGACTCGACAGTTTGAATAGCTTATTTTTACATTGCTGGTTTTGAACGCACGCCAAGTCTGGCTCGTCAAATTAAAGCCGCAATGGAAAGCTAGCGTTGACACACAATCGCCCGCTACCGTTATGATGAAAATAATAAAATATTTCGTTTTTAAATTATTAACAGATATTTAAGGACAAATTATACTTACCAATGAAAGGAAATACCTCGATTAACAGCTCCAACTTTCTTGGAAGTGTTTGAACAATTAATTATTGCGCAACGAACCATTTTGTTTTTAAAACCTGGCGTCGCACGCATAACGCGATCGGGAGCACACTGAAGTTTGCGGCGAGCAGTTGTGTCTCCGGGACGTAATTTCGCCACGCGAGGTACATACACTCGTTCCTTCTATCTTGATATATTTCTGTGTCGGCAAAATATTGAAGTAAATTCTAATAAACAATTAAAAATAATTGTATGAAGGAAAATGTGTGATAATATGTTTTATATTTCATAAAGCAGTTAGAGGGAACCTTCAATTACATCATATCTTTCGTATGTCGCGATTTCAAGAGTTGTTATGGGCTACAGATTGACTGAGCGAAATGAGCGAAATGAGCGAAAAGAGTGATATATATCTTTGTGACATGAAGATATGAATCGCTCCTTTCACTTCAGTGACACGTTTTGTTCATCTCTAACTCTCGGTGTATGCGGCAGGGGGCGTTCTAAATTCAAAGACAATTCGAAAAATTAAATATGACTGCGTTCTTTTCTCAAGGTTTCTCAAATTTATAAGTGGCTAGTATTTATGTGATTTATAAGTATTGATTCAAGGACTTGAATTTTCATTCAACAGTATATTTATAAAGCAGTAATTCCAAGGATTTTACTGAAGTCGTTAAATGCAAATATATCACGTTACAAATTTACTGAACATGAATTAGTATTTCTGATCAAACCTCTTTTGAACCATCCATAGACAAAACAATGAGGAGAAACATATTTCCTTTTCCTCATGAAATACTCGCTGACGCCATCTTGATTTGTCAAATTCGCCGATCAAGCCGAAGAAGCGTTTCGCTGTGAAGTTTCTACAAAGTAATTCGAAATTTAGGGAATAAACTAATTTCTAAAGAGAAAGAATCATGTCCGGTGGAAGCGGCGGCAACAGAAATGAATGCAGAATATACGTGGGAAATCTACCCCCGGACATAAGGACAAAGGACATTCAAGACCTCTTTTACAAATTCGGCAAAGTTACATTCGTTGATTTGAAAAACAGAAAAGGGCCTCCTTTCGCATTCGTAGAATTTGAGGATCCGAGGTAAGTTTTACTAAATTTATCTTGTTTGGTGTTAATAGATGGAGAAATTTGTTTGCGTCCCTAGACAGTGTATATACATGACTACATACATACAATATCTACAACTACATACATATTATTTAGTTTATACTCCGTGCATCGATAGATGATAATCATATATATATAGTTTCGGTAATAACGCCATGTCCAAGGGTAACCAAATTACTATCATTATCTGTATTTTAGTCATAGTACTTATGATCATTATCGTGAGGCCGACTCTGTTTGTAATAATGGTGGTTTACACCTTGCTACCTACTGATGCTAATTAATGCTTGCAAATAGTGTTGTTGTTACAAGCCTAGGTGATTTCTACTTAAAGGTATGATTCCGCTGCCGACTGCATACAGCAACTGCACATGCCGCCGAACTCCAAATTGAACCGTAAAGGTATGCGTAAAAAACTCAATTTGAAATGAGCGGAGAAGTGTCGCAACAGCACATGCCGCTCAATCTAAATTGGGACTTTTAGTCTGATGATTACGGGTCAATTTGGAGTGCGGCGGCACTTGCAGTTGCTGTATATAGTTGGCAGCGGAATCATACCTTAAGAGTTAAGAAATAATTTTATATTATACATATACCGAAAATTAACCTGTTTTCAACAAATTGTTTGTGAAATATAATGAACGGGTCACTCACGTCTTTAACGTCGAATATAGCTCGACATGTTTCGGACCAATACATGGTCCTTAATCATGAGGTGTTATTTCAATATTTCTGAGGCTCATGGGAGTTTTCTATTTAAAATTGTTTGTGATTATATGAAGTTGTGATTGAAGCAGAAGTGTGTAAGAAGTTATTAGACATTTAGGGGCCTGCCCACATAAAAAAATTAAAATCAGTTAAATAATAATTTCTGTACCTAGTTTGTAAGAAAAATCGTGTGAATACTAGATTAACCTCCTAGGACCCCGGTACCAAATTTTGTACATAATAAAGTTCACCGTTCAGTCCTCAACATCCAGCTGCCAGCAATAGCCATACTGACAGCAAATAACAATTATGTACATAAATTTGTACAAAGGGTGTCTAGCCTCACTTTGACATTTAAAAAAAGCTGGGTCTTAGGAGGTTAATATATGAGAGGAGTAGTAAAACATTAGTAATCTAAAGACTTAGCAGAGTTTTATTGTTTGTTTGCAACATAAATGGTAATGGTAATCTAGTTGTGAAGTATGTCAGCTCAGACACTCATAAACTCATTTATGCATGATGTTGAATGTTGGTACGGAATTAAATATTTAACTTAATTAGTCTTTGTTCATTACAGCTGTGCAAATGTAAAGTTTTATCAGCGTTTGTGTGATAACATGTCACTGAGAATGGATACTTAGTTATTTTACTATTTATGTGATATGAAGGCAGTTATTTGCTCATGTACTATAAGGAAAAATAATGTTGATTAAATATGCCTTTTACTGGAAAGTTTTCAATGGGTTCTTTTTTTGAAAATGTTTACATATTTTGTGTCATTGATTGCTTGCCTTTATTTCATTGAGGTCTTCATATCTTGGGGCTTCTCATTGTGCAGAAACATTGCTCGTGATCAAGCTTATTACCAAACCCATCTGTAAATGTAGGTGGGGTTTGTTAAAATGAGGTGTTTATTATACATATGGCCAGTTTCTATTTTTTTTTAAAATAAATAAAATATTTGTGGACAATCTTACACAAATCAACCTAGTCCCAAACTAAGCAAAGCTTGTACAATGGGTACTAAGCGATGATATATTTGATGATAAGGGTTGGTGCTATATTAAACCTCTCCGAATTTTGACATAATTAAGTTTAAAACAATACCCATTGGCTACCCAGACATTCCCACTATCGAAAGGTTAATGTAGATTGGTGTTTTTGTAAATGTAAGTTGGAGCAATCCGCCCGGAGAGATCATTCTGATACTGCTCGGAGGGGGGGAGGGGTGTGTTATCTTATTTTATCTAGATGAGGGCCCTTGTGGATGCACTTCAACCCAATGGGATCTTTTGTGCAATAGGGTATTAAACTAAGGTAAAAATAAATTATTTTTTACTTGACTAATAAAAGATCTAACGAAAATACTCGAAAAACATCAATTATTAATTTATTTTAGCTAATTGAAAGATTTTATAAGCATAAAGATTTAAAAAGGACGCTGATTTGAACAAACCTACTCACACTGTCTTAGTGACGTCACTAAGACAGTATTTCCCTACAAACTTCATATTAACAAATCGTTTTTGACATTTAACAAAAAGTTGCTGATTTGACTAGGGGTTTAATACCGTATTGCCCCCTTCTTTATACCTACTCTAAGCTGTTCTCCAATCTCTCCACGAACCGGATGATGGAGTTAGTGGGAGTTCTCTGAATCCCTTTGGTTCTGGGTAGCCATTGCCAAAGTCGTTCATTCTTTGTAAAGCGCGACCCACACAGTTGCCGACAAGTCCCTAGGACGGAGCGACCTTGATCCGCAAAGACCGGTTTTTAATGTAAGTCTTGCTGGAAACAACTGTCTACATGGACCGTGTGGACCGAGGTCGCCTGGTTTTGGGGCTCGTTTTCGATTTTCGTATGGGGCTGTCTGGCACGGGCTTAAAACATGTGTTGGGACAGGGACGCGGAGGATGCGGTGCGCGCGCGGGACGGCTACGACTACGACGGCTACCGACTACGTGTGGAGTTCCCGCGGGGAGGAGGCGGCGGGCGCGGCGGCCGCGGCGCGGGGGCCGAGCGCTTCCCGCGCGGCGCCGGCCGGGGCCCGCCCGCCAGGCGCTCCGAGTACCGCGTGCTCGTCACCGGCCTGCCGCCCTCAGGGTCCTGGCAGGTACCCACTCATGCATTTCTAACTAACTATACGTATTTTATACTGGCTGCCAGACCAAGCGGGCCACCCGAGCAGCTCCGCCCAGAGGGGCTAAGATCATCGCTTATACCGTTATGCTTTATGTGACGTTTTCATACATTTTGGCCATATAACGTGATGGTGTAGACTATCATGCCACGGGGGCAGGGATCACAAAGAATTCAGATGGAGCTGGGGAGTATGGGATATAATAAGCCATTTTATTCTGAACTACAAGGTGTGTATAGAATGTCTCGTAGTTCAGAGTCTTCCACTGCGCTCTGTCACGCGCTACTCGTCTCCAGTTGCTAAATAGATCCAGGTTAATTGTTTGAGTCTAAACCCACCCCAAGACAAATCAAAAAGTATCTTTCTGAAAGATATAAATTTCATTGAAGGAACGCCTGTTTGCCACCATTGTATATAAAAAAAAGGAACCCGACAATTTTAAATTTCACAAAATTGACCACTATTCAATTATGGAATGCCTCAATACTTATTGCTAAAAAAAACACCAGTAACCCTTGTACACTACCCGCAGGACCTGAAAGATCACATGCGCGAAGCGGGCGACGTGTGCTTCGCAGACACCTTCAAAGACGGCACCGGCGTGGTGGAGTTCCTGCGCCACGAGGACATGAAGTACGCCGTCAAGAAGCTGGACGACTCGCGCTTCCGCAGCCACGAGGTGGGTCTCACTTAACACTTAACAAAAACACAAGAAATCACATACAAATTATACAAAAAAAAAAACTTATAAATACAATGTGTGCATTGCAGCCAAACAAATGGATTCAGGCTCAGTTATACGCTTCGCTTTTACGAGTGAAGCACTGATATTCTGCCAGAAACCAAGCCACGGCAAGGAGAAAATCATATAACCTACTTATGTAGAACTTATATCGCACATACATACAATACATAAGAGTCGCCATTTTCATCACTACTCAAAATCAAAACACATTTAAATCACATTTTCTATAAATAAATAAAACAACTCAACTTATTAAACAAATAAGAATAAAACAGAAAAACAACAAAATACGTAACGACTGCAAACACTCTAGTGCCCAATGGTTCGGGTAAACAGTAAAAGTAATGAACACATTCTCTCGCCATCTGGATGCTGGTAGGTGGTGTTTGGTTGCATCCTTGGACCCAGGCAAGGCTTTTGATACTGTTTCGGTTCCTATACTTTATAAAAAGCTTGAGGCACTAGGAGTCCGTGGGCTAACTCTGAGCTGGTTTTCTAGTTACCTTACCAATCGACAGAAAATGGTAAAAAATCGGGGAGTCTGTGAGTGGTAGGTTACATGCTTCTTTGGCGTCCCGCAAGGCAATATTCTGGGCCCTACGCTATTTATTATTTATATCGATGATCTTCTCCAGTGGTCGACTGTGTTAAATAGTGATTTTATTGTTAAGTGACATGGTCGTAAATGATGTCGTTGTCCTCAGGGCGAGGTGTCGTATATCCGAGTGAAGGAGGACTACGGTGGAGGCGGCGCCGACCGCTACAGCGGCGACCGGGACAGGTACGTGGGTTCAATATTACTTATTTTTCAACTTAATATGCGAGGGAATTGAATCTCTCAAGATGGAGTGATGACATCAAAAAGGTAGCAGAAAGCTGCTGAATAAGAAAAGCAAAAAACAGGGAAACTTGGAAAGTTTCGGAGAAGGCTTTTACCGCTCTTGGCGGTCCTTATACAGAAGAAGAAAAGTGATAACTGAACTGATAATAGTACATTACGTAACAAGGGCGGTAAAACAAAGAATGTCTCAGATCGAAGGTATTTGACGCCCGAGCCGAAGGCAAGGGCGATAAATATGCGATCTGAGGCTTTCTTTATTACCGTCCGTGTTAAGTACAACATTTTATGTCACCCCCTGGCCAGGAAGTGGGATTTCCCGCGCGCGGAGCGTACGGTAATTGCCGCTTTATGGCCAGGTGTGACATAAATTGTGTTTTATACAAAACACTACAAAGACGTTTAGTTAATTTGTAGTGTACTAAGAAACTTGTTATAAGGAAATAAAAGCTTATCTTTATTTTTTTAACGAATTATGTGGTTCGATTTGTAGCTACCCTTTCGAAGCTAAGAGCCGATCATACGTCCTATATTATTCTATACATCGTTTTAAATAGAAAACTTCCGTGAGTCTCAGACATATTGAAATATAATAAACGGGTCACTCACGTCTTTATCGTCGAATATCGCTCGACATGTTTCGGGCCAATGCGTGGTCCTTAATCATGAGTGGTCGCGACGGCCTCGCGTCTAACACTGCGCGCGAGCGCGCGGCACGCCATGCGACAACGTGTCGAGCGATATTCGACGATAAAGACGCGAGTGACCCGTTTATTATATTTCAATCTATCAATCGTTATATAATCGGTGAAGGCCTCATCTGCTTGCCCAAATGTCATCTGCTGTATCTGAGAAGTGTACCTACTCGTATCACTGGAGTCTCCGCTCCCCCTCAGGTCCCGGTCGTACTCCCCGCGTCGGCGCGGCTCGCCCACGTACTCCCCGGTGCGGCGCTCGTACTCCCGCTCGCGCAGCCGCTCCCGCTCCCCGCGCAGCGCGCGCAGCCCGCGCCCGACCGCCGAGCGCGAGCGTGAGCGTGAGCGCGCCTACTGACCAGGTCGGTCCCACACACCACACCAACCACACCATATCACTCGACCATCGCAGCCGACAGCGGCCAGCACCTGCACGTTCCGCCGCACTCCTGACTAGTACAATGGTTTGTCTTGAAGTGAGCGGGGAATTGTCGCTAGTCGCACCTCCCGATATGCCGTCGGAAACTTTCTATAATTGGGAACGTGGTCGTGGTAAACCACATGGAAAGTTTCAGAGAAATTTCTCAAATTTTTGATTGGGATTTGAATATTTCCGAAATGTAAAATGGAAGTTTCTATGAATTTCTCAAGAATTTTTCCAACTTTTTTGAAACTCTGCAACTTACACATCTGTAATTACCGTTCAACTTCGTGTGCAGCGGAACGTGCAGTTGCTGTCTGCTGTCGGCTCCGAACTTCCGCCTTTATTCTCAGAACCTACTAATAGATATGTATCTATTACATAATATAAATCTAAAACCAATAACAGCCTCTATATCAACAAATGCTTTAAACCAGCAATTAAAAACCTCAACACCTGAAATTGATATATATTATATTTAGTATATTATTATTATTATTGATAACCACATAATATCCATAGATTCATCAACTTTCTCTTGATCTGACAACAATAAGAAAAAATTGTTATAAACTATTAGTAAAGCCTATCAATTTGATTATTCAACTGTTTACATTTTCTATAATCCTATAAAAATGAATACATATAATGTTTTCATAGAACTACAAGAAAGAGTTGATGTTACGCTAGCCCTAATTCCAGTCTAGATTTTTTAATGAATTACTTACCAGGAATATAGTGAGTAAGTAAGTTTTTTAATCATTTTCCAATTTGAAAAAATACATCTCTGCAATTCTCGCTTTGTAAATACTATTTTCTTTTCTACTGTCTTTAGATATTCATAGACAAAACATAGAATTAAAAACTAGAACCATTTATTACTTATGAATATGGGGATTAGCGAGTTGTAGTGCTATTATCGAATAAAACTTGTTGTGGAAATAGTGGTTTCCTAGGCAACACCCTTCATTATTAAATTCCATCATTATTAAACAAGTGAATGTCTGGATGTTCTGAATAGAGAATAGTTTCTCTAACAAGTTTTAGATCAATCAAACTGTCAGCCATCTTTTTGATCGTCTACATTTCGATGATATATTGTCGTTTGAAAGATGTGCCGGGCTTTTACGAAATAACCGGAAATATCGGTTGAAAGTGTTGAAACACTCCAATATTCACCGTTTTGTCTGTTGTGTCACCGGATTGTGTTCATAAAAGTTGATTGGCCTTCATACAATTATTTTGTACGGATTGGTGTGACATCATACAGGAAAACTACTATTTTGACGACACTTTTGACTTGACTGATTTTATTTATAATATATATGCTCTTAATGACCTTATTTATGGAGATGTGTCCCGTCGCGAGGCCTAATAGTGGTACCCGACCCGACGCTTGTCCATAAATGAGGCGTGTGTAGCAGCATCTGACGGGTTATTCCCACCTGTCACCACCAACTTGTTCACCGGTAACAGCTGGGTGTTTTTCCCGGTACGTGGGAAAGTTACCAGTGGTAACAAACTGGTGGTATCAAGTGGGAATACCCGTCTGATCCGATGTTGGTGTGTCGACAGCGCGCGGCGGCGGAGCGGGCGGCGGCGGCTAGCTTAAGTTCACTGTGTGTGTGTGTACCGTACCGTACTGTACTGTACTGTACTGACATGCCTTCTGACTGACACTTTTATATTGTTTCACAATGTCCGCCCAGAATACATTGGCAAACTACTGTTAGTTGAAGAATAGGAATCCGTAATAGTCGTGAATATCGCGTGATATCCTTCGTCTCGAAAGAGATGATGCTTTTTCAAAGGCGAGATGTGGCGGGTTTTTCTTACCATTGTATCTGACTGTTCTATCGCCCTTGGCTAGCCTCGCTGGTGGAAAAATCACGTGATAAATACGACGATCACATTCCTTGGCCATTGTTTCATTTGGCAACATATATTTTTAAGTTACAACCGAACTACAGCAATAAATGCACGTTGTCACATGAAACAGTGGTCAATTTATTCATAATATAATGGTTTACACTGTGACTGTGTCAGGAGGTATAATATAATGCGGCGATATGACGACTTGTATGACTAAAAGCATTTTCTTTTGTTTCATCCTCTGTGGATTGGATTGGATTGGATTGGCTCGGAGTGCTTGCTTGCTGGATGAGGCCCGTAGGATCGCGGATAGGATGCACTCGGCGAGGATTCAGGATTCTCGGATCTTTGGATTTTTGGATCGTACCGAAGGATTCTCGGATCTTTGGATTTTTGGATCGTACCGAAGGATTCTCGGATCTTTGGATTTTTTGGATCGTAACGAAGGATTCTTGGATTTTTTTGGATGGGATCTGGACGTGACTTTTAAACTTTAAAACGGATTGTGCACGGAGGGATCGGACCGGACGGGACCGGATTCCGCGGATGCCAGGATCACGGATCTTTGGGTATGATTTTGAAATTTTTGCAAATAACTTATTGTTGAGTGCACGCTCACGCGCGGGCGAGGGCCCACTGTTGCACAAACTTCCATTAACACTAAATACCCTCGTAAAAACTCACTATCACTTGGTGTCTCTAAAAATAGTGACAGTAAGTTATAAGAGGACATTGGTTTTACAGGATGTTTGTGCAACTCGGCAGCAGACTCCAAGTTCTATCATTTGACTGTAATAATATTCATGAATTATTTTTAATTGTTAGGGTTCTCTTGTCATTTTATATAATCATGCTAATTCGACTTCATTGTAATGCTTTTTGATTTTAACTGTCTGAAACAGTCATAATTTTTTAAATCAAATTGTTCGTAATGTATTGTTGATTTTATTATAAGTTTAGTCACTTTAGTCGGCGTCACTCCAAAATATAGTTGTAAATGTGTGTAGGCAGTGCCAAGTAGTTCATTATTATTACATCTACTCAATTTAACCATAGTTTTGACACTGTCATGAATATTACCATTCGTCAGGCGACATGACAAAACGCTGCTTCCTTTATATGCGATAGACGCATTTAGAAAATTTAACGTAGTGGATAAAATGATTGAATAAAAACATCATGTTTCAAATCTACTGAACAAAAGTCAAAGGCGACGTTTAGATGTAATTAGAGACACATTCCAAGGAGTCTAGCTCCGTATGTGAATTGGTTGTAATTGCATGGAGCGGCGCCGGCTCTCGGTGACTCGTCGCGACCGCGGCCGGTACCGGGATCTGTCCATATCAGTCATATCAGTACTAGTTAATTATTAGTAAGAAATCATTTTGAGACACGCAAAACTAGGAATATTTTACGAGACGTCGGAGGGTCAAACCAATCCTTAAATCGGATGGTTTTTCTCTACTTCCCCAAATAATACAGTTGTTTTTAATGCATATTACAAAATTGGTGCCAAAATAAAAGCCGATTTTGTAGGTGTCGACACCATTACTGATTTTTCGAAAAAGTTCCGAATACATTTATTTCTGAACACACTCGTCAGTTAGGTATTTGATGTGATGACCAAGCTATGACCCAATTATCGACTTCGTTCTTAATTAACGCGAGGCTGCATAGCTCGTACAGGTCACTAGCCTCATCTGTCATTTCGTACTATGACATGACGTTGTTTTATCTCTGATGACCAAAGAATTGGGTTACCATGCATTATAGCCATTGATGTTTATAATTAGGTCACTAAATCGATTGTAAAGCAATAAATGTCTAATTGCACTAGTAATCTAAATTGATCTAAGGTCAAGCGACAATGTTAGCGCCTTGGCCTGTTGAAACGGGGCCAAGAATGCTTTTCCTGTGGGGCGCCAAATCGCCGTTACAGGCATTTCGATTGACAGCTTTAAACCCGTACTTATTGACTGTTATGGTCAATGAACGAAAACGAAACGTCAAGGTGAAATTTACTTCTGTTTCTGAAGAGAATGTAATAGAAATATGAACGCATTTTGTGACGCATAAGCGCTGTTCACATTATTTGTAACTACTATAATTAAATTATGTTTTTTATTTTATTTATCGGATGTTTTAGTAATACAAATTATAAATCAACTTAGCCCGAAATTAGGCTCTCAGTAAAAATCTTAATAATCAGCCAGGAAATAAATCTTTTTTAACTGTCACAGACTGACTTCAAATCTAGCTAATTAGGTAGACGCCATACATACAATGAATACATTGGAAGTTGTATTAGTAAGTATTAAAAAATAATATCCCGTGTACCGGCCGTGTCGCGATCGCCCTCGCCCCCGCGATCCCTAACACTTGCTTGTCGATGTGAGTTCCCTTCCCGCGCTAGGCCCCGAAGCGGTCGCTTCCCGTCCTAGTGTCAGCATGCTTCGCCGAGTACGGTGTGACTGGTCTATGACGCGTGTACCGAGCAAAATGAATGGGACGAATGTTAGACGGCCGAGCGCTAGGCGAGGCCCTATGTATTAAAGTATCACAAATGTATGGGTTTATGTACATGTAATTTAGGTTCTGCATTCCATGTGCCGACACAGTTTGATGGACTCAATAAAATTCCTTATAAAATTGTTTGTTTTATTTGTAACAAAACATACTACCTAACTACTTAAGGCGCAGGGGTTGGCAAGGCATTCTTCATACAAACTCTGTGCAAGTTTTATTCGTAGGTTTTTGGCACTAACGAATGTAATATTTTTTTTGGGTGGTAATATTAGATATGCGAAGAAAGTGATGTGGAAATTTCCAAATATTAAAAAAAAATTTATATCAATGAAAAAAAAATACATCACGAAATAGCTAACAGAAAAATAAGCATACTGACCAAAAATTATAACTTTAATGCAAACACAAACGAAGAAAATCCTGCACAAACTTTGTATGGAGAGAGCTTGCCCTACCCCTCTTAACCCTTTATAAGGCAGAGACGATTTGGAAACCACTTAGTTAATAAACATTTACGGAGAAGAACATCCTCTTTTTTATTTAACTTTAATGGTATTATATAGCGAATATATCAGGCTTTCTTTCCTCATTCATACTTTTTCGGTCAGTATTTAATTTTAGTGTAATTAATTAATCTATTGTATGTGGTCAATTTATGCACTATGCCTGTCAAGGGAAGCAAGCTATCGTCATTGTTTCCATTATACTATTAAAAATATACACGTCGCTGTATCTAATAATTTGAATTATAGCTCTTGCAATTCACGATGGTGAGTGGCGAGACTCTTATTGGTATGATGACAAGGTCTAATTTTGATAAATCCACTCTCCATATATTGTATTACCTATGTTTACAAATAAATCACTTTGACTTTGACTCCATCGTGAATTGCAATAACTGTACTAGGTTGTTTGTAGTGTCAATGTCAATGAATAGGTGTATTGGAAACAGATCATCTGAAAACACAAGTGCACTAACAGGCTGAGTGCATATATTGACCACATGTTTTTTCTTAATGATTTGTTTTTTTTTTGCCGTAGATGTGTTCCCCAGTGCATTACAAACATGGTAGTGTATTTAACTTTCACTACAATGTCTGTATAACTGGGGCCTTATAAAGGGTTAATCCGTCTTCTACCGAGCCCGCGAATTCGCGGCCACATGTTATTGTTGTCTATTGTTATTTTTTATTCTCGGTAGACGTGAGAAATAACTTAACATTAGGGACCTATCCAAACGGTCATAGATAATCACCACTTCCTAGAACTCAAGATCAATACATTAATTCAACAGTGCTTGGCGTGGTGGGCACGACGACACGACCACTTTGGCATTCAAAGGGTTAAGACTAAACGCAAACGTGTCCGTTTTGTTTTGTTTCGAAAAAACTCATACTACAAGTACTGGTCAGGCCCCTATTTCACCAACTTGACAATTGTCACCTCACAATGACAATTCGTTTTACATTGCCGGGCCGGTAAGTATCGATTCTGGCCAATGACCATCTTTACGTGACGACTCAGAAGTGTGCTTGGAATTGTCATTGTCAGATGACAATTGTCAAGTTGGTGAAATAGGGGCCAGTTCTTCTCGAAACAATGTGTCCCGTGGACTAGATTCCTACAACAACTGGACACAGCTTGTCTGAACCTGTCTGGCAGGTTTGTGACTGCCGCCCGCCGCGCTAGATCTTGAAGCCGGAGTGGATGGCCGTGACGCCGAAGGTCAGGTTCTCGTACGTCACCTGTCTGAAGCCCGCGTCCTCGATCATGGATTTGAACTTTTCCTGCAACAATTACTAGATTTTAAACACTTTTCCAGGCATAGTACCTTTTTTTTATATACTACGTCGGAGGCAAACAAGCTGACAGCCCACCTGATGGTAAGTGGTTACTGCCGCCTATGGACGCTTGCAACAACAGAGGCGTCACTCACGCGTTGCCGACCCATAAGAACCCTTTTCACGCCTTTTTTGAAGAGCCCCATGCTGTAGCCCATACCTATAGTGACCACATGCATGTAGTTGAAATTTCAACCTTAATACCCAAAGTTAAGGTTTAAATCGAATTGAATTTCGACGCAAAGTTACCTGCGCTTAATTTCCAATACATACCTATTTTGAATATACAGTAGAATCCGGATACAGCGACGATCAAAGGACCGAGGGACCGGCGATATTACGTCGCACAAACCGGACTGATTTTCTTTGAAAATGTTTGGTATGAATCCTAACGTCGGGGATTTAGCAGTCGTTAAAAGCGGTCAAATGTTATATGCGGAGTCGTTATAAGCGGATTCTACTGTAGTTAAAATTTCAACCTTAATACCCAAAGTTAAGGTTTAAATCTTTAGAAAAGTTACTTGCGCTTAATTTCCAATACATAACTATTTTTAATATATTTTGTTTTTCGCACAACGACGTAGGTTGGTGTGGCCTGGAAAAGGGTTAAACACTTCGTGGTTCGTGGTAAGTTCGGCTTTTATTAGGCACTAGGATGCAATACTTAGAAATCTTAGAATCATTTAAACTGGCCGAGATGTATATAATTTGTTCGTTCAAAGAGCGACTTTATTAACCAAACAAGAAAATTCAAAATCAAACGAAAGTTTTAATAAAATGTCGGACATTAAAAAAAAATTCAAGTATACTTATAGCTTTTTTGCGCGGATGGGGTGCCCCAAGTAAAACCAAAGAGCAGTACTTTAGGTTCTAGTACATAAAAAAAAGATTAGACTAAAATGAAAGGGTTCGTTGTGAGAAACTGAAAATTGTAGGGCAACGCGAGCAGCGCCTCTGGTGGCCTTTGTTAGTAACAATTTTTTGCCATAAGAATTGTGTCGAAAAGCAAACGCGTTCGATTGCGTTTTGTTTCGAAAAAACTTATACTAGAGGTACCTATAGTACCTACTTTAATCTCACGAGCGCGCGTTGGCCATTGTTGTAGTTGTGACACATACGAACACATAGACAATGTGAACTCATAGCTCCTAAGCTGACGCACACATAGACAATGTGCATGTATAGCTCAACACAACCGTGGCTCACCCGCGCTCCTGAGATTAAAGTACTCTACAGGCCCCTATTTCACCAACTCGACAATTGTCATCTGACAATGACAATTCCAAGTACACTTCTGTGTCGTCACATAAAGATGGCCGTTGGATAGCAGCGACACTTACCGGCCCGGCAATGTAAACCGAATTGTCATTGTCACGTGACAATTGTCAAGTTGGTGAAATAGGGGCCGAAAGCGACTGACCTGGTCGGGGAACTGGCGAATGCTCTCCACGAGGTACTTGTAGGGCCGCCACTGTCCCGCGATCAGCTGGCCCAGCACTGGGATCACTTGGAACGAGTACTGGTCATATGCCCTGCGAAACATCACTGCAATTTAGTATTGCTGTAAGTGTCACTTTTATATAGCCTTGTAAAAATCAAAGAACAAAAAGTTAATAAATTATACATGTAAACTATGACCACCACATAGTTTACATATTATTTAGAAACGAGAGGTAAACCAGTGATGTCACTGACATAGAGCGCCATAGTAAATGATGATCGTTCAATAATTTTGGCGTAAAAGGCACAGAAAATGCCCCCTCTTAAAACTTTGTAGACTTAGGGCCGGTTGCACCAACGTACGAACACAGACCGGTCATCGTCGAATATGGCGCCGGCAGCTGTCATCCCATAGAAACTAATTTGTGTTGAAGTTTGACAAGTTTCTATGGGATGACAGCTGCTGGCGCCATATTTGACGATGACCGGTCTGTGTTCGTACGTTGGTGCAACTGGCACTAAAGTTAGGCGTCCACAGTTCCGCACAGAGTTTGTATGGAGAATGCCTTGCCCATCCTTGCGCCTTGCAAGAGCAATGCACGGATTCCAGAGGCCGTGGGTTCAATCCTACCTGAGAAGTTAAATTTTTCACTTTGAAAATAAATGCTTTATGCCACTGTTTTTTTTGCGAGTGTGCGGTTGAAGAGTGGTCTGGGAAAAATCCAGCGGAAACTTCCGACGCGACCACACGGGCGGTGTGATACTTGCCACTGGAGCGTCTCGTTGGGCAGGTGGCTGAACTCCAGGCACATGAAGCGCCCGCCCGGCGCTAGCACGCGGTATGCCTCCTCCAAAACCTGCACATCACGGATTCAATAACATTCTGTCAAAAATTACATTTTTAGGGTTCCGTACTTCCAAGGCCGGCCCTAGGGTGGGCAGGGCCGTCTTTCCCACTGGGCACTGCCAGGTGTCAGGGCCCCGCGATCGATAGGGCCCCGTGGGGGCCCCCTAGTTGCTAGATCTAGGTGCTGTGTCAAAGCCATAGGGGCCCCATTATCCCAATGTGCCCCAGGGCCTCGGATTGGTTAAAGACGGCCCTGAGGGTGGGGCGGATGGGGCGGCCGCGCCAGGCGTCGGATGTCAATGGGCGCCAAGCGCTGGATGTCAAGGGGTGCCAAATGGCAACGTCGAACAAATTCAAACCAAAGGGCGCCCAAAGACCATCTCGCACCACCCGGATGTCACCGTCGGCTAGGGCCGACGCTACATACTTTTTCCATAAAGGCTGCATTACCTACACTACCCTACGGTAGGGCCCTAACTGGGGGAGGGGATTTATTTAAGGCATCTTACCCATTAGTGCGAGATAGTGGTAGTGTGATGCAGCCATAAGCAAGACACTGGACATGCAAACTAGCCGAATTGCGTAGTATCTTATATCTTTAAACGAGCAATTATTGTATATTTATTTATATGTATGTTTATTTATTTATTTATATCGAGGATCTCGGAAACGGCTCTAACGATTTTGATGAAATTTGGTTTTTGGGGGAGAGTAATCGATGTAGGTAGATGTCATGCCCGGGAAAACGCCGAGCAAAACTCGGCCGCCCAGATATTAAATTTTATATGAATATTCTTCATTTTAGGGCCTGTTTGTTCACGCCGCGTCGTTGTAATGTGGACAGGCCCTTACCCCCGGTCACAGAATAGTATAACATACAGAACGGACACGAACCCCCCGCACCGAGGTCAGTTACCTCGTCCCTGAGAGATCCGCCTGGTGTCGATCGGGTGCCGTCGCGCCTCGCGATTCGTCCGCGCCACGCGCTACGCTACTATACCGAAAAATGGGACCTTTAAACCCCCCTCTCGTCCCCAGCGGTGGGGGTAGGTGCGGGGAATTTTGATATGTTCACCTCCTATCTAGCGCAAACAAAGTCAGGAGGGGCTTACTACCGTGACGTCATCGCGCCGCGCAAAGTACATGCGGCCGCCGGCTCACACATTGTGTGACTATTCAATGGCTGCGGAGCAGCGTTACGGATCGCACGCGCACGCGCTTGTACGATCATAAAAAATAATTCTTTTCGTGTAGTTTCGTGTTAAATAATAATGTCAAAACCACAGCATTATTGTATTGCAGCAGGTTGCACCAATAATAATAAGAACGTAGACGTAAGAACGGTCATTGAGTTTGGTATTCACCAACGGTTGACATAAAAGAAAACGAAAATGAAAACGTTGGTTCTAAGAAACCTCTTTTATTTTTTAAAGTGATGCCTTTAAAAATTATATAAAACTTTGTATCCCCTGGTCACATGTATGGAGTGCCCCCTCCCCCTACTTTAATATTTTTTCGACATTTTACATCATTTTTACGTAGCGGTTCATACGAGTAGAACACACCTTCCTGCTAAATGTTTTAATTGTATTTGTAGTGCTTATAGTCTCCGAGTACATCGGCTGTCACATACAGACGAAAAGACGAACGGACGGGTTCCGTTTTCACCATTTTGGCTACGGAACCTTAAAAGTACTATTCGTAATTGTATTGTAAACAACACTACTAATAATAAAGTACATATATTAAAATAGGTTCTCGCTGATGGTAACCCTAGCGCTGAGGGCGGGGCCTCGAAAGAGCGCGTTGCGTGCGATAGAAAGAGATGGCCACGTTTAGGCACGTTTGGCATACCTAAACGGGGAATTTGTTAGCAGAGAAACTTCTGTACTTGTACTATTACTTATTCTGTGACAAAGTTACTAAGTCAAACATCTAATATCTGTGAGTGTTCTATCTGTGAGTTCCTATAATTGGCTTTTTGTTACTACTTAAGTTTCTATGTTAATTTTATTAGCTGTTGGTACTCCTTAAACTAAATAAATAAATTGAGCGAGAACGAGAGAGCGGACTGTAGGACGAAAAAATAGTTTACTACGTACTTTCCCGTGAGATTATATCGAGTTGTTTTATTTGAAGTTAATAATTACACTTTTGGAAGGCATTGCGATTTGGCTTACCTGGAGATCTTCTTGGCGATGCTAGGCAGCGAAGCTGCAGTTCCTTAGGCTAGCCCAGTGCTGGATCCAGATTAAGCATTACCCTCAGTCCTACAACTTATGTCGCACAAACAGGTAAATCAGCCAACTCGCAATCTTGATAGTTGTTCTTAGGCGAAATTAGGTATCTTGATACTGCCTTGGCCCGCGGAGCCCACTCGCGACGAAAATAGGGCGACTTTCGAAGGTTTTAACGTGTAACGGACGAGCGATTACGACAAGTTCTTTCGACAATTCTAGACTAACTGTGTTGCCACATTAACGCAGGAAGTTAAGGTGACAACCTGGGTTGCTATATCAATAATTTAAATCTACCGATAAATAGGCAATCCTGAACATTCCGCCCACCTAAATGCGACGGCGTGTTTAAGAATGCCGCAGTATTTACTACGACAACGAAATACTTAAAACTACGAAAAGATGCTGTTAGGAAACAGTATGATAACTAAGCTAGAACGATTTACGAAAACTATAACTATTACAGTTCACACTAGCCTGGGGATTACCTAGGCTGTGTAACCTGCGAGACAACTTACAATTTAATTAAGCGTCGTTTGCCATTGGCGAAGGACCAATCTTAGCTACTGGTCTTTTGTACTGCCCAGCGGCAGTCCTAACCGTGACTACTATACAAATTCCATCTACACCGAGGTGCAGAGCGACAATTCGACCCAATGGCCATTGAAAGGGGTCTAATGGTTTTGACTTTCTGCCCTGATCGAGAACAATTTGGCTGCGTCGATCACAATGAGCGATAAAGCGTCGCAAGCCAGCCGGACAGGCCTCCGTAGAACACTCGGACGTTAGTTCCATTTCAATGGATTTCGTAGCGGTGCACACGAGAAAACGAAAGCACCCTAAAAGGGTTCTGGCACCACGACCGCGATCGAAGACCAGATTCAAAGTTCCAACGTAATCAACAACCGAGTTCGAAAAACGTTTCGAATAATTTACCATCAACCGAGCAGAGATTAGTTGGGGACGAACACGAGAACATTTAATGCAGCCAGAGATAACTGAGCAGGTGGCACGTTTACACGAGAATATCCAAAAGTTTTGTGCGAGAAGATTTTGAAGGGTTCGCGCACCTGGGCGCATGAAGCGAGTACGACACTCTTGTATTATCAAGGAAGCGAGACGATGAGAGCGGGGTAACGGCAACGGGTGCTTAGCTTCGAGACAAGTCTTAGCGTTAGCCAAGCGACCGCCCACCCTGAGAACACCGGCCTCGTCAACGAAAGGTGATAATATGCGAAAACTGTTAGTAAGTGAGTTTGATGAACCCTTTTGTATGAGCCCTAGCTCCGACGAAAACGCACTCCGTTGCACAAATTTAACTAAAAGCATGAACGCTCTGTGAATCACAGATGGCTGCAACGATTCAACGATACTATCTTCGACAGTTTGTTTACAGTTTTCTGCAAACCGATAACGATATTCGAACACACATTGAAGTGTTTTTAACGACGATAATTTTTCCAAAAGTTCTTCCGTTAGTTCGTCTTTATTTGACACGACGAGAGCGGTAATATTTTGTTCTTCATGACGAACATCGATAGACAACGCTGACTTGGGCCAATCCTCGTGGGGATGCCTGCGCCATAAAGGCGAGTTCCACCAGCAGGTTTGGTTAACTAAGTCCTGAGGGAGCAGACCTCGTGAACAGTCAGCACGATTATCAGCGGTTTTGACATGATGCCACCAGTCGGGAGGGATTACTTCTTGGATGTGGCTAAACCGATTGGCCACAAACGTCTTCCACTCGGGCGGACACGATCCGATCCAAGCCAACGCGACGCTGGAATCCGACCATAGGAAGGTCTCACTTATGGAGTGAGAAGGTATCAGAGCCTCCACGACAGACGCTATCAAGTCCGATAACAGAACCGCAGCAACTAATTCAAGGCGCGATGACAATAACTTAGATTTACCATAAACCAATGGTACGACGATACCACTACAGCAGCCACGTTCTAATGCGTCAAGTTGCCCGAATACAGAGCGCAGCGACGGGAGTTGAGTCTTACGTTCCTGCCATTCAAGTTCAATGTTTTCAGGGACGTCCGCATGCCATGAAACACCGGAGACCCAGACCAACTGCATTAAGTACTTGGCCAGGAACGTTACAAGCGAGAGAGAACCCAGCTCACAGATCCTTGCTATCTCTGAAATGGTCGCGCGCTTTGTGAATCGACCGCTGTGACTAGCTTCGACACGAAAACGAAAGAAATCTAATTGAGGTTGCCATAGCAATCCCAATATTTTAAGAGAAATATTTGATGTCTCTTCGAAATGTTTAAAATCCTGTGAGTAGAAGTCCGAGGATGGCAGACGTTCCAAAAGTTCACTACTGTTGGAGGTCCACTTCCTCAGATGGAAGCCACCCGACGACAATAATTTGGTGAGGTCCATCCGAAGTGAGCGAGCCTGCTCGACAGAGTCTGCTTCCTCTAGATGATCACGAGACTCAGGATTACAATTCAACTTGCGCTGCAACGATAAGGATCGCTTAAGAGCGATTTCGCGCGAGTTGACGAAAGTAGGTGTATTCGTAGGATCGACGAAAGGTGAGGGTACTACGAATCTGCCTTCTTCATTACGATAATATTTTTCACGAGAGTAATCTTCGCAACGTTGGTCCTCCTCCGATACGAAAGGTTTAGTCGGAGAACTAACATTCTCTAATTCCAAACATCTTTTGATGGAATCATCGAGCGACAAGGTGTGCGAAAGATTCGATACGAAAAGACAATGTTTCCCATTGTTACGAGTGTGACGACGCGAAACGGTTGCGTTTGAAGTGAGTTGAGTGCTGTCACACTCACCCATCACTATCCACCCGAAAACCGTATTCAACGCAGTAGGTTGTCCAGGCTCCCCTCGCAGAAGACCAGGTAGCAACGAAAAAGCGAAAATATCTGCATTAAGCAGCATGTCCACCGGTGCCGGGCGAGCGAAGTCAGGATCAGCAAGCGATAAATTATTTATGTGCGACCACCTCGACAAATCGACAGGTTGGGTAGGTTGGTCGGCACATATCGACGACAAGACGAGAGCTTCGAATTTAATATTCGACGACAAAGTTGTATTACCGAGCGGCTTGATTTCACACGACAGCGAGCCGAGCGGTTGGGCGACAGAATTACCAATGCCATATACGGCGTGTTGGCCACGACAAATATTAAACCCTAGCATTTGTGCGCAGGGTTTCGAAATAAAGTTGCACGCGCTAGCGCAATCGAGAAGTGCGCGCACAGGTCGGAAGTTACCGGAACTGTCCTTAACTAAAACTTTCACAGTCGAAAATAGAATAGTACTGTCCCCAGTCACTGAAGTTAAAACCGTATTACTATTACTAGGCAGTGCATTATCAACAACAGGGGGTGCAGGTGTATTGTTCTCTCTCACAAAGTGAAGCGAAGTGTGGTGCGAACGATTACACACACTACAACGAGAAGCACGACAAGTTTTCACTTTATGAGCATCCGAGAAACATAAAATACACAGACCCTTTTCTTTAACAAAATGAAAACGGCCATGGATGTCAAGTTTTAAAAATTCACTACAAGTCGCAAGACTGTGCCGACCAGTACAAAAGACACAGGTAGGACTCGATACAACTAATGCTGTCTTATTTTTGGTCAATGGTTTAACATTTGTTAATTTAAAATTTGAGTTTTCTAAAGCTTTACTTCGTTTCTCAATAAAACTTTTTAATTCATCAAATTTTGGAATGTCAATGTTTGAGTTTAACTGCAATTCAAAAGCTTCACGAGTAGCGATGTCCAGTTTTGACCATAACAAATAATACAGCATGAAGTTCTGATCGGGCAGGTTGAATTTTTTCAAAATATTTAAATTTTCATTAAACATCCGAAACACTCTTTCTAAATCATTTTTGTTTTTAACCGCTTCACAGTTCAACATTTTTTCATAGTACATTACTGCAATTTGCCTCTTCCTATCATAATAGTTTGACAGAGTATCATAAGCATTGACGTAATTGTCACCCGACAAAGGAAAACTTTTTATTAATTCATATGCGGAACCCTGTACACTCGATAAAAGGTAATGTAATTTTTCTACATTACTAATAGTGTTCCGATTATGAATCAACGAGTCAAAGAGTTCCTTGAATGACACCCAGTTCTCTAATTTTCCATCGAAAGGCTTAATTGTTATTTTAGGAAGTTTTGCTACATTGTTTTCCAACACAACAGGTTTCACTTCAGTTTCATTACTGGTTGCACTTTTTCTTAACCTACTTTTGACTGATTTCAACAAATTTTCAAAGACTTTTGTCACTTGATATTCATCAAGACGTTGTTCTTGCGTGAGCGGTCTCAAAATTCGGAGTTGCGCTTCATGAAAGTCTTTTTCCAAGTCTGCGAGATCAGACTCATTGTAACCTTGCAAATCCGAACTTTCGATATGCTCTAAACGCATAATACAATAATCCCGCGCGACACGATAAGCATCCATAGTCGCCGGTTCCAATTCACTATTATCATGTTCACCCATTTTATTTTAAATACAAACCAAAACAACAAATAATATTATCATTCACGACAGCGATATAACCTACAATTACTAAATGTCACTTGACGTTTAAGTTTCCGACAGATTAGGCTATTTCTACTATGCACTGCGTTCCGTTTCACGCTAAACGAATCTATGGTATGAAGTTGTAATGCCAACATAAACGAACGAAAAACCGATAACGACAAAAGATGGCGTACAACACTACGATGATAAAATATGGCCAAGGCAATTTCTCAAGTACCTACGAAAAGTTAAAAAAATCAAATTTATGATAAAATCACGGAAAATTACACAGAAAACTCGCGACAAAAGGTACTTTTCAATAAAATCGGGTCGATGGACCAAAAAATGAGCGAGAACGAGAGAGCGGACTGTAGGACGAAAAAATAGTTTACTACGTACTTTCCCGTGAGATTATATCGAGTTGTTTTATTTGAAGTTAATAATTACACTTTTGGAAGGCATTGCGATTTGGCTTACCTGGAGATCTTCTTGGCGATGCTAGGCAGCGAAGCTGCAGTTCCTTAGGCTAGCCCAGTGCTGGATCCAGATTAAGCATTACCCTCAGTCCTACAACTTATGTCGCACAAACAGGTAAATCAGCCAACTCGCAATCTTGATAGTTGTTCTTAGGCGAAATTAGGTATCTTGATACTGCCTTGGCCCGCGGAGCCCACTCGCGACGAAAATAGGGCGACTTTCGAAGGTTTTAACGTGTAACGGACGAGCGATTACGACAAGTTCTTTCGACAATTCTAGACTAACTGTGTTGCCACATTAACGCAGGAAGTTAAGGTGACAACCTGGGTTGCTATATCAATAATTTAAATCTACCGATAAATAGGCAATCCTGAACATAAATAAATAAAAATTGTGTTCCGAGCATTTCCCTCTATACCTTCAAAATGACAGTACTATATGGCGGGTTGCACCAATTTACGATTAGGTACGGTTAAATAAAGTCTGTGAGAACAGTTACCTTGTCGATGTGCGTGCAGTTCCGTATCCCGAAGGCGATGGTGTAGGCGGTGAAACTGTCGTCGGCGTGCGGTAGCTGCTCGGCGTCGCCGCGGACCCACGAGATGTGCACCCCGCACGACTCCGCCGTGTAGCCCTGTCTAAGAGCCCTCTCCATTTAGTTTGCAATATGACATTTTAAACTCCCGCGCTTTGTAAACATAGTTAAAATTTGTTCGGGTGTACCCTTCACTGGTTGATTTGTGTAAGATTGTCCACAAATATTTATTTATTTTATGTCACACCTGGCCATAAAGCGGCAATTACCGCACGTTCCGCGCGCGGGAAATCCCACTTCCTGGCCAGGGGGTGACATAAAATTTTGTACTTAACACGGGCGGCAATAAAGAAAGCCTCAGATCGCATATTTATCGCCCTTGCCTACGGCTCGGGCGTCAAATACCTGCGATCTGAGACATTCTTTGTTTTATCGCCCTTGGTAAGTAATGTACTATTATATAGCTCAACACAACCGTGGCTCATACGCGATCGTGAGATAAAAGTACTCTACTAAACTCGGACAGACAACCTCGAAGGAGCTCACCTCTGGGCCCGGAGCCTGCCCACGTCCAGCATGGCCTGGTTGATGTCGCACACCGTCACGGCGCTGCGGCGGCCGTCCGGCGCCGGGCCCCGGCTCTTCAGGTAGTTGATGTAACGGAACGAGATATCCCCTGCAATTGCAAAAATTATGTCTAACTAAAAACGCGCTGGAGAGGGGCAAACGAGGAGACGTCAAAGGCTCCCTAACCTACCGCGCGGTTTCAGTTATGCGGCCAACCTATACATGGCAAACAAGTTTTTAGAGAATTCAAAATTAAAAAGTTTTTCCTTCACAATCGAGTCATAGTTATGGTCCAAGTAAAAAAAAAATTCTGGCGTTGAATTTTTTTTTTTAGAATTGAATGAAATTTGGTAGGTTGGAAGAGCTCCTGTTTCTGAACAATATAGGCACGATTTCCAACAGTGTCCCACAATTTTTTTCCATTGAGTGACGAAACTATGATTTTTTTTTACTTCTACAGAATCAGGAGCTCTTCCAACCTACCAAATTTCATTCAATTCTAACGGAAAAAAAACTACAACGCCAGAAAAATTGGCTTTAAAATTTATAAAAATATTTTTATTATATGATGTAACTAAAAAGGTACGGTTTTTGCAATTTTTCCTTTATCTAAGCTATAAGACGTTGCTTCGTACCAAATTTCAAGATTCTGAGTTCACTGGAAGTACCCTGTAGGTTTGAATTCCCTTGTGAGTGTCGAAAATTTGCGGAAATTTGCTGCATAAACAGATGTATCTTTTGATTTCGTTGGCTTAGAAGTTTGATTTTTTCACAGCTCCAAGGGACAGTAGACCTGAGTATTTGATATAAATTCCAGCTTGATACCTCCACGGGTTCCTGAGAAAAAGGGTCTTGACAGACAGACGGACGGACAACAAAGTGATCCTATAAGGATCCCGTTTTTTCCTTTCAAGGTACGGAACCCTAAAAAAGTCAGTATGAGTAAAGCGACACTGAACAAAGCTAGCTAAGTTTACAAAGAGAGAGATTTGATGGACAAAGTCAGGAACAACTTGATCAAAGTGAGTTAGCTGTCCTCAAGAGAAAACGTGACATCCTGTAGATACCTGTGCCCCCCGCCACGTCCAGCAGCTTAGTGCCATGTGTCGGAGCCAGCCGCTGCATGAAGATGTCCTTCCAGAGCCGGTGGATGCCCAGGGACATGGCATCGTTCATCACATCATACTTCTCTGCCACCGTCTCAAATACATTGTGTACTGTGGAATAAAGGTGAGGCATCTGATAATGTTAAAGATGCAATGTTTGTAACAGAAGTTTTTTATTTAGCCTGCTATAGTGTCCCACTGCTGGGCAAAGGCCTCCCTCCTGGATTTCCACACATCTCTGTCCCCTGCAATTTCTGGCCAATCATTGGCGAATGCGTCCAGGTCATCCCATCCCGCCATCTCCGCCTGGGCCTGCCTCGCCTAAGATGTTTATGAGGTCAAAAAATTTAAACCTATTGACATTTTTAGTGATATGCGGTATAGCATATATTGAACTTAATATAATAGATTCAGGCATTCAGTTCATTTAATACCATGCATTTACTGGTTAGAAAAAAAAAACTCTATACTCAGCCCTGCAAAAATCAATGGTCTGATAAAAAATAATGCCAAGATGATTAAAGTAATAACCTTTTTTCCACTTTTCTTGTTCGTCCACTGTTTCGAAACCGAAATGAGTCTGTTTGGATTTCTCGCCTTCACTGGGTTTTTCAGCAGTTTGTGTGCTCAGCGCTCGAAGCCGCGGCATTCTACTGGGCCGTCCTAATTTGGCTATATTTAAAACTGTATTTCTTAGCGCCATTTTATATTTTGTGCACTTCAAATATTATTTCTTCAAAGATTATAATAATACGTAGAAAGAGGATCCTACTTCATGTAATATAATAATACGACGGCACGGCACGGCAATCAGCTGTTGCATGCGACTGTCAATGTCACTTTGACTTTTACGTTTAAATACTGCATGACACAAAGTTGGATTTTGCCCGTCGCCGCGTTGGTGAACACACGTCATAGATATAGTATATACTCTGTAGTTATAGATGCGCCAACAAGCGACCGGGGCTATGTGTGACATTTTCATGGCAAAGGTAATATATTGTCGGTATTGAGTTATTGGTACCTCCTTATAGCTGAGAACATTCTCCTTCATATACAAAAAGAACGAGATCGCTATGTTGAGTATTTTATTTTTAATAATTTTTTGAAGTTCCAACATATCATTATACTGTTTTGAGATATTCGAGTTTAAAGTTTGGAAGCCTAAAAAACCTAGTTATAGGTTGAAGTTATGGAGATAGTGGTTTTAAAATGTTCCACATACATTATATTACTCGACAAATCATATGTTGTCTCTAACATTTTACATTTTATAGAAATAATACAAGAATAATGCATGTAGGGTGTAGAGGCAAAATCAAAAATAAAATATTTTATAAAACTCAAAATCGACAGATTTTCAGCCGGCTTATGTTGATTTCTGAATATGATGTAGGTAAGGTTTATAATAAAAATAATGTAACAACCATATCTCAAGGCATAATTTTTTTAAATAATAAAACAAAAAAAATCAACACTTATATAAAAAATATATAAAATGAACATTGTACTGTTTAATTCTTATAATTTATATTAATTTAGGAATAAAACTAACGATCAAGTGTAATTAAACACAAAAGTAATGTAGTTTTCTATCAAAAAAGTGACTTCAAAGTTTAGTAATTTTAACATGATTTTTGTATGAAAAGTGATCTAGGGTACCACATTGTCGCTATTCATAAGTTTATCGAAATAAGAATTCCACTTCCATTATTTAACATAGTGTCCGCACTAGAAGTGCATATATCTAATACAAATATTATTATCAATCAATAACATAACTTATTTTATAAAAAATAACAGTCTTTTCGTCAGCTTTACTAATTTAGATCAAGTTTGTTAATTTAACATTCCTTAGGGTACCACATTGTCGCCTTATGACTTATGAGATCAAAATTATTATTAAGACTTATTATATTAAAATTATTACTTACACAAGTAATCATATGCATTTAACATCATTATGAAAATGATTTACACCACTATTTTTAAAAGGGTAACAACACATAAAGCTAAGTGAACGTAACGGGCAGCTGAGTTACGAACTGTCAAGCAAATGGATGGGAGTAAACTTCTCTTTAGACAACACGTGTTACTACATTTTCCAATGGCCCCTTGACTCAACGCGTTTGACGGCAACCCGACGTAGTAGAGAGAGATAGCATGCGCCTGCGTCGGCTTACTTCAAAGGTTTGTGCCTACCGCGCCAACTCGCTACTTAGGTAGGTAGAAAGAAGTGTGGTTTATATCGAATCAAAATACATAATTTTAATTAAAATTTAGTTTAGGGTTTAGAACATGTGCCTAACAAACTAGTACATCGTGTTAGTGTGGGTGATAAGCGTGACGTGAACAAATAATACCTACCTAGTTATTCTAGTTAATGTTGTTATTTTATGATAATTTATAACGCACTAGCTTTTGCCCGCGGCTTCGCTCGCGTTAAATGCTCCATACAACCCCCCCCCCACCCCCCCTTTTAGGGAAGTGGGGGGGGGGGGGGTTAGAAAGAGACAAAAAGTAACCTATGTCACTCTCTATCCCTTCAACTATCTCCACTTAAAGAATCACGTCAATTCGTCGCCCCGTTTTGCCGTGAAAGACGGACAAACAAACAAACACACACATACACTTTCCCATTTATAATATTAGCATGGAAGTATGGATTTTACGTCTGCAATTGTTACATATTATGTTTTCTAAATTATATTTTCATTTTCAAAGCAAATAAGTTTAATGAGTTTCCTTCAAGCTTATGAGCGACAATGTGGTACCCTAGTCGGTAAACTTTGGCCGTGTTTTTTTCCGACTTTTAGTTGAAAAGTTTAACTTTTTATCAATACACCGTATTATTTTAAGTGTGCAGAAGCTATTTTTAATCAAAACAAATTTTCGCTATTTTCGAGTTGATTGACAAAATCAGTGATATCTCGGAATCCATAAGCGACAAAGTGGTACCCTAACCCTGATAACGTCACATGTCTTTCTCATATTATGACGTCAAAATATGGGGATACCATGGTTGCAAAAAATTACCCCAAAAATTTAGTCGGATAGTACTTAGTTACAAGTGATCAAATTCCATAGTGACTAAGTCGCCATTTTGACTCACTAACTAAATTTACACAACATCGTCGGCGATATCGTAAAATAAGTGATCCCGACCGGCCACTTTTTTTGTGATAATCTTACCTATAAATATACATATAGTCACCGGTTATCACCGTTGCATCAAACGGCGATTTCACTGATCCAAATCTATACATTTTGTTCTCGCCGCTCGCCGCTGGTCGCTGGCCTTCCTGCTCGCCGCTTGACTTGCTGGTCATCACGTCACCCAAAGAACCATGCTAAATGTTTAAGTCTCTAGACGATGAAAGTAGTAAGTAATGTAACCAGATAGTGCTTACTACTTCCATGCCCCTTTTTGTCTTTCACAGATAAATGATGTAGTTGTTGGAATAAAAGTATAAACTTCAAATTAGAACAGGTAATTTATTTACAATAATATATTATATTTATAACTTTATTTTTCAATAAATAAACAAATATATAATAAGCAGTTATAGATTATTTTACCCAATTTACTTTCCTGTTCCCTCAGTCCTCAAATCGGGATTCATCCTCTGTTGAAAAACTGAAAAAATAAATTACTTGAAATTCCCGAAACGTGGGGTAATCTTTAGGGGATTTTTTTATTATTTGTTGGTATCCCGAAATCGAATTATAAACCGACTGAATGGTGGGACATCAATGCTAAGCTGGCTTCTATGGTAGATTTATACTACGCGATTTGACCGGTTTGTATGTCAAATGTTTGGAGGTTATTTTTTAATTAATTCACATATTTTTCCTATTTCACCTATTGTCTCATGATATAACTAATGATTTAGCTCAGTAATTTGGTTCCGGTGAGATTTTAGAAATAAACACGGGTCCAAAATTCAAAGAAAATGTACTTACGCATGGAATGTAACATCCGCCTTTTTTCGGTCGAAATTGCTTTTACAGCCAAACACTGAACACCCCACCATGTTTGCACTGAACAACCAAACACTACGGATCTGATGATTGGTAAATTATTGTTCATTTAAACCAAATTCATCATTAATTTTCCACTTATAAAATGCACTGCAAAATATTGCCACTTTGTTTTGCAATCTTCTTGACACTAATGACAGATTACTTTTACCCGACCATGAAAAAATGTCCGGTCGGTGATAAGGACAAAACATCGCACTATTTTCTACTTCCTCTCATAGGAATCGCAATAAGGCTATCTTTCTCTTACAAAGCGTGTCAGGCCCTTGACACACGTCCTCTTCGCGACGACGGGCTGAATCCAATACCGTACAAAACCAGGGCTGCTACCGCGAACGGCATTCGAAATTTTGCCTCTCTGTCGCACTTATCTGGAAACTAGCAAGTGCGACAGAGAGGGAAAATTTCGAAAGCCGTTCGCGGTAGCAGCCCAGTTGCCTACTGTCATGGCGTCTATTTGAACAAGTATTGGCAAAATCATCATTGATGGAAAGCTTATGGAAAGCCATTTTTAAAGTGTGACGTGAGTGACAAAAAGTTGCTGGACGTTTGTGATGTAACAAAACGCAAGTTTGACAGTAGGTAAAATACTTCTCTCTACGCAACATCAATTTTAAGCAATGAACTAGCAAAAGTTTATTTACGGCCTTAATAAAGCCAAATATATATATTTTTTGCACTTTTATCGAAATAAGTATAAAATTTGTCTTTGATTTTACAGTAATCATTGGTACAGGTAAACTGGTATTCACTTCACCTGGTATTAGGATTTGACACTAGACTGGAACCAAACTGGAACGGAACGGAATTCTGATAAACAACGTGTAAACAAGTCTCGAAATTTTTCGTCGAAATGTATGACTAATATAATGGCTTTTTTACCATAGTGAAATGACCCGATACATTTTGAACATTGTTAAAGTAGTAAAACAATAAGTTAACGTCATCACCAGATTTACCTAACATGAGTTTTTCCCCAGAAGAAGGTAAGTAAACAACCTGTGTGTTGTTTATAAACTTTATTGGTTTTTTGTTTGGTACATTTATTACTATGTTTTGATAGTGGAAACGTTCATATAAGTAGGTATTTTTTTTCAATTGTTTTCCAACCAAAATAAATAAAATACCTACCTACCTAATCCTAAAACTTTTCTGGAGCATAGTTTATTTTAATAGCCCCCACTGAGAAAAGGTCATGAGCCGCTAAGTTTTTTTTAAATCCAGTGTACCCAGAACATGAAGTGGAACACTTCACTCAGCGTTTCTCCTGGGACTGTGGTGTGGCGTGCGTCACCATGCTGCTGGATCCGGCTCAGCGCCAGCAACTGCTGGATAATTTCAACCAGATCTGCGTGGAGCAGGGCTTCGGGCAGATGACATGGACCATTGACCTGTGCTATTTGTTGAAGAAGTATGTTCACACTTCACAGACATGTTAAATATAATATTACTGTAGAACATGAAAACAGTGAGAGTCTAGTTGGCAGTGTAAAGCTAGCAGTACCCAGTAATGCCTATTTGAATAATTAATCCATTCAGGTAGATATAGCCGTTGAACATTGAACTGTAATCTTAATTGTGATATGTCACATAGATAAATGGATTAATACACACAAATTTTAGGATTGTGTAAGATTATTCCCTATTGATTCAAATACAAATTATTGATTGTGTGAAAGTTATTATTCACGTAACAATTATTCAAGAGTTCTTCAAAATCAACCATTATATCAAATTATAATGCACCTTTAAATTTTTTTTGTTAAAACTATTTTGGTTCCCAAAATACAGGCACGGCCTAGTTTGCGATCCACTATCTTTCCGTGTAAAATGTGTTTAAATTAAATAAATTATCTTACCTTATCTCTTAAATTCTAATTTTCTAGTTCTTGTAAGAAAAAATGTTTGGATATCAAGTTAAAATTAAAGATACAAATAAATTACAAAACAAAAGAGTGTCAATGTCATGCTATGGGATGTTAAGGCCGATTTATACTAGCAAGAACTTGTTGCAAGTTTCTTTGCATTGCGGGGCTGTGAGCTACCACGGTAAGATGAATATGATCAAACCCTGCGATGTAATAAAAATTCACTGAAAATTGCATGCAACGCAAGCTCTTGCCGGTCTAAACCACACTTTAGAGATCAGAGAGTAAACACAAGATTATATTACAGTAGAATCCGGATACAGCGACCGTCAAGGGACCGGCGATATTACGTCGCACTAACAGCACGTCGTACAAAACGGACTGATTTTCTTTGAAAATGTTTGATACGAATCCTAATGTCGGTGATTTAGCAGTTGTTAAAAGCGGTCAAATGTTATAAGCAGATTCTACTGTATACCCTATTGATATATGTATCAACAGTTTAACTGTGGTTTAACTACAGGTTTGGGATCCCTCACTGCATGCACACCACAATGATGGGAGTGAATGAGGCACACAAGAAACACAACTACTATCGGGACATCATTGATAAGGTAAGGTTGTCTAGAAGAGATCACTCTTTAGCGATAAGGCCCTCCACTCATTGTCATTAAAGGTATGGTTTTGCGTTATTTTTGCTACAATTTGTCTGAATAATTTCCAATCAAAGTGAAAAATATAATGCTACAGGTGGGACTTCAACCCGCGTCCCCTCCCCTATACCAATACTTTAAAAGTCTAGAATTTGGCAAAATTGTACAAATTTCCATAGAAATGACATTTTTTTCGAATTGTACGCTTGTTGTACGTAAAGTTTTGTGGTATAAGGCCCCTGGAGTCGATCCATTGCTCTGAACCAACTAAGCTACCGTGGGTATCCTTGTGGTGGTGCAACTTGTCTGTTCCTTAGGACCGTCTCCGCGTGTCCCAACGCTTCGACTCGGCCCCCGCGGAGGGTATAGAGCTGGTGGCGGGTCACCTGCCCCTGTCGGCCATCGTCCGGCACCTGAGCCGAGGGCCGGCGCTGCTGCTGGTGGACGCGGGCCTGCTGTCATGCGACCTGTGCAAGCACAACAAACTCAAGGCGGACTTCCGGTTAGTACCACACTGGAAATGTTGGTGGTAGATATGCGATTAGGGGCGCTACGGGAGGGTACACGACCATCAAACAAGCGAGCTAGTTTAACACTGGTTTATTGCAGCCGCGTGCACTCACACATGCATAGGTATACATACGTAACTTACATATCTAACAGTTGGAGAGCAGCCACAATAGGGTATTCTACTATGTTTGAAAAAGTACTTCAAAATATAGATTTTCCTTATAAAAAGCCACAAAAAAATATATTTCGGCAAAATAAACACGCTTTCTTGCCATAAAATTAAATTTAAATTCTAACCTTTTTTATTCCCGCGAAAACGCTGTCAGCCATTTTGGTGACGTAATATTGGCAATAACCCGAGGAAAGTATTAGATGGAGCTGGTGATACACACATACAAAGCGGTGTGAAAGAGATGCAAGCATAGACAATGATACACGTGGGAGCGAGAAACAACATTCCTCTTTCTACGGAACTGACAGTTATTGCCTATATGACGTCACACCGTGGGGGCTCGTGTTTTTGGTCACGTGATATACAGATTAAAAATTACGACTTTTAATTTTAATATAATAAAACTATGATGGAGCGCTCGTGGCCCAGCGGCGCCGGGTACCGCTTGCGGTATCTAAGGTTAAGCAACGTGGGCAGCGGTCAGGACTTGGATGGGTGACCGCTTTGAGTGGTTACTAACTGAGCGCTCCCGTGCTTTGGAAGGCACGTTAAGCCGTTGATCCTGGTTGGTGTCTATGGCAGCAGTCGTTAAGCCAAGTTGGAGGCCTTCGGGCGGTTTGAGAACTTCTAACAGTCAAGTTGCCCACTTACTTGACAAAGCCTAATCCCAATAAGGTTTCCCATCCGGATTGGAAGGTCAGATGGCAGTCGCTTCCGTAAAAACTAGTGCCTACGCCAAATCTTGGGATTAGGTAGCGGACCCCAGGCATCCTTCAAGATGCAACTGTACTGGGATAACGCGAGGAGGATGATGATAATAAAACAATGATGTGCTTTTATGACTCAAAATCAGAATATTTTAGTATATTTCTACATTAAATTTAATATTTATCAAATTTCATAATTATTTTATCACTACCGAAAGTACCCTATTGCCTCGTACAGAAGCGGCGTTAGGCGCGGCCCGCGGGCGACGGCCTCGCGGTCCTCGCGCCTAATTTTTCAACTCTTTTTGACGTGTAGAGTGTATAACTCGTCCATAAAACCTATTTAACTCGAAACGTTTCGTCTCGTTCGGAAGCTCGCTCGGATGGATATAGAGTCGAGTGTGCGTTTTATGCACTTGTTGTACAATCTAGTATTGAGCGGGAGTGTAAATCTGGTTGGTCCATCACATAGCACTCATCATCCTCCTAGCGTTATCCCAGTACAGTTGCATGCTGAAGGATGCCTGGGGTCCGCTACCTAATCCCAAGATTTGGCGTAGGCACTAGTTTTTACGGAAGCGACTGCCATCTGACCTTCCAACCCCGAGGGGAAACTAGACCTTATTGGGATTAGGCTTTGTCAAGTGAGTGGGCAACTTGACTGTTAGAAGTTCTCAAACCGCCCGAAGGCCTCCAACTTGGCTTAACGACTGCTGCCATAGACAGCAACCGGGATCAACGGCTTAACGTGCCTTCCAAAGCACGGGAGCGCTCAGTTAGTAACCACTCAAAGCTGTAACCCATCCAAGTCCTGACCGCTGCCCACGTTGCTTAACCTTAGATACCGCAAGCGGTACCCGGCGCCGCTGGGCCACGAGCGCTCCTACATAACACTATTATTGATTATTTTTTATTGTAACTAGACGTTGCTTCGGCGGCTCGTTCACCGGCCACTTCATCCTGGTGGTGGGCGCGCGCCGCGGCCGGCTGCTGTACCGGGACCCGGCGCTGCGGCAACGCACATGTGCCACCACCCTCGCCAGGATGGAGCGCGCGAGGACGCCGCCCACCGACAGGGACGTCATACTTATATACAAGGATTACAGGAGGTGACACACTTGAGAGTTACTCCGAGATTTTGTCGTCATCATCATCATCATCATCAGCCTATATACGTCCCACTGCTGGGCACAGGCCTCCTCTCATAGATGAGAGGGATTGGGCAGTAGGGATTTTGTCGTATTGTCTTACAATTGCAAGTGAACTGAAAAGTAAATTTCAAGTGATCATATAAGAAAAATATATCTACAATATATGAGACAACTATAAAGTATAGTATAGTAATATCTGGGCGACCGAGCTTTGCTTGGTGTTTTCCCTGGCAAGAGACCTAGCTACATCGATTGCTCGTCCCCGAAAACCCCTACAAACCAAATTTCATCAAAATCGTTAAAGCCGTTTCCGAGATCCCCGAAATAAATATATACAAGAATTGCTCGTTTAAAGATATAAGATTATATATAAGACAACTATTAAGTTTTTTAATCAAAGTGAAAATTGAAAAATTCAACACCACATAGATGAGTGTTAAGATTGAAAAATTCACCATTACAAGGGATACCACGGTGGCTCAATTGGTAGAGCAATGGACGGATTCCAGAGGTCGTGGGTTCAAATCCCACCTGTGGTGTTGAATTTTTCAATTTTCACTTTGATTAAAAAATTTAGATTTTCGCTAGCGGACGCATCCGCTTAACAAACATATTAAACTATTAAGTTTATAATTATTTAAAGTCTTTGATTTTAAATAAGAAAGATAAAATATAATAAATCAAATCATTTTATTTTCGGATAACATTGATCCATACAAAATACATTACAAATTAAATTAAATTACCAATTATAATAATGTGTTAGTACAATTTTCTTATATCTGATGTTTGGATCAACTATTCTTTGTTGCTCGTTACCATTGTTACCTACGTCTCCAGAGTCACTCTTTAAATCTGTCATTTTTTGGAGTTTAACCCAAACACGAGTTTTAGCGATTAGTATAAATCTATTTGGACATGGGTCATCTCTTGAACATAGTTGAAGTCCATATTATAAACTTTTTTTCTAAGAAACTCGGTTACTGTTGTCTTCTCGGTGACGGGACAGAATAACAAGAAAGAACAGTGGATTGACCCAAAAACAAATTCCTGGGTGGCGGTCTGATGCTAACAGACACCCACGTGTGTGACAGGTGTGATTCTAAGAATGACAGCTAGCGATACTGCAATTTTTAGGACACAAAGACTAATAATATTTTTTTGACACACGAATTTTAGTTTTCTCTCATAGCCATTAAAGATAAAATTAAACCTCGATGTATGAATGACTAAATTAACAATTTTAGTTCTAGTACCTGTATGTATTTATATTTTTTATAAATGTTGTACATAAAGTTGATACATAATTATTATGTGATGCAGTGTTTTGACTTTACACTCATGTGCCTAGAATATAGGTTAAAATGACCATCACAAGACTTATTTATACCTAGTTATTATCATTTGCTGGAAATAGATTACTATTTATTTTGCTTTTAAATGACTTTCATTGATGTATTCTTATACTATTTTAATCCGTACTTCACTATTTACAAACCATTATTGTTGTCAGCACCACTTTTAATCCATTTTGAAATTGCACAAAACCACATACAATAAAACAAAACACTCACATAACATCTAATATCACTGAGTTGTTTTGGAATAATTTTCGGTTCCGAAAACCTAAAGCGTTCCTATATTTTTTACGAACCTTACTTCGCTATTCTCGGTCCTAAGTCAAATTTCAATTTCATACAAAATTCTCTAAATTTCCATTTCTGACACAATACGTGGAACCTATATAAAGCTTTGTCTACACGGTTGGCACACACCCTTTCTCAATACACACAATGATAAATAGACAAAACCAAAACCCGCTTGTTTAAAAAAAAATAGAATTTTGGTAAACAACTTTCAACATTACAACGTTTATTGAATACATCAATTATTTATGTATTCTGTAACTTTTAAAACAAATATCATACGTAAGAAATATATACAGTGCTACCCTATTTAAAAAATACTTTTTATACTCGTCGACTACAATATTACAATTACAACTTCATAGACCATTGCACAATATTATACATTTTAAGCTGAACTAAAAGTCTATGCTCTATGGAGTAATATAATATTTCATTGTACAACTGCGCGGAGAATCGAAATATCATTCAAAAATAGAACGCCGTAATTTGATGAAAAAAAATTAAGTTTAAGGAGACTCATTTTATGAATATTTCAACATTGATAGTGCTTCCCGCGCTTCTGAACGTAAAAACGTCAATGCACTTGTCAAATGTCTACCTACTTAAACGGTCGTCTGCATACTGGCCATAATCATTAAAAAAAAACTTAAATTCTCTTGTGTCGTGATTGGTCGAAATTTGACATGATGCCAAAGGCGGGCATGGACTAATTTTTTTTTTCATCTTAACAAGGCATTGGCCCTGTGGGAATTGTTATTACAAATTTACAATACTTGTGATATTATCATAAATTTCATAATTATTTAGACTTGTTTTTAATATTCATCAATACCCACGTGATACGTATTGTGATATGTGCAGACCACGTGCTATTAATCACCGTGTAACCCTCATGCACTAATGAGATCGTTTCAGCGGCAACTTTCTGTTATTTTGTTATTTTCGTGGACTCGTAGAAAAAGTATTGTATACAATAGTTATATAATTAGCTTTTTGAGTCTCGAACCTTACTTAGACCACTCGGCAAGCCTCGTGGTCTAAACGCGGTTCTCGACTAAAAAAGCATTCATTATATAACGATTGTATAAAATACTATTATCTAGTGGGCGCTAGTCTAGTTTTGTCTATGACAGGGGAATCCCCTCGGTTTATTCAGGGCGAACGCGTAGCTCTTGACGCGTTGTGTTAGGGATCATTTTCCATTGACTCGTTATGGCAAATTACGTGGTACATCTATTTAGAATGAGAAAGGGTTTCGATTTTCTTTACTTTTTTATATTTTGAACTTAGTACTCTTATTAGAATAATGTTTTACATTGTGTATATTAGCTTAAAATATTATTGAACATATGCATTGTACTGTAAACATATCAAGGCCTAAATATTGACTGTAAACGTATAAAATTGTGTCTAGAGTATTTGTGTAGACATTTTAAGGCACGCGTGAATATAGGCATCTTCTTGGTGAGCGCATTTTGCTGTTGGATGTCTCTTTCTTCCATAGTTTAATCTGTTTAGTATTGAATAATTAAAAAATAGAAAGTATAAAACACGATATTTGATACTAAACAATTAAAAATATAGCGTGCATCCACGAGGGCGAGTCCCTCCACAGCCCAATCCGAACACAAAATTGCGCATAGATTAGTATGAGATTCTCTGTGGATGTCCGCTTTGTCGTGGATGACACGCACTATAGACTAGGTAGGTACTTACATCTAAAACATCTAACATTCTACGCAATAATCCAGAAAGACTGATTGACACTGACCAAGTAAAGTCAAGGAATTTGAATGTTTTTCACTTTTAGACTCTATTTCTATTGTAATAGACTCCAAACATTCTAATTCCTCGACTATACATGTGAACCTATGTTTCTATTCTAATTCCTCGTTTATACATGTGAACCTAGGTGTGTCGTGATTGTGACATATACGTCATTTTAGAAATAGAAGGGTTTTCTGCGCATTGCGCATGATGCCTGTAGTGTCATGGTTATAGTCATCATTCAAGTCCAAGCATAGATACTAGTGGTTGTATAGCACCAAAGTATGCTACTTTAGAATTACTACTTACTACTTTGTGTAGGATAGGAATACTTAGTGATATGCTGAGAATATTTTTCTGTATAGCTTGTGTGGTGTCAGCGTTGTCTGATGTGGTAAGTTGAAGGCTGAAAACTAGATTTTATTATGGAAACTTTTAATAAGAAATCATGGCGTCGATGCCGAACAACGTCTCTTACAAGTTTTTAAAGAAGAACTTAGACTTAAAGTTTAGCTATATCTATATACCTACTTCAAGTAATATTGCCATTCGGAGTATCAAGTGTTGCCAATTACGTGACTTAAGTTATGTAAGGGGATTCCCTGCCGCTTAACCATAGACAACAAATTCGGAAAATACCATATAGGTATAAAAGCTCGACGGTAACTTTGAAATCTTATTTCGACGCACTGATTTGACGTGAGATGATATTTATTACGAAGTATATTCATCTTTTAAGAAATACCTTAATATGATTTGATTTGCACATAAACATAGAATTATAAGTCGACTAAATCATTATACATATAAAAAGTGCGCAGTATAATTTGTCCAAAGTTGAAGTTTTACGGTTTGTGTGAAGACGAACAAGTCATCATTGTACAAAGTAAGTATACCATGTACTAAAAAATTATAGTATTTTATGCAACTGTTACATAATGAGGTATAGGTAAGTATTGGCACCTAATACGTGGGATAAGTCGTTGTAAGGAGCATTGAAATCTTAAACACCATTTATTTATTTTGTGATTTTTGGGCCAATTTTTTTGACGTTGTAGTTTTTTTTTATTTCTTAGAATTTCATGAAAATTGGTAGGTTGGAAGAGCTCCTGATTCTGAACAATATGTGCACGATTTCCTACACTGTCCCACAATTTTTTTCCATTGAGTGACAAAACGTATGGGATTTTGGTAACTCAGTGGAAAAAATGTATGGGAAAAAAATTTTTTTCGAGGCCATGTTGTCATATTTGTTTTACTTGTACAGAATCAGGAGCTCTTCCAACCTACCAATTTTCATGCAATTCTAAGAAATAAAAAAAAACTACAACGCCAAAAAAATGGCCCTTTTACGCTTACGTTCGATCAAACCAATTTTTGAAGCACTTATGCCATTTCGAAGTTATCTTATCTACAACCGGGGCCTTTTGCATAATGACTTGCAGGTAAGTAAGTTAATAGGTACTACAGTCGAATGAAAGGGGTTGGAAACAGACCCGCTTGTAATTCATTGTGCAATTAGGCCCCTGAAAAGTACGTACCGTATGGACCGAGAATCTTGTTTATATAAGCCGCATGTTCATTCGTTTAGTATAAACTCGCTATAAATATAAGTACCTAACTCATATCGTAACAAGATATTCTTGCTGTTAGTTAACCTTCTTTTGTTTTTGTTTGTGCCTGGAAATACGTAGGTAATTAGTAGGTACCTATATGTGATGTTGACACTCTCTAAAGTGCGGCATAAAATAGCGTGCAAAGTTCAGTGAATTTTTATTACATTGCACGGTTTGATCGTATTCATCTGACTTCGGTAGCCCGCAGCCCCGCAACTTAAATTAATCCAACAATATTCCTTTGCAATAGGATTGTAGGATTTGTCATGGAATTCCGCAAAGTAACGCCTGATTCAATCAATTGTAAAGACACTTGCATACAAGTTATTGCCGAGTTAGGAGCATGTGTTTTTAATCTTAATTGGGTATTAAAAATTGTAAACTGTGAGTCATGCTAGTAGCTACTGTGAGCTTGTCTGGGTCTGTGTTTATTTTTGCGTCTCATTTACATCGGCGACTCCGTGGGGATCATGCGGTTTAGTGCGAACTTGGTGCTCCTATTTCGAAATAATGTAATATAATATTTACTTCGTGTTTCGAAGGTAAGCCATGACTTTCTCTCATTTTCTTTTAAGATGCGGTGTAGTGGTAGTAAAGGAAAAGTTAAACATGTTAAATTTTAACCCTTATTTTGTCGAAAATGAAATAGGATTTCCGTTGACTGATAGGTACCAAAACTGAAATCAAGTTTCAGGCTGGAAGTGGTAACAGTGTTCGACCGACGGTCAGCGCGTATGGTCGGGTCGAGCATACATAAATGCTTTTAGCTTCGAGTCGGTTATGTAGACGTTTATTTATTATCACCACGTGTCTTACAAATGTCGCATGGTCCCTCTACTAGGTGTCATACATATATATATGTATTATATTTCTTGGGACAGGATTGATTATACAATAGGTATTTTTGCCGCCCAGTTGATTGATGTGAATGCCAGTGTAAGAAATCACTTGATTAGACTCAACCTATACTCGTAGTACTAAGAGGGACCATGCGACATTTGTAAGACACGTGGTGATAATAAATAAACGTCTACATACAAGCATTTATGTATTGCTAAAAGCTGGTTGGAAACAGTGTTTCCTCGTAATAAGGAAAGGAAGACTTCCAGGCTTACGTTCACACTTGGCTAATAATGACCTGTTTCGTGACGTCACAGTAATTACCGTGAGACCGTGACTTCACAATATTTTCGGCGTATTCTAGGCTAGGTTTCAGTATGGAATATCCGAGCCACTTATTTTGGCTAAGTTGGTGTCTTGCGAGTCTTGCGACGTTCTGAAAGCCTATCCTATCGGGTCACACCTTAACGATTAATTGCCTAATTCTCCTTATCAGTTAGACAATAATAAACACTGCACAAGATCTCTTACACCATTATAACCCGACCTGCGATCTCCCACACTCTTTACTAATAGGAGGTCCAGTTATACTAGACATTTCTGAGACGGTCTAAACAGGTAAGACTAGTGAATGCTAATAGATATAGCCAGTGAAACATTCTTACACAGTTACACACAACTCGAGTCTCGACTGACGTAAGCCAGTGTACCCTGACCTCCAATTATGCGTACTTGTTACGAATGTAGGAGTCAAGATTAGGTGGTGAGGTGAGAGCAGGTTGGGAAGCGAAGGTAGCTGATAATGATAACAGTTGTTTATCAATCTCAGCCGACGCCACACGTCGGCCGGCTTTAGAAACTTGTAGTAGCCACCGCGAGTTCAAAGTTAAAGGTTAGTTTTTGTTCGTTTTAAGTGATATACTTAGAATTTTAACATACTTACTATTATGGTAGGTAGTAGGTTGATTGTGTTATTAAAGATCGACAATTAACTTAACCTCCACAAAACGCAAAAGAAAAAGAGTAAATTTAACCTACGAAATTTAAGTATGTTAACCTACTCTTGCGTTAAAAGTACTTAAATGCGAAAGTTTGTTTTATTGTTTGGATGTTCTTCAATCTTTCAGTTTCACTCAATCATTTAGTAATGAGGATTAATGAAACTCAATCATTTAGTAATGAGGATTAATGAAACTCAATCATTTAGTAATGAGGATTAATGAACTATCTATAGTAACTCAGTAATGTAACGTAAATGTCGGATTTTTTTATGAAAACCATGTTAATGTACAATATATTAATATAATATATATTATACTTACCTATCTTATTTTTTCATGCCACTGATAACACTGTCTTGTTGCTGATTACAGCCTGTGTTGTTATTGTTACTCACGAATAGGTAAATAAATGCCTATTTTTCTTTTGCCTGTCATAGTAAAGCATATATTGCAAGGTGGCACAGATCAAAGAATACTAGACGGTGGTCTAATCACATACAATACATAGATAGATAGATAAACACTTTATTCAATCCCACAATTTACAGTATGGCATGAAATGACGAAAAGAAACATGCAACTTCAGGATAAACATAATTATTAATCACAGACAATATTAAACTAGAAAAAAATTAACCAAAAGTGATACAATATAGCCATGTATGTGTACGTTTTTTGATGCCAATCGATCGTGTCCTGTTTAGGATCAAAAGCTTGTATGGGACCAAAAAAAAATTCCGGCTAGAAAAGCGACAAATTGAGGAAAACTTTTCCGAGACAGGCCGAGCGCGAGAATGTCAGGGGGGTCTCGACGACGAGTCCCATACTGAACACAGCGAGGCAGGCCGAGCGCGAGTGCTCCCGCAGCTCGCACGAGAGTGTACGCTAGTGTAAGAACAGGGGGCCGATTTTTGAGTGTCGAACGCTCGACTTTTCACTCGAGATCTGTCAAAAAACCATGATGCTTTGACAGATGTCACTCAAAAATCGGCCCCCTGTATGAAATTAATTGTTTAAATGAACCGTGTTTTTAGGTGAATAGCACCATGGCGAAGCGCACCGTGTTGAATGAAGTGTACAAGGGGCTGGTGGAGTCTATGGCCATCCCGGCGGAGCTGCACGAGCGAGACGGCCGCAGGTTCGCCAGCTTCGGAACCGTGCTGCCCATACACTGCGCCACCGAGGAACAGGTAGCGACATCTAGTGCCGAGTAGGGAAACTAAACTTAGACATTGCAGTTTAGATACATACTGGAGGTTGCGTGCCGAACATTCGTTTGAAGCTAGAAAATAAGACACATGACGTCACCGTTAAAATAAAAAGAATGAAAGAGATGCAAGTTAACGGTGACGTCATATACTGTGTCATATTGTCACAGCCAGTAGTCAGATTTGTAACATACTGTACCAGGGGGCTGATTTTTGAGCGTCGAACGCTCGACTTTTCAAACCCGAGCTGGGAGCTGAGTAAAATAAGTTTCGTCAATAGCAAAGAGCCATGTGCTGAGCCATTGTGCACAATGGGGCAAATACACAGTTTGTTAGGGTCGCCGTCATCGAAATCGATCAGGAGGACTATGGCTGGGTTGCACCAAACCGTCTGTAATCGTAAGCGGTGTTCGTCAAATCTGATTGTATGGAAAGTTTGATAAGTTTCTATGGGAGGACAGCTGCCGGCGCCATATTTGACGATGACCGGCCTGTGTTCGTATGTTGGTGCAACCGACCCTTAATCTATAAAATATAAAGCTACAAACTACCGTTGTAGGTGTTAGAGCGTGCACAGACGACGCACCACTACTGCGGCGTGTTCAGCGACTCGGTGCTGGCGCCGCTCGGCGAGCTCGCGTACGTGCGCCTCGACGACACCACGGCGGAGAAGGTGAGCCTGTCTCTAGGACAACACTCGCTGCGGCAAGTGGACGCTCAACGGCATCCACGGCATTATATCACGGTCAAAAAAGACACCAACGCGCGTTTTCGACCGCGAATGGGTTATAAAATAGACGCTCTGCTATTCCCGAGGGGCTACTGCGAACCGGAGACGAAGTTCTTGTATCTCCCTCTGCCCTCTGTCGATTGAAATTGCCCTCAGCTACACCTGTGACACGCGAAGGAACGTAAGCGCTGTGGGTAAGTATGTGTGCGTGCGCTGTCGGTACGCGCGTCAATTGTGTGCGCGGGTGCGTAGCGCGTGGCGCGGACGACCCGCGAGGCGCGACGGCACCCGACCGACACCAGGCGGGTCTCTCAGGGACGAGGTAACTGACCTCGGTGCGGGGTGTCAGCTCGGTGTCCGTTCTGTATGTAATACTATACTGTGTCTCAGCTCGCTCACTGACAGCAACCTCCATTACCCAGGTGTTCATAAACCGCAGCAAGCGTGTCCTGCTGACGTCGAGCGACGGCGCGCTGGCGCAGTGGCGCTGCGCCCCGAGCTTCGAGTCCGCCAACCGGTTCCTCGCCGGGACACCGATCGTCAACCAGGACGGAGCGCTCGTGTCTGTGGTCACTGCGCGCCGCGGCAACCACTACGCCGTCTCCTCGTTTGTGGTGAGTTTTACATCCCTTAGTTGGGCCATTTTACGGAAAGTTGTACACTCGACTTTTTTTTTTTATTTGGTTAAAATCGGGTTTTTTCTACTCAGAATCGAAAGCACTTTCGAATGCTATAGGGGAAAAAAAGTGTTCCATTTTTTTTTAATTCCATTCCGTTACCGTTTTCATACTAAGTTTGTAATGTTTGTATGGTGGTAACGGAATGGAAAAACTGGAAATTGTATGAAAAATTTGGGATACTTTTTTTCTCCTATTAGGTTCGAAAGTGCTTTCGATTCTGAGTAGAAAAATCCCGATATTATCCAAATGAAAAAAAAGTCGAATGTACAACTTACTCATCATAAAACTTGCAACCTCCGCAGCATCTTTGTCAACTGATCGCCTCCATGTAAAGTACCCGGCAGACAAGAAGCCAAATACCACCTCCACATCAATCCTGTCAATTTATAGGTTATAAAAAAGGATGATCACAGATGCCAGAATTTATTTTTAATCTGCTGGGGATTGTAGTTCTAGGACACTCCGACCGTCATAAATTGACTAAGCTATAATGTATAACCTTTTCAACGCCAACCATCGGACACAAATGACGCTCCGTTGACGTCACACCATCGGATCTTTCAACGCGAAATTAAATCTTGCGCAATCGCGCATACTTAAATCGCCATTGCTTTGGCGGCCGTCGGCTGTAGCCATCTTTGCGTCTATGGTACGATTTTCCAACGACGTGATTTCCTGTCTATGGCGGTGCTGGTGAAAGGAATAGGGTGACACCACTTATTATGGACATTTTAAGCACAAGCACCAATAATGGACACTTCAACCCTTATTCAGATTACGGTTTTAAATTGATTGTTCTATAAAAAATTAATATTTCCTTTACATATTACACACACATACATATTTCGTTTTTCTTTTTCGTTTTAATTTTTTTCTTTTTTAATTTATTCATCATCATCATCATCATCATCATCAGCCTATATATGTCCCACTGCTGGGCACAGGCCTCCTCTCATATATGAGAGGGATTGGGCAGTAGTCCTTTAATTTATTACCAATAAATTATGTCTAAGAGTGAATGTACATCATTGGGCCTTGTCCATTCCTGGTGGTGTCATTCTAATAACGTGACGTGTTGAACCGTTCCAGGGTGAGGGCGGGTACTTCGACACGCCGCTCCCCTGGAGGACCCTGGAGTCCCCCGGCATCATCTACGGCGAGCACAGCTTCCCCTCGCGCGACGCGCTCCGCCGCCACGTGGCGCACCTCCCCCCCGCGCACGTGGAGCCGTCCGCACCCCCCGCGCCCGTCCTCCATCTCAACGCGATCCCGCGCATAGCGCTGGTGGCGGCGAGCGGCCGACAGATGGCGCACATATACCTGCAAAATGTGCACGCTGACGGGGTGGAATACTTGTAGACTTCTACTGTATTTTTTTTATCTAGCCTATAGGGAGTCCCACTGCTGGGCAAAGGGAGAGGCCCCATGAATTCCATATATAGTACTATATAGTTTGTTCAAAACTAAGGCCAAACGCTCGTTATTAGGCCAAATCCCTGTCAAATGAAAGCCAAAAACGACTTAGGCTGGGTTGCACCAAACCGTCTGTAATCGTAAGCGATGTTCGTCAAATCTGATTGTATGGAAAGTTTGACAAGTTTCTATGGGATGACAGCTGCCGGCGCCATATTTGACGACGACCGGTCTGTGTTCGCACGTCGGTGCAACTGGCACTTAGAATTCAGACTATAAGGTAGATTCCTGCTTGGGTTAATTTGACAGGATTTGGCCCTAGAGTTTTGTACAAATTATATCTAAAATGGACATTTTCACTTTCCGGTGTTCCCCTAAATTTTTTTTTCGGTAGTCGGTAATTTTGGGGTTTCTCAATCAATCAATCAAAAGTGTTTATTTGTTAAACATAGGTTAAAAATAGATGTGTACAATGAAAAATTCTGATATCACTATGTTTTGCCTTCTGGCGTACAAAAACATGTCCACTTCTGGTTCAGAATCCTATGCTTTATTAATTTTGATGAAGAAAAAAATCTCCTTGATTTCCCACTTAACCTCCCGCGAGTATCTCCGCCGCCACGTGTCGTTGCTAAGGAGCGGAAAAACAACCAGAAATATAAGCTAATTAGTTAATCTATTGCAAAAAAAATCGTAAGTGATTTAAGCTGCGTTTCCACCAGAGATGTGCGAGGATGCCTTTTCATACATTTGACACCTCGCAACGCGCCGAGCGAGGTGTCAAATATATGAAAACACATCCTCGCACATCTCTGGTGGAAACGTAGCCTTACACACAGCAAAAGCTAACGTAATAGTTCACGCTAAATGACACCAAAAATTCAATGTGAAATGACATCAATGGAAAATGCGTCACAAAACAGACACTTTTTCTTTGCGGAAATGAATAATCATGATTCTGAGTAAGAAATTTCAAGATTACCTAGTCCCGAAAAAAAACAGAAATTGAAAATGTTCTATTTATTACACGACTTTTACTAGCATTTACTATATAATGATTTGGTTCTATACAATATACATACATACTTAAAAAAACGAATGTTAATGTTCGGTACAAAAATTTATCGTACGGAACAATTTTCGGTATATATATACCTGTTACGGGCAGTCAAGGATTATCCATTTTCTGTTTTTTAATATCTAAAATGATTAACTATAGTGTTTAAATTTTAAATAGTGATCACCAATGTTGTCAATTAAAATTATGTTAATAAAAAACAATATCAACAATTTGACCTTTTATTTCCAAAATAAACCTTTACCTATAGGTAATAAATTAACGTCTTATTCTAAACTTTATCCCAACTACATAAAGCCCACATTATAATCAGTCTTTCGCTATAAATTTAAAAAAAAAATTGTTATTTAATACCAACAAAGAACATTTGATGTTTTTAAATATACACTGATAATCTTACATATTTTATCTACACCCATATAGTAAATCCTCTTTAATAAGTTCAAAAACCGTAGATAAGACCCCGCTTTATAATATACTGTGCGGCTGTTGCGCGCGTCCCCTATAAGATCACCAAATACGATAGTCTTATGAGATCACGTACAACCTTAACGACACGCGCGGGCTGGCCTGTCGAGGCAAACATGGCGCACGCCGGCGAGACGTGCCCACACGAAACACATGAAAGAGGATTTAATATATGGATGTAGATAAAGTAGTGTATGCAACTGTACATAATTAGGCACGAAAACACTCGTGTGACCTTATTATGAAACTCGCCTTCGGCTCGTTTCATAAATCACACTCATGTTTCAATGCCCCTCATTATGTACCAGTTGCATAAACTACTACAACACTTGAATAAATAGCTTGATTATGATTTTATTTACTTATCCCGAAATGGGCTGCTATTTGGTACAGTCAAGGGCACCAATATGTATACACTTTTTCACCTTATTCCATTGAAATAAGGTCCAAAAGTGTATACATATTTATGCCCTTGACTGTACTCTATGAACTCTAGATGCCGGCAGGGAATTCCAAACCTTAGCAGTGCGCATTATAAAAGATGATGAAGAGCGCTTGGTTCGGTTCGAGTAAGAGGAATTTGAACCAGGTAAGAATGGGAAGACCCCCCACAAGGTGGACTGATGACCTGGTAAAGGTCGCGGGAGTCCGCTGGATGCGGGTGGCGCGGGACCGGCCATTGTGGCACTCTTTGGGGGAGGCCTATGTCCAGCAGTGGACGTCTTGCGGCTGATATGATGATGATGATGAAGGATGGTATAGTTGAAATATAAGCTGCGCCGATTCCTCGAACAACTTGTATGGCGAATCGGTGCGGCTTATATTTCGTCAACCATATAGTGCGCGCCATCCACGACGACGCGCCCTTCCACAGCGAATCTCATACTAATCTGTGCGCTGTTGTACGGCGCGGCCTGTGGAGGGGCGCGCCGTAGTGGATGGCGCGCACTATAGCCCGGCGCCTGTAGTGTTATCCTTTGTTGATGTGCTAGCCCTGTGAGTGTATGCTGCTAGTCGACGTAGATCCGTATGAGGTCTGTCTCGACGGCCGGCAGACGCGTGGCCGGACACGCGCGCTCGGCGCGGAGGTGACGCGAGATGCACCCGTAGCAAAATATCAACCTGGACCACAGAATAGTATAATAGTATTACACATACAGAATGGCCACGAACCCTCCGCACCGAGGTCAGTTACCTCGTCCCTGACAGGCCCGCCTGGTGTCGATCGGGTGCCGTCGAGCCTCGCGATTCGTCCGCGCCACAGCGCTTACGTTCCTTCGCGTGTCACAGGTACGGTTAAGCTCGTTAATTTATGACCCATTTCACAAACTTTTTCTTTGAATTTCTATACAGTTTGACAGGACTGGTCAACGTTAAGGGGTCCCAAATTAAAATTCGCGACTGTCATTACGTACCTTTTTTGAAAATGAAATTTTAAAAAAGCGGGAATATTACATTACTTATCTAGAGCAGCACAGTACGAGTACTTTGAGTTTGACAATGACTAAAAAAAGACTAACTGGGCTGGCACGACGACCCAAAATGAGTCTTGGCCTCCGACACATGACAAAATCAAAATCAAACATTTATTCTGTACATAGGCCAAAAGGCACTTTCAAATGTCGTAATGTTAATTCACAATTTAATAAAGTCTGACAATATAATACATTTTTCATGACAAAATATACTCACCGACAGAAAATTTGGCCCAATTTAGAAAAATGCATTTTTATATATTAAACCATCATCATCATCATCATCATCCTCCTAGCGTTATCCCAGTACAGTTGCATCCTGAAGGATGCCTGGGGTCCGCTACCTAATCCCAAGATTTGGCGTAGGCACTAGTTTTTACGAAAGCGACTGCCATCTGACCTTCCAACCCCGAGGGGAAACTAGACCTTATTGGGATTAGGCTTTGTCAAGTGAGTGGGCAACTTGACTGTTAGAAGTTCTCAAGCCGCCCGAAGGCCTCCAACTTGGCTTAACGACTGCTGCCATAGACAGCAACCGGGATCAACGGCTTAACGTGCCTTCCAAAGCACGGGAGCGCTCAGTTAGTAACCACTCAAAGCGGTCACCCATCCAAGTCCTGACCGCTGCCCACGTTGCTTAACCTTAGATACCGCAAGCGGTACCCGGCGCCGCTGGGCCACGAGCGCCCCATTTTTATATATTAAACATTATTTAATTTATTCAATTTATAGTTTGAACTCACGAATAGTTTTTGGGCCAAATCTTCTGCTGATGAGTGTATTAATTTACCATGTAATAAACATAACAATAAGAATATAATAAATTGACAGACACTGACACGTGCTTCTATTCCATTTGACAGTATACTTTAAAGCTGAGTAGAGTCTGGCTATGTTAACTCTACCTAGCAAATGAACTGTCAAACAAATATAATTTGGCAACACTGTGCATTATACGTGAGAGCACGGAAATGTGACGTGTGAGGTAGTGTTGCCAAACCAAATATTTGTTTGACAGTTCATTTGCTTGGTAGAGTTAAAGTAGCCAAACTCTAATAGCTCGCCATAAGGTCCCTGCCAATGTGGATCATCACAAATACGTCAATATGGATGAAATGTGTGAATATTTACCCGGAGACGGGCAGCGTGGTGGGCGTCCGCCACGGCTGCAGGCACAGCGGGCACTTGTTCTGCCACCGCGCCACGGCATCGGCGGGCTCGCGCTGCCAATACCAGTACAATACAAGATTCATGTATAGTTTAAAGCATTTGCACTGGCCGAGTAGTATCACATTAGTCCATTCAAAAAACCCCCGACACAAAAAATAAAACAGGTGTAGTCGCAGATTGCAACAAAAGAATTTACTCCGAAAAATTCGCAAAACGACACTCTTTCCCACTTTTTTTTCGACACTTTTACTCACTTAGCGGTCCCCCAACGCAAAAATGAAAATGGAAAATAAAAATATTTGAACTTACATAATATATGTGACGATAATAATTATAATAGGTTTAAAATACTATTTGTTAGGTTTTAGAGTTTATTTTTTGTCGGGGGGTTTTTAAAATTTTTAATTTTACGTTTATTTTGTCCTTTTTAAAGTAGGTATAAATATTAGGAAGGGTACCAAATTTCGAATCGATCAGACATAAGAAAGTTAGTCAGATCCCCTCATCAACTAGAAAAGAGCTGATGATCTTCAAACGGCTGAACAGATTTTCATGAAACATGACTAAGAACACTCAGGATAAAATTATCTATGACACAAAAAAAACTAAACGAAAATCGGTTCATCCGTTTGGGAGCCATGATACCACACGTTAAATTTTCAACACCCCTCTCTTTTTGCGTCGGGCGTTAAAAAGGGACTTTAGCGTCCAAGTCTAAGGTTCAAATTGTGATGACAGTTTTGTTCCGGCGCGGGGACGTACTGTACCTGCGGCGGACTTGGGCACGCGGCGGATGTGCCGGCGGGCGCGCGGGCCTCCCCCCGGCGCGGGGACGTACTGTACCTGCGGCGGACTTGGGCACGCGGCTGATGTGCCGGCGGGCGCGCGGGCCTCCCCCCGGCGCGGGGACGTACTGTACCTGCGGCGGACTTGGGCACGCGGCGGATGTGCCGGCGGGCGCGCGGGCCTCCCCCCGGCGCGGGGACGTACTGTACCTGCGGCGGACTTGGGCACGCGGCTGATGTGCCGGCGGGCGCGCGGGCCTCCCCCCGGCGCGGGGACGTACTGTACCTGCGGCGGACTTGGGCACGCGGCGGATGTGCCGGCGGGCGCGCGGGCCTCCCCCCGGCGCGGGGACGTACTGTACCTGCGGCGGACTTGGGCACGCGGCTGATGTGCCGGCGGGCGCGCGGGCCTCCCCCCGGCGCGGGGACGTACTGTACCTGCGGCGGACTTGGGCACGCGGCGGATGTGCCGGCGGGCGCGCGGGCCTCCCCCCGGCGCGGGGACGTACTGTACCTGCGGCGGACTTGGGCACGCGGCTGATGTGCCGGCGGGCGCGCGGGCCTCCCCCCGGCGCGGGGACGTACTGTACCTGCGGCGGACTTGGGCACGCGGCGGATGTGCCGGCGGGCGCGCGGGCCTCCCCCCGGCGCGGGGACGTACTGTACCTGCGGCGGACTTGGGCACGCGGCTGATGTGCCGGCGGGCGCGCGGGCCTCCCCCCGGCGCGGGGACGTACTGTACCTGCGGCGGACTTGGGCACGCGGCGGATGTGCCGGCGGGCGCGCGGGCCTCCCCCCGGCGCGGGGACGTACTGTACCTGCGGCGGACTTGGGCACGCGGCTGATGTGCCGGCGGGCGCGCGGGCCTCCCCCCGGCGCGGGGACGTACTGTACCTGCGGCGGACTTGGGCACGCGGCGGATGTGCCGGCGGGCGCGCGGGCCTCCCCCCGGCGCGGGGACGTACTGTACCTGCGGCGGACTTGGGCACGCGGCTGATGTGCCGGCGGGCGCGCGGGCCTCCCCCCGGCGCGGGGACGTACTGTACCTGCGGCGGACTTGGGCACGCGGCTGATGTGCCGGCGGGCGCGCGGGCCTCCCACCAGCGCAGGAGCTGCACGCCGAAGGCTCCGTACTCCACGCAGCGCAGCGCCAGCGACCCCAGCATCGGGAACGTTACCGCCGCCGACCTGGAGATTTGTTAAGAAGAAAGTCAGAAACAACCAGAAATACTGACAGGGACCTGTTGGTTTAAAATCGAAAAAGAGTAACAACCCTAAAATCTGTCTGTGAAGCGACAACCCCAGAATAGCTAGCGATGGTGTAGGGCTGACCACCCAAACAGCCGTGGAACCAGATGTCTTGTTTCAGAGGTTAAGTAATATCAAAGCGTTAACCCAGAGCAGCCAGTGCCAGAGATCGTCGTGGTGTAGACGGTATAAACTCACCCAAACTGCCCCGTCATCAGACTCCTGACCAGATCCCCCCACGTGTCGTCGTGGTCCTGCGGCGGCGCGTCCCTGAGCGTGAGCCCGAGCAGCGCCAGCGCCGGCGTGGGGCTGCCGGCGCCGCGCACGTAGCCCGCCAGCTGCACCAGCCGCGCCAGCGAACACACCAGGTGGATGCTAGCGTACACGTGGACAAAGGCGCGCTTCAAGATGGCCGTGCGATCCTGACGAGTTAGGAAGATCAACCTGAGTCACCCAAGCTCTGCATTGCCGTTGCATATAGGACGCATCTGCATCACTGTAGAAAAGCTAAGAAGGGAATATAGCAGGTAGAATGGGAGTACCTGCCAAGGAATCAAAATGAACATTGATTGGAAATAAGCTCAAACTTTGACTGAATGGTTTGATTGAAAATAACGTTTTGTCCGGTTACACGAATTATATTCTTTATAAACTTCACTGCAGTCAAGTCCTAAATGTCCTAATTGGCTATTGCAAATCAAAATGTCTCGTGTGTTCTTACCACAAAAAGGGAAACGGTTCATCAAGTTTCTGCAAGCAACATGGCAGACCTTTTCTTACACCATGTACACACCTTCCCCAGCTCCCCGTCCTCATGCTGCTCACGCCAGCGAGCGACGTATCCCTCAAGCCGGTCCCGGCAGTACGGCAGCAGCACCAGCAGCGCCAGCGAGGCGCGCTCGGCGGCCGCAGGCAGGCCGGCGCCGGCGTCGAACTCAACGCTAGGGGACAGCGGCGCGCGCATCAGACCGTAGAAGCTCTCCGAGAATGATGCCGCTGAAGTCGGGATTTAAAAAAAATGTAAAACCAGAGGGCCGATTTTTGAGTGTCGAACTCTCGACTTTTCACTCGAGATCTGTCATAAAACTATGTTTTGACAGCACAAAAAAAAAAAAAAAAAAAAAACAGTTGTCGAGTGAAAAGTCGAGCGTTCGACACTCAAAAATCGGCCCTCAGAGCCAGCATCACACAAGAAGCCAAGGATTGGTGTGGGAGGGCAATCATTGGCCTCTTGAATGATAATTCAATATATTAAGCGCAATCCTTCAAATACAAGGTAATGTAGTACGATATGTATAAAAAAATATTTTTTTTTTTCTTTGTTTACTACGCTCTAAAATGTAGTAGGTATTTTCAAACTTGTCAGGTAGAACACTTGAAAAAATACAGCAGTCAAGAGGCCAACATTACTATAGCTTACCCTACAAACAACACGCTTAAGTAAAATTGAAGTTAAATTAACTAACCATAGTGCTTGAGGTAGTGGTACTGCAGGAAGCAGTCAGCCACCAGGAAGAGCTCATCGTACCAGCGCTCGCACCAGCCCAGCCGCTCCGGGTACACTGTCGCCAAGTACTGCAACACAATGTAAGAAATTGTGCGCCTAACTATAGTTGTGTAACTTCATTAGATAACTAACAAGAACTGTTATGTTATTGAGATAATGTCAAAATTACTTTTACCCATTTGGACAGGAAAAACATCACTTTGCTGATGTAGAATGAAATATAATAAGATAATTTAGGAACAACGAACAACTGTACAATATACTTAAAAGGTCTCTAACGGGATATTTATGTATTTAGCTTTTTTACAGACGTTTAGTAAATGGTCTGTTACCTCTTCACGCTTAAACCGCTGAACTAATTTACATGAAATTTAGTATAGAGATAGATTGAGTCCCGGGGAAGGACATAGGATACTTTTTATCCCCGAAATTATCCCTTAAGGAGTGGAAGTTTGTATGAAAGAGCGATGTCTAGGGAAGCGCCTGATATAAGTAAATAGCAATTACTTAAATTCTATCGCGATGAAAGAGTTCCACGCGGACGAAGTGCAGGCTAACTAGTACATAATGTATGTATGTATGTAAGCACTTTATTGTACACAAGACAGGTTAAAACAATATTATTTTATTTATTTATTTATTGATTCCTTAGGCTAACACTTACAGTCTAGCTAAAATATACATGTCACATAAGATTAAAGTACAAAGGCGAACTTATCCCTATGAGGGATCTCTTCCAGCTTACCTTTTGCGGGATTGAGTGGAAATTGAGAAAATGAAATAGACAAACTTACAGGGTGTACAACGTTTTAAATTAAGTTAATTTAGATCTAAAAACCAAAACTAAATAAATACCATATATATATACCAACCATACATATAATAAATACATATTACAAATATATATGTATTCAAAATAATAATATATAAATAAATGTATTCAATCATATTACAAGGTGTTGGAGAGCCACAGCTTCTTCAAATTTATCTTGAGTGACGCAACAGACTGGGAATGTCATAATATATTCTGGAACAACCAACGTCAATATGAGCCTTGTTACCTCGACAAGTTTCCGGAAGGCGGGCTTGACGGTGGCGCCGAGCGCGTCCTGCGCCGCCACCTGGAATACGGACGGCGCGCCGCCCAGCGTGCGCGTCAGGTGCGCCGCGTACACCGCCATCTCACCACACTACCGACTCTGCTGCTCGTCACGGCCGGATTTACCTATAGTGCAGGGTGGATGTGCTGCACACGGGCGCAGCGGACCCTTTAATAAACAGTTTATCTATATATCTAGGGGGCGCCGAGCGCCACTCGCCGCATACTAGACGGCGCTAGGGTAATTATTTGCGCACGGGTTACATGGGTTAGAGACGCCACTGCTGCCACTCCTCCGTAGTAAAGTACCTAGCAGTCACTAGGGCTGTAATGTTGTACTTTAAATAACGCAGGTCAGTTACGCGGAATTGGGAACTGGAAAGCTAGCTACTAAATCCTATCACGAGTAATTTAGAAAATGGATCACAAACACGAAACTAAGTAAACTAAGCAACGAGCTTAGAAATCGACATGTACTTCTGTACTTATTGGAGTAAGTAAGCTCTAAACAACACTCGTGTGTTTTAAAATAACTGTTAAATACGATATAAGCTATTGAAGTCTGTTTTGTTTCGAATTAATAATTAGTCTTGTTTCGAGTTTGAGGTTATGTTTTTATCTTTGTTGAAATGTCATTTGTCACTGTCAAAAATCACTGCGTTTCGTTACTCCTCTGTTACACTAAAGAAAGTAAAAAAGGATTCTCTCAAAGTCCACACGCAGGCGCTAGCGAACTCTTAGAAATATGAAATTTATTTTTAATATTTTCAGTAATTTAAAAGGAACGCTGAATCAAGAAAAAGAACAAAAATCTATTTAAAATAGTTTAATTATCATTTTTATCCTTATACGTATTCTATCTACAAAGGCAATAAAGAGCACCGGAGCAATAAGCCGTGTCTACACTCTACCAAACTCTACAGTGACGCAAAGCTGAAGTCGGCTCATCGACACTAACGTCGTTTACGCACGTTTTGACGATGATGTGAATAATTCTTTACCTAGTTGTAGTCTAATTAAACATCTGTGTCACCAGAGCATAGCGAAAGGGACTCGTCCTTTCCCACTCTAGAATTAAAATTAAACTTGTGGAACAGAGATAGGGGAGGACATTCTCAGCTTCTCTGCAACTGATACCACTAGTTTACTAGATTATATATTTTGTACAGGATGATGATGATAATTGGACATAATAATCATCGCTAAAACGCGCTTAAAAAACGTACGAGGAAATGACGCCTTACTGTGATTATACCCTGACCAAAGGCATTAATTATATAGATCTAATTCGGCACTCAACGTGCCAAATTTTGACATCAGTTTGTCAATTCCTTACCAGATCTTTATAACCAAATTGATAAATACCAAGTAGTGTAGTTTAGGAGTAGTTAGGCACCATTTTAAACAAATCTACTGGAAGTCATTCCTCATTATATCTGCTGAGAACTGTACCTACTAATTTCATTCTTCAAGCCTCGGTCAGGGCATTCAAATAAAGATAATATTTGGTCCACCATTAAACAAAATCCTACAATCTATTCAAACATTATATAATGTTTACATATTAGTGTTTAATAATATTGACTTCTGCTATATAATTATCTTACAATATGGCTCGAACTTAGGAACGATAATTTAGCACGTACAATTCTAGACCCAGCCCTTCCACAACGTATTTCGAGACACTAGCCATCACATACCTACATTAGTCGACACTATCATTACAATACTCTTTGACACTATCGGACCAACACTAAAGTTGACACTTGACAACACTAGTTGTCGATGATATCTTAGCTGTGCTGTATCTAGCCAGCACATTTTGACACGAGTCGCAACTTCTCAACACTATTCAACATTTAACATCTCGACAATGACTGAGTGTCGACTAAGTATAATACACACCCGATCACATCATGACTTTAGTGACATTTGCTTTAAACGGGCCCGGATTATGATAACATTTTGCTATATTTTCATGGTAGCAACTATAGCTTTTCAATAGTTTTAAAGCAATAAGTCGTATATTTAATTTGCTTAGTATTTATTTGGCTTTTTCTCGCTCGACTAACGTAAACACGAATCTGATAAAAATAATATTTATGTCACACCTGGCCATAAAGCGGCAATAACCGCACGCTCCGCGCGCGGGAAATCCCTCTTCCTGGCCAGGGGATGACATAAAATTTTGTACTTAACACGGGCGGTAATAAAGAAAGCCTCAGATCGCATATTTATCGCCCTTGCCTTCAGCTCGGGCGTCAAATACCTGCGATCTGGGACATTCTTTGTTTCACCGCCCTTGTTAAGTAATGTACTATTTTATGTCGATACCCAAATGTACTCATTTCTATTGAGCAACTGTCTACTTACAATTTATTAACATGTAAATTTTGTAAATCTTTACTCTATTTTACAATTTTACACCAAGAACACAGCACACAGCTTACATGCAGTGTCAAAAGAAAACCGTGTTTCCCTCTCCTTATGACTGGTAGAAGTATGGAAAACACGAACACATTATATCATCATCATCATCATCAGCCTATATATGTCCCACTGCTGGGCACAGGCCTCCTCTCATAGATGAGAGGGATTGGGCAGTAGTCCCCACGCTGGCCCAGAGCGGGTTGGGGACTTCACACACAACTTTGAATTTCTTCGCGGATGTATGCAGGTTTCCTCACGATGTTTTCCTTCACCGAAAAGCTAACGGTAAATATCAAATTATACACATTATATGCTAAGCATAAAATAATAATATCAGTAGATTCATAGCAAAATTCCAAGTTTTTACATCGTTAAAGAAAAAGCTTCAAATATTAAACTTATTTCAAAATTAGTTTTGTAAAGTACCTACGTACTTTTATATTATTCAACAAGAATATCATTATATTTGTTTATGCAATGTTAAATATATCATACAGCCGACCAATTTGATTTCTAGCCCACTTTGTAACTTGTCACAGTGACATTCATTTAGAATTTCCCTGTGACAGGTACGAAGTGACCCAGAAATCAAATTGGTCGACCGTACAATCACTTGGCCTATCTACTTCAATAACATCGGTTACGTGCTTATTTACTGCCAGTGCCAGAAAAAAACTATTCTTATTCATAACTAGCATTAACATTCTTTCGTCTTTATGTCGTTTTGAAATTATTTACAGAAGCATTTTAAATAGAAAACTCCTGTCAGTCTCAGTCATATTTAATTAATTTATTACATATTTATGAGTGTTCAAATATTATATAGTCAAATACGTAGAAAACTAGAAAATATCCAAGTCTCAGGAACAAATATACGTGCTCATCACACAAATAAATGCCCCAACTGGGATTCGAAACCGGGACCGCCAGCTCGTAAGCATGGTCTACCAACTAACATAGGTACAAAAAAGGGACCTTCTTGACATAGAACCGTCAGGAGAATCCGATAATCGACAGTAAGGTACAGTTGACGTCACAGATATGGGGGCCGATTTTTGAGTGTCGAACGCTCGAATGTTCACTCGACATCTGTCAGAACATCATAGTTTTTTGACAGATGTCGAGTGAAAATCGAGCGTTCGACACTCAAAAATCGGCCCCAAGTTTACACTTTTGCACCTTATTCCATTGTGATAAGGTGAAAAATGAAAACATATCTTTGACGTCGACTGTACATATAAGAAACAATAAGGAAATGGATGGTCAAACTCAGCTGATGACTCAATATACGTACACTTCATAATTATTATATGATTTAATTATCATTTTGTCACCTTAAACACTGAATAAACATTATAATGTGCACTGTGACTTGTGCTGTACGAAGGAATCGCTTACGTTTTAACACTTTTCAAGTCTTTTGAACGCCGCCAATAGCTAGCCCGCTGGCTGTAGCCGTCACACGACTTGCCACGCAATATCTGCCAAAGTTAAAATAAAGGTAAAGTGGTGTCGCATCCAAATAACACCATTTAAAATGGTTTTAATATTTGACAATTAGAGATGTGTCTCAGTTCTTGAAGAAAAAATAAGCTAGATTAATATGCCGGGTTGGGATCAAATCAGTCAATATTCCATCAATGCTCCAAGCTATGAATGTCAAGAGGTGTTCTAGCTACAGCCAAACGCTAGCCGCACTAGCGCTAGCCGTCCACCGCGCTAGCCGCACTAGCGCTAGTCGCTCATCACGCTAGCCGCATTAGCGCTAGCCGCATTAGCGCTAGCCGCACTAGCGCTAGCCGCTCATAACGTTAACCGCACTAACGCTAGCCGCTCATAACGTTAGCCGCACTAACGCTAGCCGCTCATCACGCTAGCCGCATTAGCGCTAGCCGCATTAGCGCTAGCCGCACTAGCGCTAGCCGCTCATAACGTTAGCCGCACTAACGCTAGCCGCTCATAACGTTAGCCGCACTAACGCTAGCCGCTCATCACGCTAGCCGCACTAGCGCTAGTCGTCCGTCGCGTTAGTTGCACTAGCGGGAGCCACCCTAGCGCTAATCGCTCACCACGCTAGCCGCTCCCCGCGCTAGCCGCACGACACTCGCGCTAGCCGCACCAGCGCCTCAGTCCTAGCTGGCGGAGTTGTTGTACTGCGGACGGCCGGCCAGCTCCAGCAGGTACCGGTCCGGGTGCTCGATCCAGTCCGCCGCCGACAGCTTCACCTGCAACCAAAACAGAAGTCCGTCATCATTTATTTATTTATTTACCACAAAGTTTGTACCTCAACAGCTAAGGCCAGAGCGGCACAAATTACAACTGAATAAGATTACAATTACAGTCAGAACACTACACAAGTTGATCAGGAAGGCTGGGTTGCACCAAACCGTCTGTAATCGTAAGCGGTGTTCGTCAAATCTGGTTGTATGGAGAGTTAGACAAGTTTCTATGGGATGACAGCTGCCGGCGCCATATTTGACGATGACCAGTCTGTGTTCGTACGTTGGTGCAACTGGCACTCAATGGCACTTCCAGGCATCTCTCGCTCAATCACTGTCTTACACTCACTGTCGCTTCGAGAGAGAATAAATTCGTTACATAAAATTGCAGCGGGTCAATAAACTCGTGGTCCTTGCCCATTTTACTATTTTAATGTCGAGCAGTGCATATAATACCTTGGTCTCACGTACCGAGCAAAACGGGCGAGACAGTAAAATACGGTAATAATAATTTTATCTACACACATATCATAAATCCTCTAATATGCGTTCGGAAACCGTAGAAAATGACTCTCATTTCAACATTCAATGAATTTATGGCAATTTTCTTATCTGTGGCTAAGGCTACAGCAGTAATAAAATATTTCATTTTAATCTCATATATGATGTTAAAATATTACGTCAAACAAAACGTCAAAATTTAAATGTCAAAGTTGACATGTCCCTATTCTAGTATCACTGAAAATTCAAATTCAGTCGATGCGAAATGTCAGCTCGATGTTTTTTTAGTATATATCGCACGAAATTTGAGCTAGAACGACATGATCACATCAGAATAAGGACTCTTTACTTTTTAAAATAACATTCAGGTATCGGTTGCCAGTTCTGATTTCGATATTTCCGCAACCGTGCAAAAAAGGTTGTATTAACACAATTATTGTATTTATTTACTACGGTTTCTGAACCCATCTTAGAGTAATTATAATATGTGTGTAGATAAAGTAATGTATGCAACTGTACATAATTAGGCATTAAAACACTCGTGTGACCTTATTATGAAACTCGCCTTCGGCTCGTTACATAAAACACACTCGTGTTTTAATGCCCCTCATTATGTACCAGTTGCATAAACTACTATTATGCCACACCTGGCCATAAAGTGGCCATTATCGCACGCTCCGCGCGCGAAAAAACCCACTTCCTGACCAGGGGGTGACATAAAATTTTGTACTTACCACGGGCGATAATAAAGAAAGCCTCAGATCGCATATTTATCATCAAATACCTGCGATCTGAGACATTCTTTGTTTTATCGCCCTTGGTAAGTAATGTACTATTACTGTCTCGCCCGTTTTGCTCGGTACGTGTGACCAAGGCATAAGTGTTGAAGTGAACTGCAGTGGTGTAGTGTAGAGCACTGGTTAGTGACATTACCTGTCGTTGTCGCTCGGCCTCCCTCACTTCCCACTTCTTCACCTCCAGTTGGTTCTCTCTGGACGCCTGGTCACCGCAGCCCCACACCTGAACACATCATTACATCATAAACTTATACCTTATTTTGCCCCATCATGTGCAGTATCAGGATTTTTGGGGCAAAGTGAAAGTTGGCTAGGGCAAAATGAAACATAATTGGGACTGACCTCGATACCGCATCCCCACATCTTAACACATCATTACATCACCGACTTATACCTTATTTAGCCCCATAATGGGCTGTATTAGGGTTTTTGGGGCAAAATGGAACATACTACCCGGTTACTAAAAGAGTGGACCTGGCTGGAATGTGATTCCTCTCACAGCAGGTCCAAACTTATAGTAAACGCGTTCTAAATCACATCTAATTGTTCACATTCCATTCCAGCGAGGTCCATTCTTTTAGTAACCGGGTACAATACAATACATATACAATACAATACAATACAAATACTCTTACATATATTCTTCATTGGTCACCAAATAAAGTGAAACAGCTATTAAATCGCACATAAACAATGGTAGGCAACAGCCGGTCTTCTCCCTAATAAGCGATCTGTTCCAGTGTAATGTGCTACACACACACTCTCTCACAAGCCACTAGTATTTAAGCCCATGTACCACCATATTTAGGGACAATATATATATATATATCCCAACGTGAACAGTCGTATTACTACGCCCATCCCTACATGGCGATCCTGCCAGGATCCTGCCAGGAGTCAACCTTTACGCTGTGGAAAAGTTCTAGAAAATTTAAACTTGAGTTGGTGAAACAGAAAATTATAGTATAAACAACCTGTAATACGAATTATGATATATTTAAATATTTGTGTTGCGGACAATCTTACACAAATAAACCTAGTCCCAAACTAAGCAAAGCTTGTACTATGGGTACTAACTGACGATATACATACTTATATAGATAAATAAATACTTAAATACATAGAAGAGAGAAGACATCCAAGACCCAAAAACAAATATTCGTGCTCATCACACAAATAAATACCCCGGCCGGGAGTCGAACCCGGGACCTCCAGCTTCGTAGGCAGGGTGACTACCAACTAAGCTAAAGCGGTCGTCAATCGGGTAGTAACAGTTGGTACTGACCTCGATGGCTCGGAGCGGGTAGGGCACGCCGTTGAAGGTGACCTTGTCGAAGCCCTCGTCTACGACGAGCAGCGGCTTGCGCGGGTCGCTGCCGGCGCGCAGCCCCTTCGGGTAGCCGCGGATCGACGTGTTCAAGTAGATCATTTTGGGAGCATTCTCGATTATTGAAAACCTGTTCAAATTTAAAGATGCAAACGTTTATTCTGTAAAAAGATGTTCTTGGAACATGCAGGAGAGTCTGTTTAATTAGTTTAGTTAATTGTGCTTTTTACATATACGTATATTAAATATTTTAAAATATCTCATTAAAGGCCAAATTTAATATTGCCAAAGGGCAATAGTACATTACTTACCAAGGGCGATAAAACAAAGAATGTCTCAGATCGCAGGTATTTTACGCCCGAGCCGAAGGCAAGGGCGATAAATATGCGATCTGAGGCTTTCTTTATTATCGCCCGTGGTAAGTACAAAATTTTATGTCACCCCCTGGCCAGGAAGTGGGATTTACCGCGGACGCGGAGCATTACCGCTTTATGGCCAGGTGTGACATAATAGTACATTACTTACCAAGGGCGATAAAACAAAGAATGTCTCAGATCGCAGGTATTTTACGCCCGAGCCGAAGGCAAGGGCGATAAATATGCGATCTGAGGCTTTCTTTATTATCGCCCGTGGTAAGTACAAAATTTTATGTCACCCCCTGGCCAGGAAGTGGGTTTTTTCGCGCGCGGAGCGTGCGATAATGGTCACTTTATGGCCAGGTGTGACATAAAATATTTTAAAATATCTCATTAAAGGCCAAATTTAATACTGAAAAAGGGCAAAGTCATTAAAACCAAATATGGTTTTGCCCCTCATATTTAATTACTTACTTTTTGCATCGTGTTGTATAGAAAGCCTATCGTGGCGTGGCTGGAGATGCAAGACTCGTCCAGTCTACAAGGACCGGGGCAATTTGGAACATAAAGGGCAAGATGGGTCTCACGTGGGGAAGAGCTGTATGAGCGCGCAGTCGGCGGAGCCCCAGTACGCGTGCGTCTCGCGCCACTCCTGCGGACACGCCAGCACCACCAGCACGTCGACACCGCACGCCATCACCACCAGCGTCGGACCTCTGCCCATCCCATTAAACATTTCTTTATATTGTTGATTTTTCCAACAAGGTATAGTTTTAATGCATATTATTATCGAGACTTATATTAAGGCTTACTTGAGAAACCTTTCAACTGAAGGGTTACAATACAAATACTATTTTCACTTCTCATGCTCGTAAAGTTGTTCTTTATGACGAGTGAAGGCTGCATAAAATGGCTTTTTATGTTCTTGTGCATAAAGTCAACGAACGAGGTCAACGACCGAGCGAGTATAAATATGATGACAACCTTAATTAAATAAATTATTTATTTATTTTCCTCGCAATAGAAGTGAAAAGTAGAGTGTAAAACTCGAGCATAAACCCATTTTACCCTCGACGTGACTATATATTAGTACATTACTTACCAAGGGCGATAAAACAAAGAATGTCTTAGATCGCAGGTATTTTACGCCCGAGCCGAAGGCAAGGGCGATAAATGTGCGATCTGAGGCTTTCTTTATTATCGCCCGTGGTAAGTACAAAATTTTATGTCACCCCCTGGCCAGGAAGTGGTTTTTTTCGCGCGCGGAGCGTGCGATAATGGCCACTTTATGGCCAGGTGTGACATAAAATTATTTATTTATTTTCCTCGCAATAGAAGTGAAAAGTAGAGTGTAAAACTCGAGCATAAACCCATTTTACCCTCGACGTGACTATATATATATATATAGCTCGTTTTATGCTCTTGTCGTACAATCTACTATTATTTGGGCAGCTCTAGGTACCTATATCGTACCTGTAGTTGAGCGTGTGGTGCAGGAACCGATTGGCGCCGAGCCCGTGGTCGCGGGAGGAGTAGAGCGGCGCCCAGTGCGACGGCAGCGCGCACACCAGCCGCGCCAGCCACGCCGTCGACGCCAGCGCGCCCACTGCAACCCTCGCGTTATTGTAACAACACTAGTCTATACTGACAGTGTATCCGCGTTAAGGAAATACAGTGCAGTAAAAGTTTAAGCATTTAAGGTAAGATGGGTTATGACTATCACACTTTATTATAAGGTGGGGCAAGACAGTAAAGAGTTAATGATGAGTGATGAATAATGGACAGTGGTAGTTTTGCCTCGCTGATAGTCTCACCCTGGCTTACCTTACTATGTTATTTTTGAATTGAACAAAACGTCGAATGAAACTCCTGTCTCACACGCACTGTCAAATAGAAAGAGGAGGGTAGATATTCTCATCTTGCGTGACTAGAGGTCAGCTGTGCTAATCCAGCCGGAGTTCTAGGGACAGCGAATTATTTCTTGATTTTTTTACATAGAAATCTTTACCATTGAATGCACTGTAGTAAATGTTGTAACGCTCTAACAATTCATAACGAGGAGTAAAATAAAACACATAATTTAGTGACATCTAAACAGGCAGACTGCAGTCACTACCACGACACAACACAAATAACTAGCCATTCTCACTAAATAAATAAATTAAGAACTGGGAAGAACAATTTAAATATATTCAATTATACGCAAACGGCGACATTTATTGACCCAGAAAATGACACCCATGATTTGATGATCTACTTAATTTGCGCTGTGATATAAAAATATTACTAAAACTTGGATTTTCCACGCAAACCACAGAAAGTATCAAGTACTAGACATGTTCACGAACGTCAATGCCATTAAATATGCGTGAAAATTATCAGAGTATCACACATTGAACAACTCAATCTTATTTTTTTTTCTTATACTTACAAATGGGGGTATATTTCAGAGCACTTTTACCGGTTTTAGAACTAGTTTTGTTTTTCAGTACCATAAACATTCCGAAGTTAAAACTACCTTATCTTATCAAATTAAACAATAATCATAATGCCGCACGTGGTGGAAAGGCATTGAAATTCACCCTATTAATTTTATTATTATAACGAATGCAAGTAAATTCGGAGATCGGGATGATAAATTAAGTATTGACAGTATTTATTGACTGCCTTATACTATATATTGATTATTCTGTTCTGTTCATTAGTCCGATTCCTAATCATGCCTTATGAATGTGAAGAAATGCAACGATCGCTAAGTAAAAAACACAGTTATTAATATATTTTTTTCAAATATGCATTACAATTCAAATGGAAATGTTTTACACTGGCGATCGTTTAACTATTCTAGTATTGAGTTAAATGCTAGCCAGCAATTCTACGCACATACAGATATAGCTATAAAATAAGCACCCGTAGGAGACCTCTAACAGGCTCAACTTACTCTGTGGATCGCTTGTTGAGTTCAAATCTGCAATATATTCAAAGGGTAACCAATTTCACAAAATAAATTTAATATACTTTTAAAACACATTTCGCTAGTAGTTTCTTAATCATCAGTTTCTCAATCTCATGGAGTTCAAAATTACAATATCATCGAGTTTAGGTTGAATTTTTTTTCAGCATACAGCATATTTGTAGTTTGTACTTCATTAGAGGCAGTGAACCCATGTGTAATTTGTAACCAACCAAGTGAAATGTTTATAGTACATCAATACTATGTTTATTGTTTCATTAATATTTAGCAAATATTTTTATTATGATTTTTGATACTTTTTTAATGTCGGTCCTAGCTGTAAAATAATGTACTTAAGGCGATTTTAAGTTTGACTTATTTTGCCCTACTATTTGGTAATAATTTCAAGCGATTAGAAATTGTGATCCATTTTGCCCCTACTTTTGTCAGACCCTATAGATGATCGGCTTGAAAGCTCGCTGCCAGCGAAGCAATATGTGAAGTAAAATATGGTTATAGCGTTTTCTATATACCTATTAAGGCAGGTATTTATTGACAGAGAGCGCAACAATTAGCATCCCGTTCTAGCGGTGGATTTTTATGTGGAGTGTATAAGGGCAAAATGGATCACGGCTGTGAAACACTTTGAAAAAAGATTACTAAAGAGTAGAAGGGGGCTTTTAAAGTTCAATCTTGTCAGAGACGTCTGGAAGGCCGGAGTTATCGTTTCCGAAACGGAGGATGTGTACTGTACTGTACTGTACTGTACTGACCGTGTGGAGGCGGCGCGGGCGGCTGCAGCGGGCGGGAGTAGAGGGGCGGCGCCGTGCCGGCCAGCAGCCGCGCACCTGCTCCGGTACACGGAGGATGTGTACTGTACTGTACTGTACTGTACTGTACTGTACTGACCGTGTGGAGGCGGCGCGGGCGGCTGCAGCGGGCGGGAGTAGAGGGGCGGCGCCGTGCCGGCCAGCAGCCGCGCACCTGCTCCGGTACACGGAGGATGTGTACTGTACTGTACTGTACTGTACTGACCGTGTGGAGGCGGCGCGGGCGCGAGTAGAGGGGCGGCGCCGTGCCGGCCAGCAGCCGCGCACCTGCTCCGGTACACGGAGGATGTGTACTGTACTGTACTGTACTGTACTGACCGTGTGGAGGCGGCGCGGGCGCGAGTAGAGGGGCGGCGCCGTGCCGGCCAGCAGCCGCGCACCTGCTCCGGTACACGGAGGATGTGTACTGTACTGTACTGTACTGTACTGTACTGACCGTGTGGAGGCGGCGCGGGCGGCTGCAGCGGGCGGGAGTAGAGGGGCGGCGCCGTGCCGGCCAGCAGCCGCGCACCTGCTCCGGTACACGGAGGATGTGTACTGTACTGTACTGTACTGTACTGACCGTGTGGAGGCGGCGCGGGCGCGAGTAGAGGGGCGGCGCCGTGCCGGCCAGCAGCCGCGCACCTGCTCCGGTACACGGAGGATGTGTACTGTACTGTACTGTACTGTACTGACCGTGTGGAGGCGGCGCGGGCGCGAGTAGAGGGGCGGCGCCGTGCCGGCCAGCAGCCGCGCACCTGCTCCGGTACACGGAGGATGTGTACTGTACTGTACTGTACTGTACTGACCGTGTGGAGGCGGCGCGGGCGGCTGCAGCGGGCGGGAGTAGAGGGGCGGCGCCGTGCCGGCCAGCAGCCGCGCACCTGCTCCGGTACACGGAGGATGTGTACTGTACTGTACTGTACTGTACTGACCGTGTGGAGGCGGCGCGGGCGGCTGCAGCGGGCGGGAGTAGAGGGGCGGCGCCGTGCCGGCCAGCAGCCGCGCACCTGCTCCGGTACACGGAGGATGTGTACTGTTCTGTACTGTACTGTACTGACCGTGTGGAGGCGGCGCGGGCGGCTGCAGCGGGCGCGAGTAGAGGGGCGGCGCCGTGCCGGCCAGCAGCCGCGCACCTGCTCCGGTACACGGAGGATGTGTACTGTACTGTACTGTACTGTACTGTACTGACCGTGTGGAGGCGGCGCGGGCGCGAGTAGAGGGGCGGCGCCGTGCCGGCCAGCAGCCGCGCACCTGCTCCGGTACACGGAGGATGTGTACTGTACTGTACTGTACTGTACTGTACTGACCGTGTGGAGGCGGCGCGGGCGGCTGCAGCGGGCGGGAGTAGAGGGGCGGCGCCGTGCCGGCCAGCAGCCGCGCACCTGCTCCGGTACACGGAGGATGTGTACTGTACTGTACTGTACTGTACTGTACTGTACTGTACTGTACTGTACTGTACTGACCGTGTGGAGGCGGCGCGGGCGGCTGCAGCGGGCGGGAGTAGAGGGGCGGCGCCGTGCCGGCCAGCAGCCGCGCACCTGCTCCGGTACACGGAGGATGTGTACTGTACTGTACTGTACTGTACTGTACTGTACTGTACTGTACTGACCGTGTGGAGGCGGCGCGGGCGGCTGCAGCGGGCGGGAGTAGAGGGGCGGCGCCGTGCCGGCCAGCAGCCGCGCACCTGCTCCGGTACACGGAGGATGTGTACTGTACTGTACTGTACTGTACTGTACTGTACTGTACTGTACTGTACTGACCGTGTGGAGGCGGCGCGGGCGGCTGCAGCGGGCGGGAGTAGAGGGGCGGCGCCGTGCCGGCCAGCAGCCGCGCACCTGCTCCGGTACACGGAGGATGTGTACTGTACTGTACTGTACTGTACTGTACTGTACTGTACTGACCGTGTGGAGGCGGCGCGGGCGGCTGCAGCGGGCGGGAGTAGAGGGGCGGCGCCGTGCCGGCCAGCAGCCGCGCACCTGCTCCGGTACACGGAGGATGTGTACTGTACTGTACTGTACTGTACTGTACTGTACTGTACTGTACTGTACTGACCGTGTGGAGGCGGCGCGGGCGGCTGCAGCGGGCGGGAGTAGAGGGGCGGCGCCGTGCCGGCCAGCAGCCGCGCACCTGCTCCGGTACACGGAGGATGTGTACTGTACTGTACTGTACTGTACTGTACTGTACTGTACTGTACTGTACTGTACTGACCGTGTGGAGGCGGCGCGGGCGGCTGCAGCGGGCGGGAGTAGAGGGGCGGCGCCGTGCCGGCCAGTAGCCACGCCCCCGACGCCGGCAGCAGCGCCCCGCCCCCCGCCGCCGCGCGCTCCAGCACGGGCGTGGCCAGCTCCAGCCCCGCCCCCTCGCCGTTGGACTCCACGTGAGCGGAGATGTCGCGGTGCCGCGTCGCCAGCATGTGCACGCAGTATCTGTGTACGATTTAAACAAGCTTTTAGAATCCAGTCGCTGCCGCTGCTCGCTGAATATCAGCACTATGTAAATATATTTTCTCAAAAATAGTATGTAATGTTCTCATAACATCTGTGAAGATAGTATCCGAAAGTGGGTCATCCTGGACAGTTGCCAGAAGTGTCCAGGAAGTAACACCTACTGTCCAGGAAGTAAGTATGTAATAGTACATTACTTAACAAGGGCGGTAAAATAAAGAATGTCTTAGATCGCAGGTATTTGACGCCCGAGCTGAAGGCAAGGGCGATAAATATGCGATCTGAGGCTTTCTTTATTACCGCCCGTGTTAAGTACAAAATTTTATGTCACCCCCTGGCCAGGAAGTGGGATTTCCCGCTCGCGGAGCGTGCGGTAATTGCCGCTTTATGGCCAGGTGTGACATAAATCCCATTACATATCATAAGTTCAGCTGCTGCTGCGGGCGCCGGCGCCCCCCGCTCCCTGCCAGCGCCCGCAGCAGCAGCGGGGTGTGCGGCGGGGCGGGGGCGGAGGGCGGGGGGCGGGGGACGCCCGCGCCCGCACAAACAAAAGCTAGTCCGACCTCACGATTTTAGAACAAACGAGGTGGAATTGGCGAAAAATATGATTTTTACCGCTATTTATACTTGTTATATTTTTGAGAAAAGCACTATACATGCCTCGACCATAAGTGCCATCCTGGCCTCGTATTATAGCCGGACCTCGCCTTCGGCTCGGCCGGCTAACTCATACTCGTCCAGGATGGCTTACTTACTGGTCTCTGCAGTAATGTACTATTACGTGCCAGTCTAGCGTGACTCCGGTGACACTCCAGCACTTCGTCTAATAGCGTCTCAACGAACATTCACTTACAAAAAGCGTGGCTAGGTATAGCCAGAGGGAATCAGTGTCCGTAGTAGACAAGTTTATTAAGCGCTTAATCGAAGTAATTCTAAACCTAAGAAATCAGAGACCATTTCGTGCACCTGCACAGATAGTCTTTTCTACCAGCCTACCTCCTCTACAACTTACCTCATCATCATAAATTTAAGAGTTAAGCTGGGTTGCACCAAACCGTTTGTAATCGTAAGCGGTGTTCGTCAAATCTGATTGTATGGAAAGTTTGACAAGTTTCTATGGGATGACAGCTGCCGGCGCCATATTTGACGATGGCCGGTCTGTGTTCGTATACTGGTGCAACTGACCCTTAGACTCTTGTCGGTGTAGCTCTCTCCATCTGACTCTATCCAGGGCCGTCTCCTCAACTTCCTTATACGACACGACTGCCAATTTTCCTTTTATTTGTTTCATATAGCTTATCCTCGGTCTTCCCCTCCCTCGCTTTCCTTCAATCTTGCCTTCTATGATGTTCTTTATAAAAGCCCCACAACACAACTTGCCTATGCACAGGGAATATGAGCCGGTGGCAGTGCTGCTCCAGCCAGCGCACCACGAACCCCACCGAGTGGGAGTCCTTCTTGTTGAAGCACCCGTTCACCACCGCGTTCAGCACCTTGTTTATCTGCCGAACCACATTAGTACATTATTGCCGTGGCCGGGAAGGGAGCAATTGCAGGCTGAGTATTTGTTTAAACGGACGAGCTTGCGAGTCCTTTTAATTATAATACGAAGCCTGCAATTGCAATTCCGGCCGAGGCTAATATAGTGCTTTTCTCAAAAATGGGGAAAATACGACAAAAATTTAATTAAGATTTGATAAACATAACCTTAAAACGTCAAAAACATCATGTTTTCCCGCCGTTTATTTTTTTTAACAGAATCGCAAGTTATTTCTCCACCGAAAAACGAAAATTATTCGAGACACATAAAAAAACGTCGCGTTTTCAACAGAAAAATACGAGCTGAATTGGCTGAATACGACCTGTGCCTCCTTTTATATGACAGTTTCTACATTTTAAAAGGTTTATAACTCGACAAATAAAGGAATTTATATGTGACATTGCAGGCCATATATGTGGCCTGCAATGTTTTTTACTTTTTAATTTGGATCTGACCTTAAACTATACACTTTACCTTCCAATATGTAGCGACTAAAGTCCAGTTTGCGGGCCATTTTTGAGAAAATACAATAGGTACCACTGTTTTATTTAATAGAATATTTAAAATAGGTAAGTCTTTAAGCCAAGTTGGAGTTGGTTGCCATTTGGCTTTTCTAACCGAAGATCATCATCATCATATCAGCCGAAAGACGTCCACTGCTGGACATAGGCCTCCTCCAAAGAGTGCCATAATGACCGGTCCTGCGCCACCCGCATCCAGTGGACTCCCGCGACCTTTACCAGGTCATCAGTCCACCTTGTCTACCCACGCTGCGCCTTCCGGTCCGTGGTCGCCACTCGAGAACCTTTCTTTCGAGAACCGAAGTTGCACCACGTGAATAGGGAAAAGTAATATGATAATAATGATGAAATGGCGCCTTACTGACGCCGTCAAAATGAAGCGTGGGTGTTACCGCGAGGCAGGTCTGCGGCCCGTCCGGGTAGTGGTCCATGGAGAGCTTGTAGCTGGTGTAGAGCAGCGCGCGCAGCGCCGCCGCCGACACCGTGCCCTCCTCCTCTTCCACAGAGAACATCCTACGGACGGATGATATGTGGAATGAATATGTGTATATGGATATGTGTTTAAAGAAACAATTGGCATCTGGGCGTTTACTCAAGTACACATATGAAAATCCTAGTCTCCAAATTCTTAGATATAGGTAACTAAAAGGTACAAAAAAGGCGAAAATGTTCGCTGATGTATCTTTCTGACGTTTGTAAGTCTGTTACGACGTGTTACATCGTTATATCTATATTGTATTTGTATGTTGATGTAGGTTTATATATCTATGTATTTATGTAAGTGCATAATTTTTCTTGTGTTTCAGTTGTTTATACTACTTAATATCTCTGTTTCACCTATTCATGTCAAATTTTTCTTTTGTTTCTCCACCACCCAAAACTTGGAAGAGATTGCTTTTCAGCGAAAAGATCGCCTGTTGTCTACCATCAACATGTTTCATTTTAATCATGTTTTCTTTGTATTTTTTTTGGTATAATAAACAATATTTGTACAGTTTTAAGTACCTGACGTATGTCTCGATGATGGCGGCGTCGTCCAGCATGGCCAGCACGCGCTCGCACTGCACCCTGAAGGTGGCCAGCGGGATGTGCTGGTTCTTGCACTTGCCCACCTTGTGCACGTACGCGTAGAACTGGTGCGCCAGCTCCGGGTACATTGGGAATAGATATTTCTGTGCGCAAAGATTTAATCATTCAATAAATAAATAATTCATTCGCATTTATAAATAGTTTTAAAGATTGGTGAAACGATTAACCCCGAATGAACAAATTTTCTACTACTGATTAGAATATGTAGTTGATTGAATTATAGTTGCTCACTATAAATGATTTTTCTGTAACACCGTTGACACCATCTTCTTTTTGTGATCTTTGCGCGAGCAGCTGCAAGCAAAAGAGAGAACCATAATATAGTTAAAGTTAAAAACGCAAATGAAGACTAAGTGCCAGTTGCACCAACGTACGAACACAGACCGGTCATCGTCAAATATGGCGCCGGCAGCTGTCATCCCATAGAAACTTGTCAAACTTTCCATACAATCAGATTTGACGAACACCGCTTACGATTACAGACGGTTTGGTGCAACCCAGCCTAAGCATCATATTAATTACACAAGATTAGATGAATAGACATTACTAAATTCCATAATCAAAACTTAAGAGCTTCGCTCTTGCGGTGTAGTAACCGCCACTCTTCTCTGTTCATTGCCTATTGCCAGTTTCTTGACTTCCCTATACGACTCGGCAGCAACTTCCTTCCTCACTTGGTTTATATGAGTCAGTCTACCAGTGGCGGCGAGTCAAAAATATTCTTAGGGAAGCCAGAAATAAATTGCCTTTCTTATTCTTCATGAGCCGTAGTAAAAGAACTGAACTGGCTGAAAATTAGGCAAGCCGGTGGGAATCGAGTTGTATGGACGCGCCGCCACTGCAGTCTACTCAGTCTAGCTAGGTCTTCCCCTTGTTCTCCTGCCCTCTCAGATGTTTAAGAAGAAGCTGTATCAGGCGTCGCATCATCATGCCTCTTCTATTTCTAAAATTGTCTGTAATCATTTCTTCTTTGGAACTAAACTAAATAAACTAACTTACTAAATGTATATGGCAATAATAATTAATTAGGCAGTAAGTATTAATATCTCCTGTCAGGTGTATCGAAAACAATAGTTATTGATTAAACTACCGATTCTTAAATCTCAATGGCTATTGATACGCAATGCACCTTGATAAAACAAGGAAGGAGCTCACGAATAGCTACTTCAAGGATAACCAAACATTTGACAGGCATCAAATTTTCCTGTCACAAATGTCGACCCTCCATGTGATTTATTTATGATTGGATTCGTTATAGCGGCAACAGAAATACATCATCTGTGTAAATTTAAACTGTCTAACTATCACGGTTCATGAGATACATGGTGACAGACGGACGGACGGCGGAGTCTTAGTAATAGGGTCCCGTTTTACCCTTTCGGTACGGAACCCTAAAAAAGGAATCATGTTTTCGAGAATGACGCAATTAAATTACGTTCAATGAAAAATATTCTGGGGCAAAGCGGCCATAAATTTGGGATATTTCCCAAGAGTATTATGTGAGTGGGCATTGGGCACCTTGCAAGTGGGAGCAGCGGACTTTCTCTTCTTGATCCTACTCTCCTGGATGCCGACGATGGAGAACTTCAGGGTCCTCAGTCTGAGGTGTACGCGTATTTTGTCCCAGTTATCCATTAAAGTACCGTCTGACACAATTAATTTATCACTTACACCACTTTGAACTTTATTCCAACAATGTAGAGTCTACTAGTGTTTTATGTGTTGCTATTGTACCCAGTTAATGGCAGAGTTTATTTATATGGAGAACCAACAGCTTTTAACATTTAAACAGGTATCCAATTATAGGAGTTTATATATATTATCATTTATCCTTAGATTATTGACTTGACAATGTCAGCCAGTTTTACCACAAAATTCGTTACTTGAGAGAGAAAAAAAAATTCACAGAACTACCAAATTCGAAATAATATTTAACGAGTAAAACTTCAGTAAGAGATACTCGTATTTTTGGCAACAAATTAGTGTCTTTTTAACGTAGAAGACCTGCCGTGTGCTTAAGAGTAACAACATTAATAATTAATTAAGAAATAATAATGTTTCATTTTGCCCCAACTAATTCACTTGTCCATTGTTCACATTGCCCTAACTTTCAGAAAGTATTAATTTTGCCCCAACTTTTAGAACGTATTTTATAAATCACTCTTGTTACGAATCAAATTATTTTGAAGAAGAAGAAGAAGAAGAAGAAGAAAAGTATTTATTTAGCACGCATTAAAAGACAAATTGCACGCTGGTCCGGCAAACCGGAGGCTCAGGTTCGATTCCCGTCTGAGGCTGCGTGCGTGATCACGGTTAATTTTTCCTTTGTATTTGTTATCTGTTTCATATAATTGGATATTTTATAAATGTTTGCTCAAAATCACTTTTGCAATAAATACGAAAATCTTAGTAAATAAACTCGTACAGAAACGCAGCTGTCACTACGAAAACAAATCAGTCGTCTGATTCCCGCCAGTTAGCTTGTGATTATATTTATGATAAGGGCGCTCATTAGCTGGTTCTTGAGCTTGACTGATTAGCCCTTGTCGTGTCATTAACGCAATCAGGGCACTATTTAACTAATCGAAGTAAAATCAAATGCAAATGTCATTTATTGCACGCGCTCTATTAAGAGGGCGTAGATGGCATTGCAAAAGTCCCGCTCTAACACGCGTGAGTTTTCAATTAACCATCCCGCTCTCTACGGAAGCTCAGCGCGTGTTTTTCGTAAATATTGATATTTATTCTAAAGTCTAAACGTGTACATTTATAAGGATAATCTTTTTTATCACGTTTGAGAACTTGTCACTTTACAACTATTCAATCAAAAATCATTGTTAAAGATGGGAGGGTTTTAAAGATCCAACCAAAAACATCGAAAAAAAGGGTTATGTTTGAAAAATAAAAATATCGAGAATTTTTTTGCAAATCGTGTTTTCACTTTTAACAGACTGGAGGAAAATAGTTCAAGATTAATATACTGAAAGGACAGATATTTAATCACTATAGATGTTGAGATTTAGGTCGATAAACATTGGCAAAAGTGCATATGTGGGTTCTTAACACGCAATACTTCGAAAGTATTCAGTTTTGTCATACTACGACGCAGCATTTGCGACTGCAGAACAATCACACGCGCAAGCGTTGTCGACAATCCTCAAATGTCATAAAGGGTCAGCAACGCGCACATGACTCCTTTGGATTTGCGAGCGTCTATAGGCTGCGGTGTCCGCTTACCATCAGGTAAACCGTCGTTTTATAATTTAAAAAAACTTATTATATAACTTGCACAAGGCGTGGATTTCTGTGACAATGTGACACATTGTCTGGTTAATCTGACTAACTGAGTTAATCTGTTAAATTGATATGACGGCCACAAAATGACAGGGTTAAATTAACGTTAAATCTGAGAACCATAACCATAATTGGAATAACGAAGTATCGGAACGAAAGCGCAAATATCATTCTAATTTCATTTAAAAATGCGTAATCGAATAGGCTCCTTTGTACTTACTGTTTATTTAAGGATTAAATATATAGAGAAGGTAATTAATTTGACGCGCATAACGCAATAAATAATAATTAAATTAATTTAGCAGAAGGATTGCAACTATGTTTGCTTTTTTTATTGTGTATGGTTTTGATTAAGGCTGCGTTTCCACCGGAGATGTGCGAGGATGCGTTGCGAGGGATGTGTTTGTCATGAACCAATAGAAACACTTCGTTTACCTATCCTCGCTTAGCTTAGCTGTTTCTATTGGTTCGTGACAAACACATCCCTCGCAACGCATCCTCGCACATCTCTGGTGGAAACGCAGCCTTAGATTTTCCTTCGGCGAGATGAAGCAAAGCGGACGGGAAATGTGAATAGCCAATAGTTTTATCGCCGATGGTATGCAATATCAATTCTACGCTCGCTTTCTTGGAAGAAAACCGGCATTAGTCATATATGTATCGTTATAATAATAAGCTATAATAATGGCAGACGAGTTATGTGCGGGCAAAGTCACAAGCTAAAACTAGTAGAGTAAATCAAAATTTAAAATGAATTTAAAATTCTCCTAGTAGACATCCTACACTTTTTTTAACCATGCAAAAAACTTTTTATGTGTCATTTATTTTGTATCACTGCTATAACAGTAGATATGCCAAATTCTAAATGTGTATTGCACCAAGATTCTTACGCCAGATGTGAGCGGCAGCAGGCTGGAGGGGCGTTGAATTTAAGGTCTGTTAGGGTTCCGTACCAAAAAGGTAAAAAAGGAACCCTATTGGTTTCACTTTGTCTGTCTGTCTGTCTGTCTGTCTGTCTGTCTGTCTGTCTGTCTGTCTGTCACATCGCTAAATATCTCAGGAACTACTTATCCTATCGATTTGAAATTTGGAATAGTTATAAACAAGGGTAACCTAGATACATAGAAGATGGTTTTTTAAATAATTTTATTTTATTTTCTGTGAATAAGGACAGATAAAAGGGGGTTCAAAATTTTAAAGTCTGGCAACTATGTCAAGTGGGGTATCATATGAAAGGGCTTGACTTGTACATTCCAAAACAATTTTTAGTTTTTTTTTTCGTTGGGGAAATTTCGATTTACGAGGGAAAATGAAAAAAAAAATACCATTCCCCCCCCCTTATCTCCGAAGTTTACGAAGAAAAAAATTTGAAATTATTACACAACATTAATATGCATGTATATTTTACAGGAAAATTATAGCCATAGCTCTATCTAGTTTTTCTTTTTTTTAATCATCAAAAAACTTTTCTATACTAAGTTTGTAATTTAATCACCTTTGTATATATTTTTGTTTTATATTTAAATTTACAAAATTACGTTGAAAATACCTTCTTTCAAATAAAAAAACAATTATTGAAATCGGTTGATGTGATAAAGAATTATCCTTGAAAAACCAACATACGTACTAAGTTATTCAGTCGCGCAAATTAGTAACACAATGCGCCGATAGATGGTGCTGTCATGTTTTTTTAAGATTGTTCCTGAATTAATGGGGTCGGGACGGGTACACAACTACATATTCAAGAACTGTGTACGGAACCCTCGGTGCGCGAGTCGGACTCGCACTTGACCGGTTTTTTTATTTTAGCCTTACTTTGTGTAAAGGTTTACTAATAAGTATATACACATTTTTGGATCTCTACACTAAAGCAAAATGTACTGGTACGATCGCCAACACAACACAATGGGCTTGACATATTTATATCAACTTTTCCAAGTTTAGACTGTCATATTAAATAACTAAAGGATGAAAGCAATAAAGTGTCGGGCTACATGAGGCCAACTGTACATATATTAATGAACTTGACTGTACAGTGTAAACTAAAATATATAGTACAAATCTTTATTTGGGACAGTTATTCAGAAGTAGAGTCAATATTTTGCAGTCAGGTGGTCGCAAGAGTGGAAAGTATATTAGGGTATGAGTCATCCCAGTTTGCATCTTATTGGGCAATAGTGCTATCTATATCCATCCGTTGTCGAGATAAAGTAAGATTTACCCTCTAAGAAGTACTACTGAGCGTGAAATATAGTAACAATAGCTCCAGTAAATGTCACTGTCTTCTATTGTATACAAAGTACACCATTAGTTAAACTGATGGTTGAAGTAATTACTTGATAATTTATCCTTGTGCTCATTTTGTATACTAAAATTATATTTCAAATTTTTATCTCAAAGAAAAAGGTATCACTAAAGATGTGCCGAATATGGGTTTCACCTGATACAAACATGTTGTTGTCATCCTATGGCACCCCGGAGGTGCAGAGGGCCTCCGTCAGATCGCGCCACGCCTTCCTATCTTCAGCCACGCTTCTAGCTTCGCTCCAGCTCAGTCCGACGGCTCGCAGCTCGCTCTCGACGGTCCGCCGCCACGTGTGCACCGGACGACCGCGGTTTCGCCTACCGCCCGGCGGCTGCCACTCGAAAGCAATGCTGGCGTTGTTAGCTCCCCCCCTCCGAATAGTGTGGCCAATCCATTTCCACTTGCGTGTCGCGATCTCTACGCTAATAGGGGATTGATGGCATATGCTCCAGAGGTCTTCGTTTCGAATCTTTCTTGGCCAGAACACGCGGATACAAACATGCGGTCGTATATTCGGTCCAGCTGTTGCCGAACCGAACATTCGGCCAAATTATTTGGTTCAATGTAATGCCTTCATCCGTGGTTTTGTTCAAAAACAAAATATTGACAATATAGTAAGTAAAATTTTTAAAAGTCGAAAATAAGTATAGTTGAAGAAATATAAGCTGCACCAATTCCTCGAACAACTTGTATGGAGAATCGGTGCAGCTTATATTTCATCAGCCATACACACGTTTGTACCTTATTCCTTATAACCTTACCTTAACAATATGTTAGAAATTCGACTAAAAACGGGATATTTACCATGTATATTCGTAATTCTAATGTAAATGACCATGTGAGCTTGAAATTTTAATAATATGGCAAAAAATTTACATATCCGTCATATCTTTGACATCTACTTTATGATGGAGCATTGAAATGTTTGTTTTAGTTCCCTGCAGAACAGTAATGTACCTAATCTAAACCTTAAATTCAGAGCATTAGAGGTCAAAACGATTAGATTGTTTCTTGAGTGTTAATTGGCTTGTGCTTGAGGTGTGAACTGTTGTCTGTTGTGGAAATGTTCGGATGAAGCATTACATCACAGCCATTCAGAAACTAAAATTATTGAGCTGGTTTAGAAGCCTCTAAAATGTATTTTTCTGATAAATTGATGTCCGACTAGACATCAATTTGTTGCAGAATTTATGATACAAAATAATATAACATAACTTGAACTTCTTAATCACACTAACACTACTGTTATATGTTTTATATTCACTTTCGTTAAAACTGCATGTCAGCATCACTTTGCTAGTAAGTTTAAGTCTTCAAACAGCAATATTATGCCTTATAGCCACAGATATTCGATTGAACATTCCTTATCCAAATCACCTAATTGTTTACAAACATACATCACAAGTAAACAGTGCCTTTATCAGCACTTCACAATTATATATTTATCACTAGACATCCATGAATCATTAGACGTTCTTAAAAACAAAATCACGCGAAAATCAAGAGGCCAGATTCAACCGTAATGAACGACATACGTTAATAATTAGCCGAGACCTTCCGAGGTCATTATTTATAAGCCAAAGTAAATAAATCGGCCTTGGTCACGCGGTGACGGGGAACAAAACTAGCAGCATTAGTTACCTTGCCAAGCTTTTCTACTGGCACCATAGAGGTCTGAGGCTTCTCGGGCTCCTGGAGGTCACCGCCAGACCCTGATCGGGGCACAGCTGCGAGGGTGCCGCGGCGCGAGCCTCCCCGCGGCGTGCTCAGCCCGCTTCCCGCCTTCTCCAGCTTCTCTCCCTTCTCACCGTCGTGGCTGTGGTGGTTCCCCATAGCACTATTACTATACTAACACAAACTAAGGCCACAGGTGGATTGAAGAGTCCTTGCGAACTGCCAAATTGCCAATGCATGCAGGCAGTGACGTCGCGATGACAGTTGCGACTTGCGATTGCGTGTGTGACAGCTGTCAGTTGTGAGTCTTGAGGAGTTTTTCGAATTGGTCAACCTTTGGAGTTACTAACTTACTGAGTAGTTGAACTTGTTTAGCATAAATGGGCCTTAATAAAAATAGTTGAAAATGAAAGTGGGAAGGCCAGAATAAAACTATAATATCGTGCAATATAAACCAACATTTTATTTTAACAATTGGTACAAAGATTATAGCACGATTGTCGATTACAAGAAAGAAGAGGGACTACCGCGAACCCAAAAACGAACGAAGTTCGAATATCTTCCTCTCCGTCACACTTGCTTATTCGAGCGACAGAGAGGGACAAATTCGAACTTCGCTCGTTTTCGGTTCGCGGTAGGCCCTCAGACTGGGAATCTTATCCAGTGTGTCATTAAATAAATAATGCTGTAGAGAATATTTAAATCTGCATTTTTAAAAACAAACGGTGCCACTCGGTGCGTATGCGCCAATACGAGATCAGTTTTCCCCCCTTTGGTTTACGCCAAATCTTGGGTAAGGGGCATTAGTTCGATAATAAATGGTCCAAATTATAGTTTCCTTATATATCTCTACATAGGTAATTAACTTACTTATGAGAAGAGAAGAGAGGTGAACAGCTATGGCACAGAATAGTATAATATGTATGGTTGAACACGATGTGTGACGAAGCAGCTATTAAAATTATCCAGGCGCTAAACTATCATTAAAATACTTTATTTATCATCAATTTCATATTTAAGTCATGTGAATATATATTTTCCACTGACTTGCTACAGCGTTAAAAGGTTTTACCTGTTTTATCTATTCCACATTAGTGGTTAGTCGGGTTTCGTCAGCGGCAGGGCAGTGTGTCGGACGTGACGTAACCGCGGCGGCTCAGAACTGGTCTATTGACCTAGGTCGATGCAGGCACCCAGCGGCGGCGGCGGATGGGTGATCTTCAATACCACGATGGTGACAAACAAGCATACAGAAACCGTAACCAACTTCAATCTGGAGGTTGCTGATGGGATGATTTCACCTGAGTTGGTTGCCAGTATTGCCACATGCTCGCTGGTTTGCCACCAACTGTGGTACAGGTGTTCACGACGACACTTAATACTCATTTATGCTCACTCGGGTAAACCAGAGGGGCAAAGATGATCGATTGTCGGACATATAGCATTCGTTCCTTACTGTCAAGTATGTAAGTGTGAGAGTGACGAGTGACGAATGCTATATGTCCGACATATACGTGATCATCTTTAGCCCCACAGTTAACTGTAATATTCATCATGTTGCGCATTTGTTGATAAGAACAAGGCAAGGACTAAATTGGTAGGGGGAGACAGGGAGATATAGACCACTACAGAGATAGAATGCGAATCTCTAAACTGATGTAAATTATAATCATTTGCCAGGTTATATAAAGACTGTCTCTAAGTGCAGTTTTCACAACATAAGTGATAGACGCCAGAAACAAACTGCTATCGCGCTATCCAATCGAAACTAGACCTTAAATCCCTTGCTATACGGTGAGTATTCTACTTAAAGGCTAGGAATAACATGTTCTCGTAATTGCAGTCATAGCATTGCATTGTTGTGCACTGTTTGTTCAGGAATTCGTCATTCGATATTGTACGTATTGTAACATTGGTGCAAGAGTATCAACAAGGTATATAATAAAAAAACAATTAAACGGGGGGCTAAAAATTCCCGATTTGAACAATGACGACATAATATAACTAAGTAACATGTATATTTTTATTTTATTTTTTGAAGGAGGCAAAAATGAGGCCGACGATGAAGCGACCTCACCCAGATACCTATCCACTCATGCGAGATGCATGAGATGCTGGCAGGGAATTCCAAACCTAATATTACAATGTGCACCATTATAAAAGATGATTTTCGCCAACTTACAGGCGCCGAAAACAATAAGTACCTACTGACTTACTAAACATTGGCACAAAGTAAATAGCGGCGGCGCGCGCCGGAGCAGAGAGTCCGCTCAGTACAAAGTGCCATTTTCGCCGCACGCACACAGACGTTACATTTACAAGCATTCTCGGTTGATTTCGGACAAGCTTAATCGCGACTGTCACTGTCGCGTCGCGAGTGTTAGTTGTGCGCGCGTTGATCACTTGACGTCCCCGCCGCTACGTAGGTACTTTGTGTCACGTACGTCAAAATGAATTACCGATATTATAACAGTTGGAATGTATTTTATTGTTTAAATACAACAAAAAACTGTGCCTACACCTACACTTTCTTCAAATTTCCAAACGATATTGAAAGGTAAATAAAACTGTTTTCTCATGTTGGTAGTTACAATACCTAGGTACAATAGGTAGGTAATTTTTTGAAACTAGCCGCTTTGATAACGACGATCAACCATTACACATTCATCTTATCGTTCGCTGGTAAAACGCCAGTATTTAAGTACTATGGTTTAGTTAAGTAGGTAGCTAATTAATTAGGTATATTCTTTGTTGGCGCTCTCGACCGCCGCCGGTCACAAGTCACAACTCGCAGCGGGTCACGCATCAATTTATTAGGGTTCCGTACCCAAAGGTTCAAAACGGAACCCTATTGGTGTCGCCCAGAGACGTCCGTCCGTCGTCTGAAACAAAATTTGTTCCGAACAATTTTTAGACTTCCCATTGATGCTATTTATACTATTACTATTGGTACTAATATATTGATAAATAATATTTTTGAGGTTGATTCGGAACCCTAAATGTGCGAAGTCCAACTCATATTTGGCCGGTTTTTTACCAAGATGCGCTGGTTCATATTTAAATGTCATGTTGAAGAATTTTTAATATACCTACTCCATTTTAAAATTCAGAATCAATACAGTAAGCAACCCTGTGAGTCGGGCAAGTTTAGGTATGTATTTTCAAGAACGGCGGGAACGGACCTTCTGTATATTTTTTATTTTGTGACATTGGTGTCTTGTCTACTTTGGGTTAACAGGAAAATACGATCAATCCCACCAAGAGCTTTAAATGTAAAAAGTAGGCCAAGTTCCTTTTACGCAAGTAATTGTTGGGCCGGTATATCAACTCTGAATTGATGCCAAGTTCAAAAACATTACTCATTTTGTAGTACACAGACACATTTTATAGTATAGTAACTAAGTATATATACAGTTAAAACAAATAAATGTACTTATGTAAATATCCAAAGACATTTTTAAAGCATTAGTAGGATGAAATGTGTTTTTTGGGCTGTCAATTAAAAAAGACATGAAATTCACTTTTCTCCGTTTTAAAACTATTTTCACCTCACTAGCTCGGAAAGCCCTTTTTTATTCTTTAAAAACAGATAGCAAAACTGCATTTTATCCACATGTGTGCAAAGTAATTTTGAAATCCGAACGTGTTCCTAGTTACTTTTTTAACATAATAACATGTAAGGCCGTGTTCCCACTATCCGATACAATATCGGTGTAGGATTAATTACCGATAAAAATGTTTGGAAAACTGCTTAGTGCTCACACTATCCGATCCGATATCGGTCAGATTCGTATCGGATCCGATATCGGTTAGTGTGGCGGACACAAAACAGCCAGAGGGGCTACCGCCAACCACAAACGAAATTTTCCGTCTCTGTCGCACTCGCAAGTATGTACGTAAGTGCGACAGAGAGGGAAAACTTCGTTTGTTGTTCGCGGTATCGCCCCAGGACAATTTTCGCCCATCTGATTTTTTTTTTCAGGTGGTGTGAAAAAAATCAGTCCTTGGATTTCAGATTTTATATTTATTTTGAATTAAAAAAATTTTTTAAATTATTTTGAATTTTAAGAAAAAAAAAATTTTTTTTGGCAAAAAATCGTCATTATACTCGATTCCGACTAATTCAAGGATAAGGATTTCAAATTTAATATGTATTTTGAATTTTAAGCAAAAAAAAAAATTTTTTTGCAAAAAATCGTCATTATACTCGATTCCGACTAATTCAAGGATAAGGATTTCAAATTTTATATTTATTTTGAATTTTAAGCTAAAAAAATATTTTTTTTGCAAAAAATCGTCATTATACTCGATTCCGACTAATTCAAGGATAAGGATTTCAAATTTTATATTTATTTTGAATTTTAAGCTAAAAAAATATTTTTTTTGCAAAAAATCGTCATTATACTCGATTCCGACTAATTCAAGGATAAGGATTTCAAATTTTATATTTATTTTGAATTTTAAGCTAAAAAAAATATTTTTTTTGCAAAAAAATCGTCATTATACTCGATTCCGACTAATTCAAGGAGAAGGATTTCAAATTTTATAACTATTTTGAATTTTGAGCTAAAAAAATTTTTTTTTTTGCAAAAATTCGTCATTATACTCGATTTCGACTAATTCAAGGATAAGGATTTCAAATTTTATATTTTTTTTGAATTTTAAGCAAAAAAAATTTTTTTTTTGCAAAAAATCGTCATTATACTCGATTCCGACTAATTCAAGGATAAGGATTTCAAATTTTATAACTATTTTGATTTTTTTAAGCAAAAAAAAATTTTTTTTGCAAAAAATCGTCATTATACTCGATTTTGACTAATTTAGGGATAAAGATTTCAAATTTAACATTTATTTTGAATTTTAAGTTGGATATTTTTTTTGCAATAAATCGTGATTATATTCGATTTCGACTAATAAAGATTTCAAATTATATTTACTTTAGCATTTGTTTTTGAATTTTGCTTAATTTTTTCTGCGTTTTTTTGTTCAAATTTAGTTTTTATTTTCTATTTTAATGAAATGAAAAATTGGAAGTAACCCAATTTTTTTTATTGTTTTACTTTTGTTTTTTCCTTTTTCTATTTCCTCGCTTTAGTGAGGTGAAAAGATTTGTGTTACACACGGCTGCAAAGTTATTTTACCTCGTGTGTTGCAACACTCGCTATGCTCAGGATTCTAATTTTGAACCACTCGCTTCGCTCAGGATTCTATTTTCGAACCACTCGCTTCGCTCGTGGTTCAACCATAGAATCCATTCGCTAGCTCGTGGTTCAACCCTAGAATCCATTCGCTAGCTCGTGTTCCAATTCCACACTCGCGGTTAAAATACAACTTTGCACCCTTGTATAACAAATAACTATTTCCGACCTCATGTGACATATGAATATAACTCCGTTTCAAACGGATGAAAAAAGATCTATAATTCGGTCTATTTAAATTTTCTCGAGAAATGTAGAAATAATAACTAGATATTCGTTATAAAATAACTGACACAAAACTTATTTGAATAACAAATATCCCAGGATTTAAGAAAAGTCAGTGTCAGTAATGAGATATTATTGTAATCAGATATTATTAGTTAAATATTAATATTAGTTTGGTTATTGCTACCCTCATCCAATCCAACACACTTTCTTTCTTCTCGGCAAACACCCTGGCCCGAGTTCAGGGGCACATTGAAAACCAGCGCTGGTGGCACATTTATGGGCCACCAGCAGTCGCTGACTGTGCTCCTTTTGCCTTCGCTTTTAATTTTAGTTATTATACGTAATTCGTATTCGTATTCTGTTTATTAATAGTCTGGTTTTTAACATTGTCATGAATTGTATTTTTGTTCTTTTGTAAGGCAATAAATTCTTTCTTCTTATTTCTTAAAAAACTAGCTTTAGCCCGATACTTCTTCCACATACCAAGGCAAGTAGTTTCTTCTTGGTGGTAAATACCATCCCGTGAGGTTACATCGACTTGTCGCAAATGTACCAATAGAATGATTAATAACTAACTACTTACCATTTTAAGTGTGATAGGTTGCAAAGGGCACCGCAAGGTTGCCTTTTATTCGCTAACTGAACACTTATAACACTTTCTTGCCTGCGACAAAAAACCTACTTTCCGTTTTAGGGGCGGGGGGCTCTCTTACCATTGACGGGCCTAAACTCTTTCTTGTGGCCAGGTTAAACATCTCAATCTCAAAAGCACGTGTTCCTTGACAAGTATTTTACGATAGGGTGCAAGGGGTGTCGCAAGGTCGGCTTTTGCAGCCGCCGTACAGAGTACAGACTCAGACTCTTGATCGCCAGTCGCCACCATGCCGCCGCGCATCGTGCTCGTGTGCGCGCTCCTCGCGTGCGCGCGCGCAGACGCCGCGATCAGCGTCTACGATCTCACCGGTAGTGTCATAAACCTTATAAGTTAACGAGATTGGCCAATTTTTTAATTGGAGTGGCTCTTATGTGCACTGAAAGTTCTCTTTTGATACAGCGCCGGCATCGTAAGATGCTAATAATTCTGAATACGGATTGTTATTTAGTTGGTTTTATTTACTGGAATTGTGTAGTTTTAGGAGCGTGAATTTTATTGTTTTAAGTTTTAGGTAAAATTTCGAGCTAAATAAATTCCAATACATTTAATAAATACCGGGTGGCCCAAACCTTGACTTAAAAAACTTTTTTTAGATTCCTCACGTCGTCGTGGGCTGTCAGAATATACCCCATGTATGTTAGCCGATTTTTCGTAGTTTTCGAGTTATGAATTTTTAAATTTTCTTTGTGAAGAAATTCAGAGGCGAAGGAATTTACTTAAAAAAAAAACTGTTGAACTTTTTTGAATGTTTTGTTTTGTAACATAATCCTGGAAAGTTCCCAAAATTAGTAATTCATAAAAAAATCCAATAAATACTTTTATTTTTGTTTATTGCTTCACCTCAAAATTTCTTAGCAAACAAAAGTTTAAAATTCATAACTCGAAACTACGAAAAATCGGCTAGCATACATGGGGCATATTCTGATAGCCCACGACGTGAGGAATCTAAGAAAATTTTTTGACGTCAAGGTTTGGGCCACCCTGTACTTATAAGTAACTCGAATAAAAATCGCAAAACTACCTATAGGTAAGTATAGTTCCATTAAAGTGCCAAACTGACTAGGTACTTAAATAATACAGAAAACGAGATTTACGAGAATAGAATTCTGAGATTTCTGAGACTGTTTCTTATAGCATCATCATCAATCATAGTTATCAGCCAAAAACATAGGCCTCCCCCAAGAAGAAGGAGAAGAAGTTTAGTGTATAGTTTCAGTATCACAAAAAAAATTGTGAATTGCACTATAAATACCTACAAATAATAAACTTCCTCAGAACTACGCTTCAACAAAGAGCATAAAATGTTACATAAGTTAAGACACTGCACTACACTATTAGGTATCAGTGAAGTTAAAGTTAAAAAGTTACGTCAAAAAAATTTTATTTGTAAAGTTTAGGTAACTCCTAGAGTCCATTGCTGCTTAAAAACATAATTATTTGTATAGTCTTATTATTTACTCACAAAAACGGAATGACGCTCTATATCCAGTTCTGCTGAATTGTAAGATCAAGCCAATTAATGTTTAAAAAAATTGGCCAATCTAATTATATCATAAACATAGTGAGTAAGGTAATTTATGCAGAGTAAGAGAAACTACGTCATTAAAACTGCGGTAAAGTCTGTACCTAAAGCCCGTTTTGCATAGCTAGGTCGTTTTAGTAACTAAAACGATTTGTGCCTGACTTTCTTTGAGATCATTATTCAGTCATATACATCAAGTCTGAGGGATGTAGTGTAGCGGCTTGGACGAATCCTGAGTTTTGAACAGGATCCTGTAGTGAGGACTGTGGGATTGTGGACACTGTAAATTCTTGGACCGAATCTGTTCATTCCCGGGCACGTTCTCTGCACCTCCTTCCATCGACAAGCCTATTACCTAAGTATATACGCCTTTCTAGAATATCCACGCCGCGGCTGACCATGTGTCCGAAGAATTTGATAACTGAGTAAAAATGGTGGACAGCGTTCGTATTTATATCGGACGGAGCATAATATACCAACACTATTAGGTACTAGGTAAATTATATAATTGTTATAATGTGCTGATCCATGAGACAGCGTGGCGACGCAACAACCATCGCCAAATCTGTTTTCTTGATGAATGATGAAGTAAATGAATACTCATGAATTGGCGTGTGTTGTGGTGGACTTGGTTTATAGCATCCCTGGTGTGTCGAGGGCAGCCTCTCCCATTGGGAATACCGGACCGGAGTCCAGAGGCCCGGGGCCCGCATGATGTAGTCTAAAAACGTGACGTCACTTGGTGTCTCCTGCAAAACGATGACTTTACAAACTTGCAACTGCCCCTTCCCTATTAAATAGAGGTGTGGTGTCTCGTGAAGTGTCTTATGAATATATCATAGGGCCCGAATAAAATATATTAGTTACCTACTATAATGTAATTGTTGGGGTGAAGCAGCCAGGGCGATTATTCATCCATTCTTGGATTCATCAGTGGCCACAGGTCTGATCTTCTAAGAACTTTGTCTTCGAAACTGATAATATATCTTGTTTGGACTGCTGATTAAATATTAAAAATATATATATTCAGCATAGAAAGTATATAAAAAGCATTATATTCAGCAAAAAAATGAAGTTTAACCTACATAACTTACTTAGGTATTAATTACCTAAGGTAGACAACATGTGGTCTTAGTTATAACACTTATCGCTGTTATCGCTAAAGAGCGATCTATTTTAGATAAATTTGTGTACATAGCGAAAAAACGGAAATCCACTAGTTATTAGGACTATTAAGAGTATTAAGCATAAATGATAGAAATTATATAATTAAGAATAATTATATAATTATATAACTATATCACCCAAACTCTTCAACTCCATACTTGAATACGCTATGAGGAAAATAAACTGGGAACAATATGGTATAAACATAAATGGAGAGCAATTAGCCAACTTACGTTTCGCAGATGATATCGTCCTCTTCGAATCATCACCAGAAAAAATGAAAGCTCTCGTAAATGAGTTAAATAGCGCATGTCTCTCCGTAGGACTAGCCATCAACAAAACTAAAACTAAGATTATGTCAAACTCCAATGAAGAAATAGTCCTAGAAATCGAAAATGAGCGATTAGAAAAAGTTGACAATTACATTTATCTGGGAAGACTATTTTCTTTCAAGGACTGCATCTCAGAAGAACTGGAACGTAGAATAAAGAATGCTTGGAAACGATTTTGGCAGTTGAAATACATATTTAAAAATAAGAAAATATCTATACCATCTAAAATCAAGATCTTTAATAGCTGCATAGTACCAATATTCACATATGGGTCACAAACATGGGCATTGAATCAAAAACTGGCAAAGACATTAAAAGTTAACCAACGCAAAATGGAAAGGATAATACTAAGAAAGAATTTATTACACAAAATCCCAAATTGCGAACTAAGACGCAAAAGCCAGATGAGAGACATACTCCAAGCTGCGAAAAAGCAAAAATGGGAGTGGGCAGGACACGTGACCAGATATAAAGACGGTCGATGGACGCAAACAACTACTGCCTGGTGTCCAAGATACCTTAAACGGAAGGTAGGACGACCGAGGACTCGATGGCGAGACGAGATAGAAGAATACGCCGGAACTACATGGACAAGACTTGCGACCGATAAACGGACATGGAATAAGATGGGGGAGGCCTTTGCTCAACAGTGGGATTCTTTGTAATACAAAAAAAAAAAAACTAACAATTAATATAAAACCAATAAGTAAATCTTCGTATTTAAAAAAAAAAAAAAAAAACATACTAACAATTAAACTTGTATTGTATTACTAGGCTAATAAATAAATAATATAATGTAGAATTTATACCAACATAAACCGTTTTCTTTAGCTGATTATTACTAAAACTATCTGGCGCGTGTATACGTCACACTATGGTGTATTAGCTGCTTTAGCGTAACGAGCAAGTCAAGCAACATTGTTTCAACGGTTACGACTATACTGATGTGATGTTACTGTAATAGCACTTACCATTTCTTCCGGGCGGCGCAGCTATTGAGAGAAACCTCCTTTCCAGTGTGACTATTTACGGAAAAACTCCAATAGATATAATGGGCATAGTACACTATTGACGACCGCTTTAGCTTAGTTGGTAGTGACCCTGCCTACGAAGTTGGAGGTCCCGGGTTCGAATCCCGGCTGGGGCATTTATTTGTGTGATGAGCACGAATATTTGTTCTCGGGTCTTGGATGTTTTCTATGTATTTAAGTATCTATTTATCTATATAAGTATGTATATCGTCGCTTAGTACCCATAGTACAAGCTGTGCTTAGTTTGGGACTAGGTTGATTTGTGTAAGATTGTCCACAAATATTTATTTATTATTTATTATTATTTATCATTCATTTCACACATCACGTACAGTAGCGATATTATCTCAAAATTCAAAATATTTTATTTGCTAGAATACAGTCAAGCGGATGTTGATAACAATAACAATACAATTAGTACAGTGTATTTTGCCTACTACTGCAGCATTTCAGTAATCATAATAGATCATTTTAATTAATCAGATCAATGTTGATATCATCTATAGGTTTTGTTTTCCACTTAATTTCAAAACAATGTAGGTAGGCAGGTAAACTTAATTTTTTCAAAAGAAATTAATATAGTAAATATTAATTTAAGTAGGAACTTAAAAAAAATTGCACCTGAGAAAGGTATAGTTAAACTAATTAAATTTACAGATATATAATATGATCCCTCCAAAAACATTTTCATGTAAAATGTTGCCAAAACGTGACCATATTGCTCGCACTGTCAAAAAGTTATGAGATCTCATGTAGAGCCAAGCTTCTAACTCTACAAGCCCTAACTTCATAAACTCTACACGTTAGTCAAAGTGTCTTGGCCGTTTCGCTACTGTCACATCATCGGCGTTTTGGCGCTTGGCACGTCTTGGCGGGGGCACTACCGTGCCCCCAGATATTTAGCTTGTTAACCATATCCCCAGCACGAGTAACCCTTGATATTTAGTTCAACCTTCACTCTCGTTGAATAAAAACAAAGTATTCAGGACTGACTGTTGCCTTGCTGGTGTCGTAATTTTTTAATTTATGCAATGGCATAATAACATTAATAAAGTGGCCTCATAAAATAAAAATAAACGGTCACGTGCGTGTCGCACTTCGCATATGTAGGGTTCAGCACCAAGCACAAAATTAAGTTGGTTTGTATTAGGAATAAAACTGAGGGAATATCAAAGAAAATATCAGATTTAGTATCAATATATTGATATCTGTTAGTAAAATATAGGTACCTACATACTGTAACTACTCGTAATCAGAAGAAGGTAAAAAAGTCTTCGGGACAAAATTAAAAAAAAAGCCGGTCGTGGTGGCTTCTTATAATTTATGTAATTCCTTAGTTTTCCAATATTTAAAAAAAAAAACGGTATAGTTTATAAAGTATTTATGTATCTACTTAACGAGCTCTAAAAAACGAAGATAATCCGCCCGATGGGGTAGATAAAGAAATATTTTCGTGCCTTCCTTTAAGTGTACTGTATGGAACATACAAAAAAAAAATCTCAAATTTTAAAGCTGTGGATCAACATGATGCATATACTGGATTTTTTTGAGGACTACATGTAGCTCCATGCTCCATTCAACATGCACTTTTTGTATGTTTTTCACGTGTATCCAAGATATCAGTTTAGTAACTTTGGCACTTGGTGGCGCTTTAGTCGGGATCACAATATGCGTGAAGTTGGCTATCTATTTCCAGTCATTACACTCTTATCTAGGACTGTTTGGCTCTAGAATTTGTGTGACAGATGACAAAACTGACGCGTGAGCGAGCGATAGCAATATTACTCGGTTTGGATCCTTCGGATATAAACCTCTACTTATTTAAAAAGCTACACACCTTCTAGACTACTATACAAAACCAAGACAAAACTATACCATTTAGGCATTCTCTCAATGTAAAGACAACTTAACCAATATAACTCTTAGCACTCACACTTGCAACAAGTACTATTAACGTGTAAACTGGCCCTTACTCCCCCCCATTTTATTCCATTCCATTAAAATCAACGTCTAAAAAAAGGATGAGATTATCAGTTCTACTGTTTTGTTTTTGTTAAGTATCTCATAGTAAGATGTCCACGAGATGTCAGAAAATGTAATGGCAGTTCATCGCATCTTTCACTTGAAAGGGATCTCCATGCGCAATGAGTTTCAAGGACTACCTTGTCGAGTACTCGCAAGTGATGATTATGATTACAGCACGCAGCTGTCGAAACATGCCGTAATTGTGGCGAGCACAAGACCATTGGGTGGCTGCCCTTAGTTCGCGCAACAACCATTAATCTAAAGACATATGTGGCCGTTCACAACAGACATTGATATACTTAAAATACTTCTAGCTGTAATGAGTAGGTATCTAATACATATCTAATGTAAGACGTACACTACGAGCAGCGTGTGCGGACTCGAATTTCGGGGTGCATTTTTTATTTTCTTTTTTAATACAACGACGGTGGCAAACAAGCTTACCTACATCCTGGTCGTTAAGTAGACACCGCGTCCTATGGACTTCTGCGGCTCCAAAAAAATTATGAGTTCCCGACCCTTTATTAATCGCTTTACCAAGGACTATAGTTTGCACATGTCTCTAACCAAGTTTTATTATTACTACACGCAAAACTTTCAAAGAACTCAAGTTACTCCATCCAAGAACGTTCAGCGTCACTTTTTTTCAGTTTTCCCCAAAATCTTACTATGTTAGGTATTATTTTATATTTTTATTTTGTTTTTATTAAATAATCCTCTTTGTTTCGGTTGTCATCGGTAGATAACTGTCGGCAAACTCGAAGTCACAGTTGAGTAACCGTTAGTCGTGGTGTAACCGGGAGCCCAAACAATCGTAAATAATCGATAAAAACGTGAGATGTTATCTCGACCTGATGATGCCATCTTAAAGTTAAGGTAACGCTGCGTAAAAGGCATGACCGTGGCATTCCACTGCGTCCCAGAAAGTGAGGTCTGGTAGAAATATTATAACATCGGAGTTATCCTAGAATTATCCCACTAATATTATAAGTGTGAAACAGGATGTTTGTTACTCAATCACGCCAAAACGACTAAACGGATTCAGATGATAATTAATCAACTAAATAAGTAAAACCCTACTTAAAACAATCGCTTCATCCCGGAAATGATCCCTCGAAGGATGAAACGAAGAGTAGAAGTTTACGCGGACGAAATCGCGAGCAAAAACTTATATATCATACACCTAATTAATAATGGTAAAACTAATGCATAATGCTTGTAAGAATTTCCAAATCTGACCTAGAATAAATTTGGCAATATAAACACGAGTATTACAGGAATCGCGATGTGCCAACGGAGATATGATATTATAAAATTAACCCAGAAACTGCGCGCCGGAGTCAATACCCGCTTTTGATTTCGTTTCGACTCGAGCAATAAGGGACTAGTTACACGTTACGGTTTGCGAAACGGAAGCCTTTAGTGGGGCTAACTACCTGACACTCGTACGTAAATTAAAGTCACATTTGTACATAAAATATTGAGTATATTATAACGCATACGGATTCAACTCTTCTGGAGAGCACCTTTAGGTAGGTTATGGGCCATTAGCATCCATTCTGTATCTGAGGATAGTTACCCCATAGTTTAATTGCCATCATCAGGTACAGATCTAAAAATACTTACTATACGTATCAGTGGCGGCGCGTCAAAAATATTCTTAGGGAAGCCGGAAATAAATTGCCTTTCTTATTCTTCATGAACCATAGTAAAAGAACTGGACTGGCTGAAAATTAGGTAAGCCGGTGGGAATTGAGTTGTATGGACCCTCCGCCACTGATACGTATTCATAATTCCCCTTCATATTTTTTTCCCCACAATGTCGTATATATATTTCGTGACTCCTGTCCTGTTTTAAAGTCGAGGCGGATAGGGAGATATCAGTGGCGGCGCGTCAAAAATATTCTTAGGCAAGCCGAAAAGAATTTTCCTCTCTCTTTCTTCATGTACCGTAGTAAAAGAACTGGTCTGGTTAAATACTAGGCAAGCCGGTGGGAATCGAGTTGTACGGACGCTCCGCCACTGGGAGATACACGAACGACTTTCGTTTTTGGTTCGGAATACACGAACGAATTTCGTATTCAGCCTTTCGGCCCTCTATCGCTGCCGCCGACTGTTGAGAATAATACGCAACATTCTTATGAACACTGTGAATGTTGTGAGTGGGAGATCTTGCATTTCATCGTCGCGAAAAACAATGTATTTTTTGCTGACGCCACTAATCTTTGTCTAACATTAATTTGAAATTTATATTGGTTATATGGATTATAACTCTTTATACAATCAACAGGTGTGTGGCCATTTGTTTAATCTATCTCGTAAGCTTTTTTACTTAACTTATCATGATTGGTTAAGTCAAAAAGTAATTTAAGTTTGACATAACGAATCTAAGGGTCATTTTCCTTGTAGAGAAAGTGCAAAACTCCACTTTATTTACAAATGAACCGGTCATATATCCCTTCCTTCATCCTCCCACTCCTACCATAAACTTCCTCGGAATGTTAGGTTCCAACATTCTAGCGGTTTAGAGGCAATAAACGTTAAGCGTTTTGTACGATAAGTTTTACTTTTGTGCTATAAATAAATATCGAACTGTTGACAGTTGACCACTGTTTGTGTTGTGAAGCGTTGCCGCCGGCCGCACTCACTGCGTGACGTCATCGACATGTACGCAACGGCTGCGCGTGCGCGGCGTGAATGAGTGTTGTAACTGTCTAATCGGCGGCGGCGCTGCCCGAGCCGCTGCTGCCACACTGGCATGCCAGTTACTTGACCAGTGTGTAGCCGCTTTAAGCGCGAATTATGGTGCAAGGTGCAACCGCGTTTATTATTATTGTTTATGGAATTCAACCGACATTTTGGTGTTACGTTACGGTGCACTTTGCAAAAATTAAAGCCTTCTTTAGGGCGATCGCTTATCTGAGACGAGGAAGGAAAGGAAGGATTATTATCAGAATTACTAGAAAAACAAGCGATTCCGAATAATCTGAAACGTTACGTTTGCAAAGTTAGCATTTTTCGCATTGCGATAAGTACTCGTAATTAAGCGAGTAAGTATGCAGAGCGAAAGTAATCTAATCACTTACGTTAGAAATATCAAAATAAGGCACGTTCCGCGCATCGCAGATCGACGAATGATAAAGCAACTAACGGCGATTGTTAGTTTTTCTAGGAATTAAATGGTTTTACACTGTCGGACGGGAAATATACTATTCTTTCGCTAGTTTATGGTGGATGAGTCCCGCGAACAGAGTTTTAAAATAGAGAAATTTGAAAAATTGCGAAATTGAATAGGAGCGCACCCTGTGGGGTCTGTGGCGAGCAGATGTACCTAGAAGAGTTGTTGTAGATAGAGCTCATAGAGGTTTATAATGTTAGTTGCTACTTGCTTGCAATAGTTGCAATCACAATCACCAACGCCGGGAATACGCTACGCCGCTCACGCATCCAAAAATATTTCCCTCGATTTTTAGGGTTCCGTAGTAAACAAGGAACCCTTATAGTTTCGCCATGTCCGTCCGTCCGTCCGTCCGTCCGTCCGTCCGACCCCCGTTTTTCTCAGTAACCGTTAGTGCTAGAAAGCTGTAATTTGGCATGAGTATACATATCAATGACGCCGACAAAACGGTAGAATAAAATCTTTAAAAAAAATTTTTTTTAGGGTACCTCCCCTACATGTAAAGTGGTGCTGCAAATTTTTTTTCTGCCAAACCCCATCGTGTGGGGTATCGTTGGATAGCTCTTTTAAAAATATTATAAGGTTTCTAGAAGCATTTTTTGATTAAAGAATTGGTTAGCGTGATATTAAACTTTGAAGTGATAATTTTTGCTATGGTCAAGTGTCCCCCCCCCCCCTGCCAGCTAAACGGTGGCTACTAGGCATTTGAAAAAAATCATGGTAGTAGTATATACGATGAATTTAAAAGGAAAACTATCACAGCTAAGTAGACATTACTAGTTAACGAGTAATAGTCGAACTTCAGAAATGTACTTTGCAAAAGCAAACGTTCGTACAATTTCCATTGATACCTTAGATAATGTTGTTAATTCTTTCAAAAACATAGTAAATATAAGTTTTCGAACTTTTTAGTCCACATAATGTAAAGGGTAGACGACTACGGAACCCTACCTTGCGCGTGGCCCGACACGCACTTGGCCGGTTTTTTTCTTTTTCGCGGCATTCAGGCGGCTGTATTTTTAATGAATAAACTGAATTACTGAATTGATGAAAACGAGCGCGCGACCTTTCAAAAACATAGAACACACGATGCTAGGCGGGGCGGGGCGTGCATTCCGGAATTTCGGAATATCGGAAATTCCGCAGTTGGTATTGATGAATTTCCAGAGTGTTTTGTATGTTTATTCTTAAAGTTCACAATGTAAAGCCGAGAAATTGTTCGCGATCACCAGAAATAATGCCGTACCGTCCACAGAAGCAAATTATTAGCATAATGATTTAATCTAGTACCTAATTACTGAGTGTTCGCGGATCGGGGGCAGTTACGCAAGCTACCGGCTGTTGCCGAGCGTACCTCGTGTCCAATGTAAATATTGTGCCGGAGCCGGCACTTGCATAGCACGGCCGGCGTCGGTGACTGCACGCGGCCTTTCCTCGGGTGTCAGCGTCAAAAATAACTACATATGTATATAAAGATGTCAAAAGCCTTTTGACCTCTTCATGTGCGTATATATTACTTTTGATGCTGACTGTACCACGACGGTTACAAATAAGCCTACGGCTCGCCTGGCCCCTATTTACATTGCTGGCTCTGTGAGCAATGATGCTGGCCAGTAACCGCTTTACTTGGCCCGGAAATGCACATCGAATTTTCATTGTCACTGTTGTTTTCATTGTTGGACACATTGGGAATATGTTTTCCTATTTACAGACTAAAGAGACCAGGGGCATAACCAGACAAGTTATGTGCACTTCGCATTTAAAAACCTGTGCACTCTTTTCTGAACGAAATGAAATTAATATTTACTTTGATAGGTTATGGGCCCATGTTCATGAAATAACTAAAACAAGTAGCGGAAGTTAGTTTAGTACCTACTTATGAGTTTTAGACTTTATTTGCCTTGAACTTTTTATTAAAAGTACCTTTTTAAGAAAACATGCCGGCAGGTCTCATGCTTGTATGCCGCCAGTGTTATTTTTATTTATTTCAAGATTTCGGTTCATTGGAACTGTCTCGACAACTTTAGTTGACGACTGGGGAAAACTACAGCCAGCAATAAAATATTGTACCAAAAATTAAATTTTTAACAGAACTTTATTAAGAAATCAAAGGAAAAACATACTAAACAAACTAAACGAAAAAAAATCCAAATTTATCTCCTTATTTCGTTTAAAAGGCAGTGGTTCTCAACCGGTGGTCGGAAGCACCCAAAATGGTCCGCGAAGCCATCAGAAAACATTGAATAAGTGATAACGAATCAACAAAACAACGCGTCGCGAGAGTTGCGCTAGGGAGCCGAGCCGTTGCCAGACCGGGAAATAGGAGGTGGTCCATCACTAAAAGGTTAAGAACCACTGGTTTAAGGAATAGCAATAAATCCAAATTTATCTTTATTTCGTTAAAGGAATAGCTAAGCTACCAACAGCAACTAAATCATGACCGACAGTCATTTGACACAAAGCCAATTAAAGGGACTTGCTGATAGAATTGCACAAGTAGAGCCCTAAGGAAATAAGGGCGCATGATCTAAGCTAGACCTGTCTGTGACATAACCGAGCTAACTGCCGTTGCAGCCGCGCCGGCGCACTTTCTAGCGCAGCTTCCTTACTGAGTTCCTTGACGCGTTACTTGCTGTTGAGCAATCATAAAACGTTTATTAGAGGGTTCAACATCCTGGGCTGATTGCTGATACCATGGTTAATAGGGGACAGGCACGGATAAAGGGGGGACAGTAGGTGCAAATGCCACCTGAATCAGGCATTGAAAAAAAAGTGTTAGTTCGTTATTAAAGTTTATTGTCCCACAATCTGTTTTGACATGTCGCAATATTAGACAAATAATATACCTACAATGGATACGTAATAATAAACTACTAACGGAACCCTTCGTGCGCGAGTCCGAGTCGCACTTGGCCGGTTTATATAATTTTGGCACATCTAATATTTGTAATTATAGGTCGATAGAGTCGGACTCGCGCACGAAGGGTTCCGTTCCGTACCATTATCTATAAAAACGGCAAAAAATCATATCTGTAGGCCTAGCACGTGTTGCACTCGAGAGTGTGTCGGCGTATCTCGAGCTATCCGTCACTTTCTAACAGCGCCAATCAGAAAAAGATGCGTAGCTCGAGACACAAAGTAAATAGCGGCGGCGCGCGCCGGAGCAGAGAGTCCGCTCAGTACAAAGTGCCATTTTCGCCGCACGCACACAGACGTAACATTTACAGGCATTCTCGGTTGATTTCGGACTAGCTTAGTCGCGACTGTCACTGTCGCGTCGCGAGTGCTAGTTGTGCGCGCGTTGATCACTTGACGTCCCCGCCGCTACGTAGGTACTTTGTGTCACGTACGTCAAAATGAATAACCGATATTATTACAGTTGGAATGTATTTTATTGTTTAAATACAACATAAAACTGTGCCTACACTTTCTTCAAATTTTCAAAAGATATTGAAAGGTAAATAAAACGGTTTTCTCATTTTGGTAGTTACAATACCTAGGGGCTATTCATAAATTACGTCATTTCAAATTTGGGGGGGGGGGTCATAACATTGGATGATGGTAGCATGACGTAGGAGGGGAGGGGGGTCAATCCCAAGATGACATCATCTCTCACATCTTTAAAAAGTGTTTTAATGAGTAAAAAAGGAATGAAATTCGTGTTTCTATAAACTGTTAATGCTATAAAAAATTACCTACTAAACTTGAATCAACATAAATTTTTATAATAAATAAATAACTAATGAAATTGGCTGGAGGCTCTGATTAAGAACCACATGATTCCAGGCCCGATTTGATTCAGAACTTGGAGGAGTGGGTGAAGTCCCCATGGGAAAACACTAAATGAATAAAAATTGTTATTTGATATTTAGAGTTGATTCTTAATTTGTTGTTTTGTTGATTGTTTTAACTTTAAAGAAATAATAATAACTAAATCATTTTAAATAGTTTTTTATTGAAAAATTAAGCTGAGAACGCATTTTTTAGAAATGACATCATTTTATTTGATAGGGGGGGGGTCATTCGAATTATGATGGTTGGATGATTTTAGGAGGGGGGGGTCAAAAATCGTCAAAAATAGATGACGTAATTTATGAATAGCCCCCTAGGTAGGTAGGTAACTTTTTGAAACTAGCCGCTTTGATAACGACGATCAACCATTACACATTCATGTTATCGTTCGCTGGTAAAACGCCAGTATTTAAGTACTATGGTTTAGTTAAGTAGGTACCTAATTAATTAGGCACTTATATTCTTTGTTGGCGCTCTCGACCGCCGCCGGTTACAAGTCACAACTCGCAGCGGGTCACGCATCAATTTATTAGGGTTCCGTACCCGAAGGGTCAAAACGGAACCCTATTGGTGTCGCCCAGACGTCCGTCCGTCGTCTGTCACAAAATTTGTTCCGAAGAATTTTTAGACTTCTCATTGACCTATGAACTTGAAATTTGGTGACAATGTTCAATATTACGTATTTTTTAACAACAGATACTAATATATTGATAAATCATATTTTTGAGGTTGATTCGGAACCCTAAATGTGCGAAGTCTGACTCGCACTTGGCCGGTTTTTTACCAAGATACGCTGGTTCATATTTAAATGTCATGTTGAAGAATTTTTATTATAACTACTTCTTTTTAAAATTCAGAATCAGTACAGAAGCAACCCTGTGAGTCGGGCAAGTTTAGGTATGTATTTTCAAGAACGGCGGGAACGGACCTTCTGTATATTTTTAGGGTTCCGTACCAAAAAGGTAAAAAAGGAACCCTATTGGTTTCACTTTGTCTGTCTGTCTGTCTGTCTGTCTGTCTGTCTGTCTGTCTGTCTGTCTGTCACATCGCTAAATATCTCAGGAACTACTTATCCTATCGATTTGAAATTTGGAATAGTTATAAACAAGGGTAACCCAGATACATAGAAGATGGTTTTTTAAATTATTTTATTTTATTTTCTGTGAATAATGACAGATAAAAGGGGGTTCAAAATTTTAAAGTCTGGCAACTATGTCAAATGGGGTATCATATGAAAGGGCTTGACTTGTACATTCTGAAACAATTTTTAGTTTTTTTTTTCGTTGGGGAAATTTCGATTTACGAGGGAAAATGTAAAAAAAAATACCATTCCCCCCCCCTTATCTCCGAAGTTTACGAAGAAAAAAATTTGAAATTATTACACAACATTAATATGCATGTATATTTTACAGGAAAATTATAGCCATAGCTCTATCTAGTTTTTCTTTTTTTTAATCATCAAAAAACTCTTCTATACTAAGTTTGTAATTTAATCACCTTTGTATATATTTTTGTTTTATATTTAAATTTACAAAATTACGTTGAAAATACCTTCTTTCAAATAAAAAAACAATTATTGAAATCGGTTACTGTGATAAAGAATTATCCTTGAAAAACCAACATACGTACTAAGTTATTCAGTCGCGCAAATTAGTAACACAATGCGCCGATAGATGGTGCTGTCATGTTTTTTTAAGATTGTTCCTGAATTAATGGGGTCGGGACGGGTACACAACTACATATACAAGAACTGTGTACGGAACCCTCGGTGCGCGAGTCGGACTCGCACTTGACCGGTTTTTTTTTATTTTGTGCTCGAGATAAGTCGAGATACTCTCGAGCGCAACATGTGCTACGGGCGCTGTTGTATGGAAGCCTTTAGTAGGTACATTACTTACCAAGGGCGATATTATGATTAATGGAAATAAAAACATGAAAGACACAGTGGTGCAAAATACCACGGCCAAAAGTCCAATGATCATTAAATTTGTTAAACAAATTAAACTATTCTGTCTACCAAATAATGCAAATATTGACCTAGGTCCTGAATTCCCGTTCCTAGGACGTCTGAAAGTTATTTGGCGCCGTTTGTATTCTAATTATTTCGGTGTTATTTTGCGTTCGATATGTGACTTTATTTTTAAAACCGAAGGTCTCTGATTGACGCTCGGCAAAAATGCTTTCGTATGTAATTCCGTTTGTTCTCCTCTACAGTAGCTCTAGTATAAGTTTTTTCGAAACATTAACTAATTCGAACGCGTTTGCGTTTTGTCTCAAAATGTATGAAAGTGGTATGAAAACGTGAACAGCGCCTCTGGTGGTCACTAGTGGAAACTAAAACAGCGAGTATAACATTTGTTGCTAACCGATGAACGCGCGTATTTCAAACTCGGTGAGAGCGTTTTCATACATTTTGAGACTAAACGCAAACGCGTTCGAATTAGTTAATGTTTCGAAAAAACTTATACTAGAGCTACAGGTAACGTCGCATTTCTCAACTGATTCTCGTGAAATTTAGTGAGCAGGGGCTCATTCTGTGGCAGGGGGCCGATTTTTGAGTGTCGAGCGCTCAACTTTTCACTCGACATCATTTGTCAAAACATCACAGTTTCTGCAATGCAATCGGCCCCCTGGCCCCAGGTTCGAAAATTAAATAGTAGTTTATGCAACTGGTACATAATGAGGGGCATTAAAACACGAGTGTGTTTTATGAAACGAGCCGAAGGCGAGTTTCATAATAAGGTCACACGAGTGTTTTAATGCCTAATTATGTACAGTTGCATACATTACTTTATCTACACACATATTATAATTACTCTAAGATGGGTTCAGAAACCGTAGTAAATAAATACAATAATTGTGTTAATACAACCTTTTTTGCACGGTTGCGGAAATATGGAAATTAGAACTGGCAACCGATACCTGAATGTTATTTTAAAAAGTAAAGAGTCCTTATTCTGATGTGATCATGTCGTTCTAGCTCAAATTTCGTGCGATATATACTAAAAAAACATCGAGCTGACATTTCGCATCGACTGAATTTGAATTTTCAGTGATACTAGAATAGGGACATGTCAACTTTGACATTTAAATTTTGACAGTTTTGTTTGACGTAATATTTTAACATCATATATGAGATTAAAATGAAATATTTTATTACTGCTGTAGCCTTAGCCACAGATAAGAAAATTGCCATAAATTCATTGAATGTTGAAATGAGAGTCATTTTCTACGGTTTCCGAACGCATATTAGAGGATTTATGATATGTGTGTAGATAAAGATTTTTTCGAGTCAGTTTCTGGAAATTTTTAAAAACAATCTTTTTACAATGATTTCGTATGTTTCGCGGCAGAATTTTGGTTTGTTCTTCTCTACAGGTCGCATGATACTCGTGAAATTTAGTGAGCAGGTTCTGCCCAAAAAAAGGAGTGTACTTAATGTTTTCAGGTTTCATGTATTTTAAATAGTTTTATGTCACACCTGGCCATAAAGTGGCCATTAACCCACTTCCTGGCCAGGGGGTGACATAAAATTTTGTACTTACCAAGGGCGATAATAAAGAAAGCCTCAGATGTACTATTTTTTGTCGAGTATAATTTTTTAGGAAATTTTCAAAATATTTTTTGTTCAATGGTTTGTTCTCCTCTACAGGTCGCATTTCTCAACCGATTCTCGTGAAATTTTGTGGTAAACATATGAATAGAATTTTTTTGTCGAGTTGCTTTTTCGAAAATCCAAAAAACAATTTTTTTAACAATGATTTCGTGTTTCTGCGGCCGGATCTCGGTTCGTTCTCGTTCTACTTTTCTCAACCGATTCTATATTGAAATTTGGTGAGCTGCTTCGATAAAACAGTTTTCCGAAATTTCATAAAAATACACTTACGAGGTCTACAGCTCAAGGAGCCTCTAGCACTATGAGGCACAAAGTGCAGAGGAAAATCTGAAAACGACTATGTTACTCAGTCATAAAAAATATAGTCTTTACGTTAAGTAGGTACGTAAAAGTAAACCAGAAATATATGACCATTGTCAAGAGGGCACTATTAATTCTGATTTAAGTATATGACATTGACAACAGGTTATAATATAACGATATTTTGACTTGTTTACCTGGCAGCTGTGACGTAAATTCTGAAATGTTTTGCAGCAAAATATTGTCCTAGTCGGTCTTTAATTAATCATCGAGGTTAAGGCGCCTGTAGACGCATGCACTCCCCATACAAACTTTGTGCAAGTTTTTCTTGGCTTGTGTTTGCATTACACTTATGATTTTTGGTCAGTACGCTAATTTTTTAGTTAGCTAGAACGTCAAGAAAAAAATACGTCAAGAACAAGGATACGTCAAGAATAAAAGTTAGTGATATTAGTTGCCACAATATGTTTAACACTACACCGTTACGTTAGGTTACTACGCAGTCTACGCACTCACTTGATTTAAAGTTATTATCGTTTTATTTACGGGTCAAATTGATTCATAACATAAGGGCCTAAAGATCAATCGTGCCGATTTTCATGCTTTTAACACCATTTGTGGCATTTTTCATATGTAGCCCTAGTGTACCGCTAGCACCAACTATTACCAATAAACATTAGGACAAGACGGCTCTGTCTAAAGGAATTTGAATCGAACGATCTTTAGCTAGTTTCTGTTAAGTACAGCGCCATCTAGTGGCCCATAAATACGAAATCGTCTCAAACACAATCGTTGTATACTTATTCTAACAATGTGTATTTGTTCCAGCGGAGGAGTATTACTCCATGCCGGAGCTATTCCACCTGGACGAGTACGAGGGCTGCCTGGCGGCGCGGGGGGTGTACTGCCTCGGCAGCTTCGAGCTGATGGGCCAGCGAGAGTCCAGGGTCTACCGGCTCATGCAGGTGTGTTCCACGAGGTTGCCTGTGGCGCTATGATTGATAGTGTAGATAATACGAGGAAAATAACCGCGTGCATAATAATACGTCATTATTATGCTCAATTAGTGAAGTTTTTACATTAGGTCGCATTCCATAACATTGGTAATGCAATATTAGCAATGTGCATCCAGGCGGCGCCTCTGTTCTCAATACTCGCCTATACTAACTGCATTCGAGACATATCAATACATAAATTCATTATTTATTTATGTACTTTTATGTGAAATTATTCAGTATTTCAAGTGGTCCTTCGAACCAGATTTTATAACTGCATTCATAGGAAGTTCACATTTTCTTTAAGCAGTGTTAAATTCATGCTTACGCGAATACGCGTACCGCGTACAACAGTGTTGTCTGCGACTGTGTTGAATGACACGGTTCCAAGTTCCAATCCTAATAAACCTTTAAACAACCCTATATACCTATAGTCCTTATAATGATCTATTCTGCACTTCGAACTTGCTAGCATTGTAGCGAAAGGTCGAGGTGTTGTCAAACTCCAACAACAAACAATTCCAGCATTAATTTGGTAATGATACTAAACAGCTAACTACGAGCATACATATACCTGTGTCGTGATGCTGCCATCCGCTGGCACAATGCATTCTAGCTCATTTGTTTAGCCTGCAGATCATGTTGGGACATACCTTAAACCCAAACGCCTACTATTCAAAATATGATAGTTTGCGAAACCACATATTAAGCAAATTATGAACATTTCAATTGACGTTTCTTAACCATCTTCAAACGTTGTAACACTGCGCAATTGCTACACCGCAAGACTCAATTAACAACAACACCCTTGTGCCACATGAAATACAGCCTAAATTGCTGTGGCCATATGTTAGAGTTAAAACTGGCCATGTGCTAGGAACAACACAGCATCTTGTAATATTCTGAGTAAGTATAAATATACGTTAAAGAAACACCCTTATGCTTCCTGAAATACAGCCTAAAATGCTGAGACCTGAAACCACATTATAATGTAAGAATAACATTGCATTCTAAGTTAGCGTTCCTACGCATAATCTTTACAACGATAGCTTTAGCAATAAATGTTTGTTTCGATATGGAGTGACCATAATACCTAATTACATGTGGGTTTTGCGAAAGCGCTAGCCGAGGGTTTCATAATGTAACTTGTTTCCCTTTCGGATTGACGACAGCGCCCGCTGAAGAAATGGCAATGGCAGAAATTTGCTTAAGTTTCGTTTTGTACCCATGCAATTCCGATTTCTTTTAAACCATGTCGGTAACATATGTACAATACAGCTGACCTGATGGTAAGACAGTAAGCGGTTACCGTAGCCGTAGGTTACAATTTGCAATTACCCGTTCCAAAGGTTTATCAATGTCTTTCAATCACTATCCCTCAGTTTATCAGACTTTATCAATGAAACGCAAAAATCGAAAAGTTGTCGGTAAGTAGAACAGTTACGGTCACGTGCATTAATTTAGGACCCATTTCGCAAACTTTTTCTTTGAATTTCTATACTGTTTGACAGTACTGTCAACCTTAAGGGGGTCCCAAATCAAAACTCGTGACTGTACCTATAAGCCCGTCCATGGAGTTGGCGACTTGTGTCTCACTTATACTTCTTACTGTTACTTTAGCGGCGCAGTGACCCAAAGAGGATCTTGGTCATAGTCATAGTCATAGTCATAGTATTTATTTCTTAAACAATACAAGATTGTGTTAGAAAATACATTAACAATATTAAATCAGTAATTACAATATACCTACACTACACAGATAAAAATTACAAGAAGCTTATTTCTTACTAAAAACACTCAACATTAAAAAATACCATCATAAAACTCTAACAACTAATCTTATACCTAAACGAATTCGAACACGTCTCTGAAACGAGAGCACGCCACATGCGCCGCCTCCTGCCAGTTTTCAACCTGAAACTGCCGCAGATCCGCCTCCACGCTGTGTTCCCCAGCGATACCTACAGCCGGCCAATCGGGCGGCGAATCTATACAAATAAAAAAAGAGTTTAATGATTTGCAGGAATACTCTTCGAACTGGGTGGACCACTTCAACCACACGCGGCTGCACCGCGGGCTGTGCGTGTCGCGCCGCTGTCGCGCCGACGCGCTGGACGCCCCCGAGCCTGCCATGGACACGTGGTATGTGTCCTGCACCATAACGTGCACACTGCACACTTTGCCACCTCTGAGGACCTTATCACACTTACGAGTAGCGAGCGAATTTTGTAGGAAGGCGCGCCTGATATTTGTATTGAAAACACGCTCGCAACTCGCAAGTGTGATAAGGCCCTGAAGCGGACAGGTGCCACAACGCAACGCACCGCCGTCCACATGGCGTCTAATACGCAACGCTAGTCCGTAACAACAGTTTAATAGCATCTGAGCAGCAACATCCTGCCTCGCATTCATCCCTCTCGCACTTAGACACTTGGTTGGTTGACAACGTTTTTATGCGAAAACGTGAAATCCGTTTCAAGATTTTCCAACGTTAGGTATACATTTGCGCACCAGGGACACTTTGAACTGGCTACGTTTCGGGGATCTAAACAAATATGGATATTAAGATAAGTATAGTGTTCAAAAGGTGTCAAAGTGTCTGGTCTGGGGTCCCCTTTTGACTCTCGACCCCAAGTTCTGGCATAGGTAAGTAGTGGTATCTTTATGGAAGCGACTGGCATCTGACCATCCTATCCAGAGGGAACCCGTGAACCCCAGAGCTTTACCTACAGCTAAGCCAGTCTTCAAAAATTCAAAAGGTGTCAATTAAAAGTGGGAAACATTGAGAGGTTTACCCTGAACAGGTACATCCTGGCTGGGGAAAAACCATTAGGATGGTAAAACCCTCAAGTGCTTGAATTCTTGTTGTGTGATCGTAAATATCTTAAGTAAGATGGCTTGCCCAGTGTCTAGGTCAATATTAGCGAGCACTTGACATTTGCTTGCACTTGAAAATATCGCGGAAATACATACTTATTGACTTCATGCTTGTATTGTATGACGTAGCTTAATTTACTCGAATCGCTCTATACTGAGATTTCTTTTGATGGACAACTGTGCGATTTTTCACATCGCCTCGCCTTTCCTCGCCAGTGGAAAACCTCCATTACACCTTGTGAAATTGTATCTTGTAGAGCTCAATAACAATGCCTTGACTTCAGGTTCGCGTCGTGTGTGAACGCGAGCACCATGTCGTCACACAACCTGTCGGCGCGGCTGTACCAGCTGGACTACTGCCGGCGCGGCCAGGAGTCGGCGCCGCCGCTTGGCGCCGCCGACCGCGCCTTCCCCGTCGTGCTGGCGGCGCTGCTGGCGCTGGCGGTCGTCTCCTCCGCGCTGGACTGGCTGCTGTCGCCGCAGACTAAGAAGGGTGAGTGTAGCGGGGCCGGGCGCCGCCGACCGCGCCTTCCCCGTCGTGCTGGCGGCGCTGCTGGCGCTGGCGGTCGTCTCCACCGCGCTGGACTGGCTGCTGTCGCCGCAGACTAAGAAGGGTGAGTGTAGCGGGGCCGGGCGCCGCCGACCGCGCCTTCCCCGTCGTGCTGGCGGCGCTGCTGGCGCTGGCGGTCGTCTCCACCGCGCTGGACTGGCTGCTGTCGCCGCAGACTAAGAAGGGTGAGTGTAGCGGGGCCGGGCGCCGCCGACCGCGCCTTCCCCGTCGTGCTGGCGGCGCTGCTGGCGCTGGCGGTCGTCTCCACCGCGCTGGACTGGCTGCTGTCGCCGCAGACTAAGAAGGGTGAGTGTAGCGGGGCCGGGCGCCGCCGACCGCGCCTTCCCCGTCGTGCTGGCGGCGCTGCTGGCGCTGGCGGTCGTCTCCACCGCGCTGGACTGGCTGCTGTCGCCGCAGACTAAGAAGGGTGAGTGTAGCGGGGCCGGGCGCCGCCGACCGCGCCTTCCCCGTCGTGCTGGCGGCGCTGCTGGCGCTGGCGGTCGTCTCCACCGCGCTGGACTGGCTGCTGTCGCCGCAGACTAAGAAGGGTGAGTGTAGCGGGGCCGGGCGCCGCCGACCGCGCCTTCCCCGTCGTGCTGGCGGCGCTGCTGGCGCTGGCGGTCGTCTCCACCGCGCTGGACTGGCTGCTGTCGCCGCAGACTAAGAAGGGTGAGTGTAGCGGGGCCGGGCGCCGCCGACCGCGCCTTCCCCGTCGTGCTGGCGGCGCTGCTGGCGCTGGCGGTCGTCTCCACCGCGCTGGACTGGCTGCTGTCGCCGCAGACTAAGAAGGGTGAGTGTAGCGGGGCCGGGCGCCGCCGACCGCGCCTTCCCCGTCGTGCTGGCGGCGCTGCTGGCGCTGGCGGTCGTCTCCACCGCGCTGGACTGGCTGCTGTCGCCGCAGACTAAGAAGGGTGAGTGTAGCGGGGCCGGGCGCCGCCGACCGCGCCTTCCCCGTCGTGCTGGCGGCGCTGCTGGCGCTGGCGGTCGTCTCCACCGCGCTGGACTGGCTGCTGTCGCCGCAGACTAAGAAGGGTGAGTGTAGCGGGGCCGGGCGCCGCCGACCGCGCCTTCCCCGTCGTGCTGGCGGCGCTGCTGGCGCTGGCGGTCGTCTCCACCGCGCTGGACTGGCTGCTGTCGCCGCAGACTAAGAAGGGTGAGTGTAGCGGGGCCGGGCGCCGCCGACCGCGCCTTCCCCGTCGTGCTGGCGGCGCTGCTGGCGCTGGCGGTCGTCTCCACCGCGCTGGACTGGCTGCTGTCGCCGCAGACTAAGAAGGGTGAGTGTAGCGGGGCCGGGCGCCGCCGACCGCGCCTTCCCCGTCGTGCTGGCGGCGCTGCTGGCGCTGGCGGTCGTCTCCACCGCGCTGGACTGGCTGCTGTCGCCGCAGACTAAGAAGGGTGAGTGTAGCGGGGCCGGGCGCCGCCGACCGCGCCTTCCCCGTCGTGCTGGCGGCGCTGCTGGCGCTGGCGGTCGTCTCCACCGCGCTGGACTGGCTGCTGTCGCCGCAGACTAAGAAGGGTGAGTGTAGCGGGGCCGGGCGCCGCCGACCGCGCCTTCCCCGTCGTGCTGGCGGCGCTGCTGGCGCTGGCGGTCGTCTCCACCGCGCTGGACTGGCTGCTGTCGCCGCAGACTAAGAAGGGTGAGTGTAGCGGGGCCGGGCGCCGCCGACCGCGCCTTCCCCGTCGTGCTGGCGGCGCTGCTGGCGCTGGCGGTCGTCTCCACCGCGCTGGACTGGCTGCTGTCGCCGCAGACTAAGAAGGGTGAGTGTAGCGGGGCCGGGCGCCGCCGACCGCGCCTTCCCCGTCGTGCTGGCGGCGCTGCTGGCGCTGGCGGTCGTCTCCACCGCGCTGGACTGGCTGCTGTCGCCGCAGACTAAGAAGGGTGAGTGTAGCGGGGCCGGGCGCCGCCGACCGCGCCTTCCCCGTCGTGCTGGCGGCGCTGCTGGCGCTGGCGGTCGTCTCCACCGCGCTGGACTGGCTGCTGTCGCCGCAGACTAAGAAGGGTGAGTGTAGCGGGGCCGGGCGCCGCCGACCGCGCCTTCCCCGTCGTGCTGGCGGCGCTGCTGGCGCTGGCGGTCGTCTCCACCGCGCTGGACTGGCTGCTGTCGCCGCAGACTAAGAAGGGTGAGTGTAGCGGGGCCGGGCGCCGCCGACCGCGCCTTCCCCGTCGTGCTGGCGGCGCTGCTGGCGCTGGCGGTCGTCTCCACCGCGCTGGACTGGCTGCTGTCGCCGCAGACTAAGAAGGGTGAGTGTAGCGGGGCCGGGCGCCGCCGACCGCGCCTTCCCCGTCGTGCTGGCGGCGCTGCTGGCGCTGGCGGTCGTCTCCACCGCGCTGGACTGGCTGCTGTCGCCGCAGACTAAGAAGGGTGAGTGTAGCGGGGCCGGGCGCCGCCGACCGCGCCTTCCCCGGGTGAGTGTGGAGCATTGTGGACGCCGTAGCGGGGCCAAAGCCCGGGAGCTCGCACGGTAACATCAAAAGCAGCGTCCGCCGTCCCCGATTGACGGTCAACAACGACGAGGTCCCGCCGAAGCGATGACGCGACCCGCCACAGCTCCCTAATATAGTCCCTATGCGCCCAGCGTAGGAGGAGCCCCCTAGCACCCCATGAGGGTGCAGAAGATACTAGTCGTATTCGAGCATTGTGGTGTGGAGAGGCTCGCTCGGCCTTTCATCCGTTGTCATCCATCACCCTCCTCGTCGTATTAGTGGCTAGCGCTGGGGAGCGCCGCCTATTGACGCCACAGCAACAACAACAACAACAACAAATACTCTTTATTGCATAACCTCAACAAAAGTAACACATAACAGTACATAATGACAATGAGTAGAGGCAAACAACAGGCGGTCTTATCGCTAATGAGCGATCTCTTCCAGACAACCTTAGGGTAGGGTAGCAACGTTATCGGTCTACGGCGTCTTACGCAAGTTGGAGTTAGCGTTAGCGGGTCAATTTTTAGATAACTTGTATTTTATTTTGATCACCGGTGTCCCTAAACCGGTCGTCGACACGTGACGTGTGGGACACGTGACGCGCAGGTCACGGCCGCGACCGGCGAAAGGCCGGCCCAGATCTGCCGTTATGACACTCACGCGCATTGTGTAAACATCTGCGTCGGCGATCAACGCACCGAAACCCTGTGCACATGTGCACTCGAAATTCTGTCGTAAAGTTATAGAGATGTGGAATATATTAAAAAAAAGTTCGCAAACTTATATTTACTATGTTTTTGACAGAATTAACAACATTATCTAAGGTATCAATGGAAATTGTACGAAAGTTTGCTTTTGCAAAGTACATTTCTGAAGTTCGACTATTACTCGTTAACTAGTAATGTCTACTTAGCTGTGATAGTTTTCCTTTTAAATTCATCGTATTTACTACTACCATGATTTTTTTCACATGCCTAGTAGCCACCGTTTAGCTGGCAGGGGGGGGGGGGGACACTTGACCATAGCTAAAATTATCACTTCAAAGCTTAATATCACGCTAACCAATTCTTTAATCAAAAAATGCTTTTAGAAACCTAATAATATTTTTAAAAGAGCTATCCAACGATACCCCACACGATGGGGTTTGGCAGAAAAAAAAATTGCACCACCACTTTACATGTAGGGGAGGTACCCTAAAAAAAAATTTTTTTTAAGATTTTATTCTACCGTTTTGTCGGCGTCATTGATATGTATACTCATGTCAAATTACAGCTTTCTAGTACTAACGGTTACTGAGAAAAACGGGGGTCGGACGGACGGACGGACGGACGGACGGACGGACGGACGGACGGACGGACGGACATGGCGAAACTATAAGGGTTCCTTGTTTACTACGGAACCCTAAAAAGAGCTGTATTTTATGCATCTGCATCTTTTTATAAGAAGCACGGCCAAGTGACCCGGCTGTCCAAAATGTGCATTGTAAAATGTGACGTAAATCGATAGATATACGGGTGAAATTGAGAATAGATTCATGGAATTGGCCTTTATGTTTGTTGCGTTCGATCATGTTGTGTGATTGTGTCATTCTCCTCAAATATGTATACTTGATATAAGGTGGCCGTGCTTACGGAGTCGGACCTGACCTTTATATCCCTAGGACTTGTAAAGTTAGGCATAAACTTGACAGGGAGGTAGAGCTGATACCTTTATCTCAGGTTCCTAGGGCATCAGTGAAATGATTCTTGGTACCTTACTAATTTATGCTGGAACTGTAATTATTTGCCTAGCGAAGCCGTGACATTCGCACATGCACCATTTATGACCTGTTTGGGCGCGAGATACGATCGGTTGTGAGATTTAAACTGTACCTAAGTCCCTAATATCACTGCCCTCGTGTCAACCTGGCGCCTATTGCATAATGACTTAGTACTTTAAGTATATTAAGTATTGAGCTGAACTAGTGGAAGTCTCTTTTAAATGAAACGGTTTGTAAAGAGACTTTCGCTCATAATAAGTTTCTAAGTCTACCTAGGCTACGACCTCGATCAAGTGCCTCTACGAAGAAAAAAGCCCTCTGACAGGATAGGTATTAAGTAATAGTACATTATTGCCGTGGCCGGGAAGGGAGCAATTGCAGGCTGAGTATTTGTTTAAACGGACGAGCTTGCGAGTCCGTTTAATTATAATACGAAGCCTGCAATTGCCATTCCGGCCGAGGCTAATATAGTGCTTTTCTCAAAAATGGGGAAAATACGACAAAAAATTAATTAAGATTTGATAAACATAACCTTAAAACGTCAAAAACATCATGTTTTCCCGCCGTTTATTTTTTTTTACGGAATCGCAAGTGTATTTTTCCACCGAAAAACGCAAATTATTCGAGACACGTCGCGTTTTCAACAGAAAAATACGAGCTGAATTGGCTGAATACGACCTGTGCCTCCTTTTATATGACAGTTTTTACATTTTAAAAAGTTTTGTAACTCGACAAATAAAGGAATTTATATGTGACATTGCAGGCCATATATGTGGCCTGCAATGTTTTTTACTTTTTAATTTGGATCTGGGGGCCGATTTTTGAGTGTCGAACGCTCGACTTTTCACTCGAGATCTGTCAAAAAACTATGACGTTTTGACAGATGTCGAGTGAAAATTCGAACGTTCGACATTCAAAAATCGGCCCCCTGACCTTAAACTATACACTTTACCTTCCAATATGTAGCGACTAAAGTCCAGTTTGCGGGCCATTTTTGAGAAAAAGTATATATCCGTGGGCTATTTCTGGCTAGACAGGACTATTTCGTAACGCAGGGCGCTGTTCGCTAGATGAGGACCGGTGTTTGCGCAAGCGCGAGCGATCGGTGTTTGCGCGCCGGTTAGCGAATCTCGCGCAGGGAGAAACGTAGGCTTAGTTATAGCACGACGAGACGACGAGCAAATAGGTAAGTAGGTGTAGGTACACAGCCCAAGACGTATGACTATATAATCGAAAGAATTTCGCGAGCATATTACGCTTCGCTTCTATACCTACCTCTGCGTTATACAGGCTGAATTTTCTTTTTGGGTCAGTGAGGGCAGCTACTAGATCCCGTGCTGTTACGTGAAAATTGTCTTAGAAGACCTTCCTTTGATTTTGAATTCATGAAAAATGACGTTTTCAGATTTTGGAAAAAACATACAGGGTGCAAGATAAAGGCCATTTTTGACAAACTTTTTTTGTGATGCCAATCGATCGTGTTCCTATTCAGGATCAAAAGCTTGTAGATATGGGACCAAAAAAATATTTCCTGCTAGAAAAGTCACAAATCGAGGAAATCTTTTCCCATACATTTACTATGGAGAAATAGTGAAATTCAAAAATCCCGTTTTTTGACATTTTGAATGCTTTTAATGTTATGTTCTCATACAATATCATGTTCCTTAAACGTAGCAAGACTGATAAGCAAGATATAAAAATGTGAATAAAAATTTATTTTTTCTCCATAGTAAATGTATGGGAAAAGTTTCCTTAAATTTTCGGCTATTTAGTACATTACCGGAAGTTGACCCCTTGGAAACTATTGATACTGGATAACAATGGAATCGATTGGCATAAAAAATAGCATGTGAAAAATCCACCCTGTATACCTATCTACTAATTTACTAAAGGCGGCCTTAGACTAGGGCGGGTTGCAGCAATGACGATAACAGACATCAACTTAGCGTATTCCAGTGTTTAAATTAAACCGCCCGCTTGGTCGTGTTGGAGGTTCCCCTGGATTTCCCCCCGCACCCAGGACACTCTTTCAAGGTTCAAAAAACCTCAACGTTTACACAACTATACTTATCTTAATATCCATATCGATTGTATAGGTATCAATTAACGAGTGTTTTCTATGTTGGGTTGTGACATAATAGTACATTACTTACCAAGGGCGATAAAACAAAGAATGTCTCAGATCGCAGGTATTTTACGCCCGAGCCGAAGGCAAGGGCGATAAATATGCGATCTGAGGCTTTCTTTATTATCGCCCGTGGTAAGTACAAAATTTTATGTCACCCCCTGGCCAGGAAGTGGGTTTTTTCGCGCGCGGAGCGTGCGATAATGGCCACTTTATGGCCAGGTGTGACATAAACTTAGATACCTACACCTACTAAACTAAACGTAGAAGGAAGAGCTCCCTTGGCGGGTCGCGGGTCGTGACCCCCTCTTGATAATTTATAGCTCAGTTTACTGTCTTATATATGTAACGCCGGAGTAGAGTTAACCCAGGAAACACCCCGCATTTATAGTCAGAGACATTAATTAACAAAGTTGCATTGCACTTTGGCTTAGATGTATCAATCTGCATCGAAAATATGGTACGTACCACTATTACCTAAGCACTCAGGCAAATATGCGAAGTGCGAATAATATGATGATGTGTACGAGTGTACAGATTTTTTGTTACTTTGGAAATGTACATGATTTTATGACTTTTCTCGCACATGAATCGCACAGAGTTAATAAATACCTCAGAATATAAAATCATTTTCTATGATCTGAGGTTAATTTAATACTGATTTCAAGATTAACATGGTGAACATCAGCTTGTTGAGTGATTTGTGCTGACTGGATGATGATATTGACAGTGCCGATTGACGTTTCAGAATACCAATGGGCCCTGAGCTGGTCGCTGTCCGGGTGCTGGCGCGCGCTGCTGGCGCCGCCGCCAGCAGCCAGCGCGGCTGGCGACCTGCGCGCCTTCGACGGCGCGCGCGTGCTCTGCATGATGTGTGTCATCGTGGAGCATGTGTGCTGGCTCAGCACCATCGCCTACCTGGCCGACATACGCTACTACGAGACGGTTAGCCTTTTTTGCGTTGGAGGAATGCTTTGAGGCAACGTCCGCCCGGACGAAGGGGGTCTGGTGTGTCGGACTCCTGGACAGAAGGCCCAGACTACATACTACCTGCACATCTCCATGGCGCGTCACACCCATGACAGCGAGGACTTTCCAACTGCGGCAACTCGAAAAGCAACCGTGCCCAGTGAGGACCTGCACCAAGTAGAAATCTGGTTAGCCTTGTCTGTGGTTGAAACCACAACTATTGTTGCTACTATAGCTGCGGTCTTCCGGCTACTCTTTCAATATGTATGTATGTATGTAATAACTTTATTGTACACAAAAAAAAACACAAAAAATACAAACAAATAAGGAATATGGTCTTAAGCTTGCCCTGATGATGAGCCACCGTGTTCCAGATCCGGCGGCAGAGCGAGGTGATCCTGCTGGGCAACTCCACGCTGGTGGTGCAGGTGTTCTTCCTGATGGCCAGCTTCCTCCTCGCGCACAAGGTGCTCCTGGAGACGTCTCGCGGAGCCCCGCCGTCCTGGCGCTCTTTCTTCTCCACCATGCTCAATCGGATCATCAGGTCGGTCCAGCATACAAATGGGGTCATTGTCAGATTTAGGTGCGCATCTTTTCGGTGGACATATCAAGTCAAGGGCTACAAAGCATAATTTTGGATTAGTCTAGTAACCCGCATAAACTAAATAATAATCCGTTACTATAAATCCATGTAAAGAGGAATGCCTAGCTGCGATTTTCCCATACAAACGCTCTCGACTGTTTCCTCCCTGGTTTTTGAACCTAGAGCAATGATTTTTTCAAATAAGATCAATATCATCAATATCTATGCCGCTACGTTTTGTTTTTTTGGATATTTTTATTTTAAAGAAAGTTACAGCCCTCCAAAAATCGCAAAAACGGCTTAGTTGAATTGGCTCCATAAAAAGGCGCAGTATACAAATATGACAACAAATATCCAAAAAAACAAAACGTAGCGGCATAGATTAGTTCTTGCTCTTGCAGTTTCCAAAATTTTATAATGATTGGTTGCGTTTTGGATGAGAAAACAGTCGAGAACGAAACCTCGATTTTTCAGTTTTTTGCAAGGGAATTTTAGTCCGAGCTGCAGTTGTCCTTATCGCACGAATTCGTGGTGGAGTCAGTTTCTAAATATACGTACACAGAAGGAATAGGGATGGGCAACAGTCGTTGACATATATTGTCGATACGCTAGTGGTGAAAAATTATCGATAAATCATTATTACCAGAAAATTTATTAATCACAAGAAGAACCCTGAGTCACAATGGAAGAATATTGAATAGAAAGGTGACCTGGGAACCCTTGTCTTTGATATAGGAATAAATGCTACTTAGTTAGTGGTAAAGTTATTAACGAATCATAGGTTTTTATAACCCACTAGCTTTTGCCCGCGACTTCGTCCGCGTAGAACTCGTGGCGATTAAGAGTACGAAAAATGTCATGTAATAGAAATAAACCTAATTTTTGAAGTGAAAACTTCTTTAGCGGCGCTGAGCACTTTTGTACTGGGGAAAAATGTATAAACTCGCGATAAATTCTATGACCAGGTTAGTTGACCCCTCCTAGTATCGTGATTGCTATGTTACGAGGGGTCCCCAGCTGGTCTTCTTAGAAAGCCAAGGTTCTAACTGTTCTAAGACAATCCTAAGATTTTCCATAAAGATCATATTTCAAATAAATTCTCATGGAAAGTAGCTCTTATTGTCCTTAAAAAAGCGTTTCCAAAGTCCAATATCGGATAGCCAGACTGACCGATTTCCGTAAAGATCATATTTCAAATAAATTCTCATGGAAAGTAGTTCTTATTGTCCCTAAATACGGTGACAGTTCCCTTCAAAATACCTAATGGCCAAGAGTGATGGATAAAATACCAAGGGCCTGACACGCTTTGTAAGAGAAAGATAGCCTTATTGCGATTCCTATGAGAGGAAGTAGAAAATAGTGCGATGTTTTGTCCTTATCACCGACCGAATTTTTTTTCGCGGTCGGGTAAAGCCATTCTTTCATGAAGTGTCAAGAAGATTGCAAAACAAATTGGCAATATTTGGTAGTGCATTTTATAAATGGAGGATTAATGATAAGTTCGGTTTAAATGAATAATAATTTACCAATTATCAGATCCGTAGTGTTTGGGTGTTCAGTGCAAACATGGTGGGGTGTTCAGTGTTGGGCTGTAAAAGCAAACTCGACCGAAAAAAGGCGGATGTTACATTCCATGCGTAAGTACATTTTCTTTGCATTTTGGACCCGTGTTTATTTCTAAAATCTCACCGGAACCAAGTTACTGAGCTAAATCATTAGTTATATCATGAGACACTTGATGAAATAGGAAAAATATGTAAATTAATTCAAAAATAACCTCCAAAAATTTCACATACAAACCGGTCAAAACGCGTAGTATAAATCTACCATAGAAGCCAGCTTAGAATTGATGTCCCATCATTCAGTCGGTTTATAATTCGATTTCGGGATACCAACAAATAATAAAAAAATCCCCTGAAGATTACCCCACGTTTCGGGAGTAATTTGATTTTTTCAGTTTTTCAACAGAGGATAAATTCCGAAAAAAATGGATTTGAGGACTGAGGGAACAGGAAAAGAGAATTGGGTAAAAATTATCTATAAGTAGGTATTTGTTTATTTATTGTAAATAAAGTTATAAATATATTAAGTAAATTACGTTCTAATTTAAAGTTTATCCTTTTATTTCAACAACGACATACCTAATTTATCTATGAAAGACAAAAAGGAGCATGTTAGTATTAAGGTTACTTATTTACCCGACTGCAAGGCAGGGTTATGTGTTTCGCGCGTATCTTGTATGTATGTATGTAATATTCTTTACTACCTGACATCTTCCAATTCCCTGAACGGATTTTAATGTTTGAGATATCATTAGATTTGTCTTTCCAGCCCGAGTGTTCTTAGAAATGTGACGTCAAAAAAAAACAAAGATGGCGGCCACCAGACACCATTTTGTAAACAAATAATAAATAAAGTTGACGAACTATATCATGTGGGGTATCATTGAATAGGTATTTTAAAATCATTATAAGGTTTCTTTAGTCATTAGTTAGTGAAAACAACCGTTTAGGATTTATAACTATTCAAAGTTTAATAGTCGGATCCGATATCCGCTATGCGCAATCACTCATGTTTTCATTGTCATCGTCATTCGGGGTTTGCTTTACACACGTTTAACAATTGCAACAGTGGCGGAGCGCCCATACAACCCGATTCCCACCGGTTTGACTTACAAAATCTTGCTACAAACTACTTGCTGTTAATTTAATAAATCATCAATTTATGTATACAAAATATCCATTACCTAAATACAATTTGATAATACGATTTACTTTAGCGTCATAATAGATTTAAGCTAACCACTACGAAATCTACGCACGCGAATGCCAAACGCAACGCATTTCATAAAGCCAAACAAGCCGGCGGAGTTTAGCATGCCTCCTAGTATCGTGATTGCGATGCTAGGATGGGTCAACACAGCTGGTCTTCCCATTCTTCCCAATCGTAAGACTTTAAACACCAAACCTGAGGAATGAAGTTTCCTCTTACTGACTTTTCCACTAAGTCCAATATCGGATAGCTAGACTGAAAGTAGTTCTTATTGTCCCTAAATACGGGGACAGTTCACGTCAAAATAGTGGCCAAGCGTGATGGTCAAAGTACGAATAATTTTGAATCTACTTTGTAATTGATGCTTGGTTTCCGATTTCAATTAAAACTTTAATTGTGCAGAAAATTATAATTAAATCCAAAATATACGTGCATGTGAAATGATAATTTATCTTTGTGTTAATTTGATAAATTATAACGTTTTATGCACTCAAAAACAGCACATTAAGGCATTTTGACGGAGCTCTTCACACGCCGGGAACGATTCTGAGACTGAAGTATAATCGATTAATGAAGTAGTTTTTAATAACGTGGCAGATTTTTCTCCTATGCTTTTGGCAGAGGGGTAAGTATATCAATGGCGGCTCCCGTCTTAAATGCTTTAAGGTATTATGTGTAGATGGATTATTCGAATATGAATATCAATATCTTTGTTATTTATTTTCTTTAAATCATGTCATTGAATTTTCACTTCTAACGGCACTCCCGGAGTGCAACCCGTTGTTTTTTTTTTATAGATCTACATATTATATAATAAAAAAAAACTGACTTCAATGGGGGAGACCGGTGAAAGATGATTATACTTAGATGGTGCACTCTTAAATTCCATACAATGAAATAAAAATCTACATATTACCTACCTATATAATGAAAAATAAAAAAAAACGACTTCAATCGGGGAGACCGGTGAAAGATTATTATACTTATATGGTGCACTCTTGGATTCCATACAATGAAATAAAAACCGGCCAAGTGCGAGTCGGACTTGCGCACGAAGGGTTCCGTACCATTATCTATAAAAACGGCAATAAAAAAATATGTTTGTTGTATGGGAGCCCCCTTAAATATTTATTCTATTCTGTTTTTTAGTATTTGTTGTTATAGCGGCAACAGAAATACATCATCTGTGAAAATTTCAACTGTCTAACTATCACGGTTCTCGAGATATAGCCTGGTGACAGACGGAGAGCGGAGCATTAGCAATAGGGTCGCGTTTTATCCTTTGGGTACGGAACCCTAAAAATGGCTATAAGTATGTTTATAATGGTAGAAGAGTAAGTATACGCTCAATTCATCATGGAATCCAACACCAGAACTCAAGTTTGACAAAAATGTAAAAAACAATAATATACATGGTTGAAGAGTTCCATTCTGATCATCATATACATACAGTTCTACTTCATCAAATGTCAATTTATTTAAATGTACATGCCTGATTTGTTTGTTAAAATACTAAAATGTGTAATGTGACTTATGTATGCCTTTAACATTTGAGGAGTTCCCTCGATTCCTCATGGATCCCATCATCAGAACTCGAGCTTGACAAATGATTGTCTTGAAAATCTAACTCGCTTAACAAACACAGCAAAGAGGACAATTCGCCAAACGTGAACTATGCGTCGTTGAAGAGTTCTGTTCTGAACATCATCAGCAGTCCCACTTCATCAAATGTCACATTCTTGTATGAAAATGCTTGATTTGTTGATAAAAACATAAAAATCACTGTATGTTTGCCTATAAGATTTGAGGAGTTCCCTCGATTCCTCATGGATCCCATCATCAGATCTGCATTTTGATGAACCCAATTGAGAACATCCTCTTTTGAAATCTTGAAATGGGTTCAAAAGAAACCCATACTATAAAAGAATCACACATTGCGCACGTGAACTTTCAACCCTCGCTTAAACCCTTTAGGGGATGAATTAAAAAAAAATGCCATAATCAATGTTTTTCACTATACATAAGAAGCTTGTGACCGAAGTTTCAAACTTCTTACTTGAAAAACAACATTTTTGTCATACAAACTTTCATCCCTTTTTTGAACCCTTTAGGGGATGAATTTTTATACCAACCCTATATCATTTATCTTGTTTTTTAATAAGTAACCTTTGTACAAAGTTTCAAGTCTAAGACTTTCCAAATGAACGATTTCCATACAACGGTCCAACCCCTGTTTCACCCCCCCAGGGGTTGAATTTCGAATAATCCTTTCTTAGTACACGTCTACGTACCCTAAAGAATATATGTTCCAAATTTCATGTTTATATCTTCAGCGGTTTAGGCTGTGCACTGTCTGTCAATAGTTGTCTAAGTAACGCAAGTTTTATAATATGTATAGATAATATTATGGCAGGGCAGCCAAATAAATATACCACAATTTTAGCTAACCAAAAAAAAAAAAACAATGTTGTTATTTGTTCTTATTTCTGTTTATTATTTTGTTTAGATGTGTAAAATAAAGAGAGATATACATATTTTTTCACACCACCTGCTCGACACAGCCAAATTATATATCATGCAAACCTTACCGAAAGCAAATCATTATAGCCCTTGGCTTTAGCCGGGTAGTAATATCGTACTGAATATCATTATAACCCGCCGGGTAATAATGTGATTTCACTTTTCATAGTTCTTATTGTTATGTGCTTAAAGTCTAATTTCGTGAAGTTCGCACGGCGGCGAGGAGGCAGTACAGCGACGTTCCAAACAAAACACTGCGCCGCCCCGAGGACGGGGATGCGCTCCGAATAAATTTGAAAATCGAACGTATTCTTACTGGCCACATAAGCTGAATGGAACACATTTTGAAAATAAAAACAAAACACGCGAATGTAACAAGACGCTGCGGTATAGGTATGTACAGAGTAAAATTTCAGATTGTATAAAAATCCATTGGTACTAATGTTATAAGTGCGAAAGTGTGTCTGTCTGTTATCTTTTCACGCTAAAACCGCTGGACCGATTCAGATGAAATGTAGTAAGTATGGAAGTAGTGAGTCCCGGGGAAGGGCAAGATACTTTTTATCTCGAAAATCATCCCTTAAGTAGGTTTGTATGGAAGAGTGATTACTAGGTAAGAAATTGAAATTAAAATCTAGCAATTAAATTCTAACGCGATGAACGAGTTCTACGCGGACAAAGTCACGGACAAAAGCTAGAAGATAGAATTCTAATAAAATGAGTGACGAACGTGATTGGGCTTTGAATTACTAATTTGATTCTGTCTCTTGTAGCATTGGTTTTCTTATTGTCTCGCTAGAGGTGTGAAAAGTAGAGTATACTCCTCGTCGATAAAACTGTTTTTGTCTTGGGCACTTAAATCCCTCACTACACTCAGGACTCAGTCTTAATTCCCTCGCTTCGCTCGGGAATTAACTCATTACTCCCTCGCTCCGCTCAGGAGTAAAATCTGGAGTCCTTCGTTACGTTCAGGATTCAATATCGCGCCCGTGACATAAAACAGTACTTTATCCCCTTGGTGTATAATCTACTATTATGCCAAGATAAAACGCTATTATTTTCAATATGTATTTGTTAAGTATTTCAAGTTAATAAAGTAAAAAAAAGTTTAGGCGTTATTTAATTTAATTTTCCTCTTAATATATTGACGTAAATAAACATTTATTATAAAAGCATTACATTAATTTACTTGGTAAGAAAAATAAAAAGCAAAAAGCTCTGTCAATCTCTGGATTTGAACCATGAACATCTTGATTGCGTGTCAACCATGTTAACGTCTAAGCTAAAGTGGATTCATTTTAGTTGACGAAATTATTGTACAGTTTTCATAAAGTGCTCAAGGGGGGACTTTTTCTATGGTGCGATCTGTACCTACAGCCTAATTTATCGTATGCTGGGTCAGTAAGTAAATTCGCGGGCTCGCGTCTCGCGCCTGTGTGCGTGCGCTCACACATAGACAGCGCCCGCTCCCGCTCCCAGCAGCGCGACAGAAACATTATGTCAAAAATTCAAGATTTGAAAAGTTGGTCAGCTAGGCATTCCTCTTGGTGGTTCAATTTCCATACCGGCGCTTGTATGGATGGACCGGATGGACAACTTGTGTATTTTAGTGTGGTTCGCGGCGACGTGGTGGGCAACTGGGCGCCGGGCCGCAGTGGGCGCAGCTAATTATAGCCCGTGACCGTAGCTAACAGCCATGCACGTGTGTCGCAGAGTGTCTCCGTCGTACTACATGGTGGTGTGGTTCGCGGCGACGTGGTGGGCGCGGCTGGGCGCCGGGCCGCAGTGGGCGCCGCGCGTGGGCGCCGAGGCCGCCGTGTGCCGCCGCAAGTGGTGGGTGCACCTGCTCTACCTCAACAACGTCGTCGACGCGGACAACAAGTGCCTGGTGCAGACCTGGTGAGTGTCACAATAGCATATGCAATATTCGTACTTATGTAGGTTTCTTGTTAAAGAAGCAAAATTCTTCTCAGTCGTAACACTCTTGTCAGAGTCGATCTTCACTTTCGGATTTGTTTTTGGCTAGACTTTCCCTGGCAATGTCTCTCCATTTCTGACGGCTGCTAGCATTGCGAGTGCACTCGACTAGCCGAAGCAGAAGCACTTAGATGAAATTGTGGATAAAACAAAACCATTCATCGGTCCAGACTAGTCCAGAGAATCGAAATGCTTTCTCTTAATCGTTTGCCCTCCACGTACGGATCCGAGAATAATTTTGTAGTGTGTGTTGTGTAGTTGAGTAATTTGTTTGCGTCGCAGGTATCTGGCAGCTGACATGCAGCTGTACGCGGTAGCGCTGGTACTAACGCTGGCGCTGGCGCGCTGTCGCCGCGCGGCGCTGCCGGTGCTGGCGGCATTGCTGGTCATCTCCGTCGGGGCGCTTTTCGCCATCGCCTACTACTGGCGACTAATCTCCACCTTCGTCATGCACAATCCGGAGTGAGTAGCGTATTAGATAAATATTGAACTCTTTCGGTTACATAAATCGAAAGGGTACCTATGCGGGATTGCTGGCCTCCATTCCTCATTCAGGGATTAGGCGGTTGTCACACTGATGCGATTTCCGCACGACGGTGCGGTGTGCGAGCGCTATAGAAATGCATAGCGCTGTCTTGCATAGGCCTGCCTTACAAGGATCTTCTTGTTTACCATCTGATAGAACAAGCATTCCAGCAGTGTTAGAAGCAAAAACGGTTCCTTTGGAAAGTGGATTAAAAAAAAGCCTTCTCATACATTCACAACAGAAATTCGCCTCACACATTCTGTCGTTTGCAGGCTAGTCCGCGTGAAGTACCACGGGGACCTGTCGTTCAACATCCTGTACCAGTCTCCGCTGGGCAACGTGCCGGGCACGCTGGCGGGTCTGCTGCTGGCCTTCGTGCACCACGAGCTGCTGGCGCGAGGAGTGCAGCCGCAGCACTACCGGGTGAGGCTGTCGAGGAGGAAGCGGTTCCTTTGCACCAGGCGCTCCAGCCGACTGCTAGAAGCTCACATGAGGCGTTCAGTCTCAAGTCCCAATAGATGAAAGCGGAGTGACTCCCGCAGGGGTGATAACAACGGCGCCAAAAAATAATGACTAACGGCAACAACTCGTACACTATAGTTATTTGTTCAACAAGAGAGCAAAGTAGATTTTTGCTGCGAGTGTTGATGTTGAGTCCCGAGGAAGCGAAAGATTCTATAATTGAATCACGAGCGTAGCGAGTGATTCAAAATTAGAATCTTGAGCGTAGCGAGGGACTCAAAGACACGAGATGCAAATATCTTTGCTCTCGCGTGATACATACAACTTTTCACCTCAGCGGCGAGAACATATTAAACTTTAATAACATCATTTACGGCTTATCATAGGCTTTTACGTACGTGTCTCGTGATAAATCAGGCAGATTTAATTCAGCATTGATTAGGAATCTCCTGCTTGTTTTAACTCCTCAGCTAAGCCAGCACAAGACGAACGCAAGCGCGCGACTCGAGTTTAGGCGCGGCAGATTTCAGGTACATAATCGCGCGAACTTATTCACATGCACACTAAAAATTAGTTGTATTGTTGTTAAAATACAGCCTATGTCAGTGTCACAGATTTCACTTACCTACGTATTTTAGTTACTTGAACAATATATGTAGCGCAAGAATGAGACAATAACACTTTTTAAGTAGGTACTCTTCTCACTCGAGCCAGCTCGCGTGTACACTAAGACGCACTGTTTTCTAAGTCTAAATACACCCTTCATCACTAATGTTTTCTAGATATTTTTATAATATTCAACACTGATTATTAATTAATGTCTGTTAGCGCAAGACAGAATAAAAGTAAAACGAAAAAAAACGCACTAATTTTTTAAAGGGTGCGTTCTGAAATGGCTCCGCTTTTATTCTTCTACTAAAATAAAGATTGTTAAAAGTAAAATTAATAATTAAAGTGATAAACTTTCTGTTTTTTTTCTGCAATAAAGGTTTTATTTATAAATATGTATTATCATAATAATATTGTATTTAAAAGAACCGTTGCCAACAACTTCCTGATAATTATAACTCTTAGGTTACTTTATGAGTTTTCGAACGTGTTTTTACGTTACTTTTAGCGCCTTTTTGGGAGTCGATTTGAGTCGATTAGAGAATTTGAATATCAAATTAAGAATCGACCTATGTGGGCCCTCTCTTTTTTAATATAACGAATTGAAAGGGACAGAGCGATTGAAGGTCAAATATATCGAATTCGTAATATAGGTACCCCGAACTACGGAGTGGCAGATCTTGGCATTCGTGGACCAAAAATTAAAAAGCTACTTTGATCCACGCTCGCAGCAAAATTGCATTTTGGCCACTGGTTTCAAGCAGCAAAACAGCCGTGTTCGAGCCGCTGAGGTGAAATAGTTATTTGTTATACAAGGGTGCAAAGTTGTATTTTAACCGCGAGTGTGGAATTGGAACACGAGCTAGCGAATGGATTCTAGGGTTGAACCACGAGCTAGCGAATGGATTCTATGGTTGAACCACGAGCGCAGCGAGTGGTTCGAAAATAGAATCCTGAGCGAAGCGAGTGGTTCAAAGTTAGAATCCTGAGCATAGCGAGTGTTGCAACACACGAGACGTAAAATAACTTTGCAGCCGTGTGTAACACAAATCTTTTCACCTCACTAAAGCGAGGAAATAGAAAAAGGAAAACAAAAGTAAAACAATAAAAAAAATGGGTATCTTCCAATTTTTCATTTCATTAAAATAGAAAATAAAAACTAAATTTGAACAAAACAACGCAAGAAAAAATTAAGCAAAATTCAAAAACAAATGCTAAAGTAAATAAATAAAGCAAAATTGCTTAAAATTCAAAATAAATATAAAATTTGAAATCCTTATCCTTGAATTAGTCGAAATCGAGTATAATGACGATTTTTTGCAAAAAATATTTTTTTCGACTTAAAATTTAAAATAAATGTAAAATTTGAAATCCTTATCCTTGAATTAGTCGAAATCGAGTATAATGACGATATTTTGCAAAAAAATATTTTTTTCGACTTAAAAATCAAAATAAATGTAAAATTTGAAATCCCTATCCCTAAATTAGTCGAAATGGAGTATAATGACAATTTTTTGCAAAAAAAAATATTTTTTGCTTAAAATTCAAAATAATTATATAAAAAAAAAAAACAAAATAAATATAAAATCTGAAATCCAAGGACTGATTTTTTTCACACCACCTGAAAAAAAAATCAGATGGGCGAAAATTGTACTGGCTGTTTTGTGTCCACCCACACTAACCGATATCGGATCCGATACGAATCTGACCGATATCGGATCGGATGGTGTGAGCACTAAGCAGTTTTCCATACATTTTTATCGGTAACGAATCCTACACCGATATTGTATCGGATAGTGGGAACACGGCCTTACATGTTATTATGTTAAAAAAGTAACTAAGAACACGTTCGGATTTCAAAATTACTTTGCACACATGTGGATAAAATGCAGTTTTGCTATCTGTTTTTAAAGAATAAAAAAGGGCTTTCCGAGCTCGTGAGGTGAAAAAGTATTATCATCAACCGAGCGTTATCTCAGTACAATGCATCCCGAAGGATGCCCATGTCCGCTACCTAAGCCCAAGATTATAAGTTAGTTAATTGGCTTCACTTGTACCTATGCGTCGCGTCGGTGATCATTCGTCCCGGGCTCGAAGCTAGGTTTATTCAGGACCACAATTCAGGACTGACCCGCAACGTTTCAAATGTCCGAGAGCTTCCGACATGTTGGTGACAGCCCCGCTTGTTCTTGTTGCAGTGGTTCCGCTGGCTGACCATGGCGGGCGTGCCGCTGGCGGTGTGGTGGGTGGGCGCGTCGCCGCTGCTGCTGGGCGCGGGCGCGCCGGCGCGGGCCCCGGCCGCCGCGCTGGCCGCGCTCGAGCGCCCCGTCTTCAGCCTCTTCATCGGGCTCGCACTGCTCGGCGCCATGCACGGGGTGCAGCGTGAGTACTATGGCGGGCGCGTAGTCGCCGCTGCTGCTGGGCGAAATTTTTATGCCTGCGTATACTGACGTTTTTAAACTGTTATTTGAATTAGGATTGTTAGGCAGCTTGATTGATTATGACTGATGATGATTGTTTGTGGACAGCGATCTGGGCGCGTGCGCTGGCGTGGCGCGGTTGGGCGGCGCCGGCGCGGCTCAGCTTCGGCGCGCTGCTGCTGCACATGCCGCTCAACACCGCGCTCATCGCCGCGCGTCGTGCGCCCACCGAGCTCACGCGCCTCTCCGTCGTACGTACCCCTCTCTATAGTCAGTCGACTACCGAGCTCACGCGCCTACCCATCATACATACACCTGTCTAGTCAGTCGACCACCGAGCTCCCACCGACCTGCCCACGCTCGCATCGCACAGCATTTCCTTTCGCCCATATCAATAGCAGTATTGCAGAACCATCCAGCAGGGAGACGACTATCCGCTGATGTTGTTTGAGTAACGCTATTGTGTTGGTTGTGCAGCTGGTGGAGTGGTTCGGCGTGGCGGGCGCGGCGTACCTGGGCGCGCTGCCGCTCGCGCTGCTGGTGGAGCTGCCGGCGCAGCGCCTGCTGCGCGCGCTGCAGCGTCCGCGCACCCCCCCGCCCGCGCCCGCGACACACCCCGCCGAGAAGACCAACCTGTGATACAAGACTTACGAGCGTTGCTCAATGTACCGCCCGTTGCACCGCCTGCCGTTTCTTACCCTCAGTCAGGAATCCTTTATTTTGAACTTTGGTTTACCAGTTATAAAGCATTCGGTCACATAAGGGTATCAGTATAAGGTTCGGTGATGCACTGGGCTCCATACGTTATCGAAAAAGAAATACAAAAGAAAAGTCGGGTGATTCAGATTCGCCCGCCTTGTGTCGACCCTCGCCATCTTGAAATCTAAACGTTAACAGATCCGGTGTCATTGGCCTTTTGGCAGTCCAGTTTTGCTACAAGTAGGTAACTAAATAGATTCGTGCCAGAAATAAAAGGACCGACCGGTATTTATTAGGACGTAAGGAAAGATTTTAATCTCATTCGTTGGTATGTCCACTTCACTTGCAGCAAGATGGACCGTGAAACGCAGCTCTGAGTGTAAATATTTCTTATCGTCTAAGTAGTCTAATCGGTGAAGTAACAATCGACAGCCATATTGCTGTATTGGGCTCAAAACTTTATGAAAGAATCTCGACAAAATATGGCTCATCCACATAATAAATTGTTCGAATCAGTCGCCGAAGTGATGTGTGCAATAAAAGTTTGCGTTTGAGTATAAACACCTATAAGTGTACTGAAAAAGGGACAGGCATACATGGTGGTGAGCCATAAGGCTGCTTTTCCACCAGCCGCTTTGCTGTTTTCATACAAATCGGCCAAGCGACGAAGCTGTCACTTGTATAGAATTGCAGCTTAGGTTCGCGTTCGCACTGATGGAAAAGTGGTTCTTGTAGGTAACAATAGATTTAGGAATAGTTTTAAGCAAAAGTGCTCTCTGAATTTCGGCGCTATTGTGATAATGAATACAAACAGGAGGCAAGTAGGTATAGTTCGGACACAACTCTAAGGCTAAATTCTGTCAAACGAACGCAAGCAAAACTAGACTTAGAGCTCTGACTGTAAGGTAGATTTTTGCTTGCGTTAATTTGACAGCACTTGGTCTTACAGTTTTGTACGAACTATAACAGCAGTGGACGGTAAAGCGGGTATTACACTGTCCTGAATTCAGAATCCTGACTAGTGGAGGGGAGTTGAAGCATCTCGCTCTAACGGATACCTAGGTCCGAACCCTTCTAAACGTCCTGAATTCAGGACAGTGTAATACCCGCTTAAGCATCGACGCCTAGCTAGCGAGGTCGCGTTTACGTCGGCATATAAACTATATAAAGCATTTGCCCATTTCGCACTTGTATGTTTTTCAATAAATTATACTTACTTAATTACTATGTACGTACGCACATGCCAATAAGAGACGAATGCTTTATGTCCTAATCCTTCGTAAACACGCCCATGTTAGGTATGACTAAAAAAATAACACAAAATAGGTACTTACGCTTAACTGACGCGTAACGTATGGAGTTAGCTCGACCGTGTAATAAGGATGGTGATTCAGTTTTATTTCCCGAGGAAATTTGACTGTCAGGAACATTTTGATTTCTCAATTAACCATTGCATTGAAATAAGGAGACTTCATTGGTGTATCATGCCTCGATTGGATTAGGTTAACAAGTGTCATCTCCATCTATTTACAATTAGAGGGGAACTCAGTCTAAAACAAGGCAACATGAATCGTATTACATAGGTGATAAGGTGATCTAGGCTAACTCAATCTCCAACTAGTGACTGACTAGGGAATATTGGAAAGTTGGAAACTAATAAATGCATTGCTCAAATGTTAACTAATTATTAGATAAGTAAGGTGTAAATAAATGAAAGTCAAAGTGACATTTAATTGTTTTATTGTGTCATAATAGACATTATCACAAAACATTTTACACTAGAGATGTGGCCCACTATACATGACTGACAATATCATAATTTATCCCTTGGTGGGAACAGCACATTCATAATTTATATACACAGCACAGTGAGGGACACAGCCTCAAGTTAGAGTGAGAGGCCACAGGATTTTTCCTCTCATCTTTGCAAGGGGCTCAAGTTATAAAATCTGTGATCCATTTAACAAAACCAAAACCTACTCTGAGCAGGGTCACTCTCTCCATCTAACTTAAATACTGGATCCATTGTTGTTTTTTTTTTTTTTTTTATTTGTTACCTTTTATTCAGTGACCAAATAATACAAACTTGTGACTATGATTTAAGTGCTTACTTCTTTACTTTCCCATTTTGACCAGGTATTTAACTGATTTTTATAAACCCTTTGACTGCCAAAGCGATAGTGTGTTGTCATGCCCACTACGCCAAGCACTGTTGAATTGGTGTAATGTCTAAACCAATAAATAAACAGTTCATAAATGATTTTATTCATGATCAAAGTACACCTTCACTCCGACCTTTTTAAGTGGTTGTTGGCATGGTGGGTACGACGACACACAACCACTTTATAGGTTCTTGGCGGTCAAAGGGTTAAAGATGGTGTTATGGCTGCCTATCACTAATTTTATTAACACATTCCCTGTCCGGGTGACCCCAATGTGGGGTCATGCACTATTTTTTCAGGGATCCCTACACCCACTAAGGAGTCAGACTACCATACTGGACGCACAGACAATACAGACATACAACATTGTCAGATTGTTTTGTATGAGGATAGTGATCATGTTAAAACCCCTGGTCATTCCTTTTAACTGATATACTAATGATAATGAATGATTTCTATTGACTAATAAATAACCTTCATGACATCAAAGGCCTAGTACAGATACAGAAAGTCAAAAAATTGTCCACCACTTTGTAAGTTTTTTAACTTATAATTTAAATAGTAAGGTTATTTCTATTCTTTTATCTTTATCTTTATTTATTACAGTGGTAGGCCACATTTTTGGCTGACTGTACAACTAAAACAAAAAGTATATGCCTCCAGACAGTACAACTGCCAATAAAATGCAAAGTCATTGGCAATGGTGTATTATGTAACTTACATACAAAACAAGGCTTCCTAAGTGAGCCCTTTAGATAAAATAGTAAAACTTAGCCTAGCCTAGCCTACTGTGTGGGGCGGCTAGCGTCGCGAAGGCCCGGAGCCGCCCTGCCAGCCGCCACGGTGCCCACCGCCTCTCCCACCTGGTCTGCCTCGACCCGCAGCTAAAAATAAAACAAATACACCATTAATTTCTCATACCTAGTTGTTTTAGCAGAATAACAAAACTAAGAAAATAAAATTGTTACTTAATTGTATAATTTTTCTTGAAAATTATATGATAAAGAAAATTTACAAACAATGAAACACAAGCTCAGGACTTCCCTGAAGTGAAAATACTGGCTTCAGATAGAAGAAGCCATGGTTTTCGACAATAAACATGACATGATAAAAAAGATTCTTCATTTTTACAAAGTCCACACACTACGGAAACAACTAGCATATTCTCAGGCAGTATACACTGTTGAGTAGTTAGCTTAGTATAATCCCTTATCAATAATCAGCTGAAAAGTAACACCAATGCACGAAGACATGAGTGTCTTGTCAACAATAATAAACAACCCCAGTACGTTTGTATCAAAACAAACAATGCATAGATTGCTGCAGCTCTGTACCACCAACCTTGTGCTCTTAATATAGCGCTCTTGCCGCGTCCCGCCGTCGGTTTGTTCCCTTGTCGCTTAAACATCGGCGCATTCTTCAACATGTCAGGCAGTATGAGGAAGCGGATCTTCGAGCCCCGGATGTAGACGTTCTCGAGCTGGGCCACGCGCCCGTCGCGGTACGTCACCGTCACCTGCGTCATGGTGCAATTCATGTTGTCTTCAGCCTCAATTAGCTTTCCTCGATAAACTTCACCGGTATTCGTTTCGCAGGTCACTACATGACCTTCGGCTTCGTGAAGTACTTTAATAGGCACACCGATAGACATATTGAATGCTTCTCACACAAATTATCTATCTAGATCACAAGATTTTCAAGGTATTAACAGGATTTTTAGCGATTTATATCACTAAATTCACCAAAAATTTTCAATAATAATGGCGGCAGGGAGACGCTGACCGATGACAGTTGTCTTGCTTGTCAGTTGTCAAGTCAAAACAAAACTGTTCAGTGCGGATAAAAAAACGCTCGTAGTTTTAGGCTATGTCCAATTAATCCGATATCGGGTCTGAGACCGATAGATAATGTATGGAAATGTGATGGATCGGTGAACACTACACTAAAGCCCGTGCCAGACGGTCGAAGGCAAGCCCATAACCGCGTGGCCTTGGTCTCTGGCTCGTCACGTAGGCCGTTTGATTGTTCTGGCTAGACGACCGGCCGACTAAGCTACAGCGTCGTTAATTCCGCGATAAAATCGCGTTCTCTCTCGACGCTTCCTCTGAGCGCTATGGCGTTGGGTGGTCAGAGACAGGCGGCTACATGGCTCAAAACCAGAAGCTCGGATCGCGGTCTCTAGCGCACGCTTGAAGACGAAGGGCGTCCGAAGGTCAAACGAAATTTTGCGTCTACACGATCCGTGCGGCCCACCCAAGGTCGGCCGATCTTTGGGCTTGTCTTACGACCGTCTGGCACGGGCTTAAGCGGTTTTCCTTACATATTTATCGGTGTCGGATCCTACACCGATATCGTATCGGATCATGGGAAAACGCCCTAGTCCTTAGACTTAGTGCTAGCCTAAGTCCGTCCCTATTATCTATAATGTAGATAGAATATTTATTCTAGAAAGGGTACTATTTATCACTAGATATTTATATATTGTTTATTTATTTTCTTTTTCCTACAAATTTAAGCATAAACATTTTACACTGATTTATGCAGAGTTGCAGACTTCTACTAATCCGAAATAATAAAAAAATCAGCCTTTATAGCTGACCTAAAGGGGTCTGTTCCCACTATTCGATACAATATCGGTGTAGGATCCAACACCGAGAAAAAAGCATAGAAAACCGTTTTGTGTTCACACCATCCGGTCCGATATTGGTCACATTCCCATACATTTTTAATATCTGACAGTGGGAACAGAGCCTTAAATGGTTTCGTAACGAAGTCGCGTCATTTTTTTCAACTGTCATCTTTCTGTCATTCATTTCATTACTTTACTTCGTTTCGTTTGCGTTTCGTGTTATCGTTTACCCTTACCCCAGCTTGTTTATAATAATTATTGTGTAAATAAGGTTGGAGTGATGGCGGCGACGGTGATGAAGCTGGAGACGGATGCGGAGGCGTGCTGCGTGTGCGGCGGCGGCGGCGAGCTGTTGACGCCGGAGGAGCACGACGCCGCCGCGCCGCCGCTCACCGGCGCGCCGCCGCTCCGGACCATGCTGCTGCAGATCAACAACAACAAGGTACGACACCGGGACAACGAGTTACCTGCCATTTATTGGTTGTTACTTTGACGTGATATGCGCCTATTTAGCATGACGGGATGACACGGGGAGTGGTGTGTGCAGGTGCTCCCGGAGGGCCGGCTGTGCGGCGCGTGCGCGCGGCGCGCGGCGGAGGCGCACGAGTTCAGCTGCGCCCTGGGCGCGCGCGCCGCCGCGCCGCTCGGGGACAAGCTGCGCGCGCTGCGCCGGCGCCTGCACGACCTCACGCAGCGCATCGACGTGTTCATCGTGGTGGGCGGCGCCGGCGCGCAGCAGGGCACCTACAGCGAGGAAGGTAACGTGGGGGGGAATATGTTATGCTGCTGGTTTTCTTTTTCATGGCTGGTAGATATTCTCTCTCTTATTCTTTCTTTAATGGATTTTCCTCGCGGCCCTTTGACTAGCGACAAAAAAACCGAAAAAAAGGGAACGGTGGGCATGACGAGTAACGTACCTACCCTACTTCTTTGCCTACTTCCCTAGCTACATACTACTCGTTGAGTGTGCCCAGGGTCAAAGGGGTGACACGCGAATTAACGTAAGCGCTGTGGGTAAGTATGTGTGCATGCGCTGTTGGTACACGCGTCAGTTGTTTGCGCGATTGCATAGCGCAGACGAATTGCGAGACGCGACGGTACCCGATCGTAACCCGGCCTGACCTCGGTGCGGGGGATATGACAAGTCTCTTGTGAGGAGTTGTTTGTGCACAGACATAATAATGGTGGAGAAGGAGGCGCTGGCGGCGGCGGCGGCGGCGGACGACGAGGAGCTGGAACGCGCCAGGAACGCGCGCGGGGACCACGTCTACCAGTGCTCCGTGTGCCCGCTCTCCTTCCAGGTGGGCTGTAGGGGCTCACTTGTCTATGCTTGTATACCACGCCAGTCTCACTCAGGTGAGAGGGACTGTCGTGCTTTACAAACGTGGAGGAAGGAACTCTTCAAACTTCAATTATATGATACAGAGAACAAACACAAAGGAAAAATTAACCATTTTCATGTGGCATCACGGGTCTGAGGCTGAGTTCAGACCCGTCTGAGGCTAAGTACGTTGGTCCGGCGAACCAGAGGCAACATGCTTACCCTTACACCGCCGAGATCACTACGTCATCAAGCATATGCTTTGCCTTGCATTCTTAAGCCCCTACTAGTGATCTCTCTGTATTTTCTTTAAAGGCTCACAGCTCAAACTTCCTTCCTTTTAGAGCGGGCTCCAAGCTCCAATGAGATGTTTATCAAAATTGTGGATCGCGAAATATTTTGTGATTAATCTACCTGAGGCTTACGCCAACCAGTTTTATGGTCTACGGGTATGCTATGATTCCATCGGCTTTTTGTATTAAAAAAAAATAAATGTTCTTCAAAAACAGCTATTTTGACAATTAACATCCCATCAAAGCCTGTTCTACTTGTCTTTCGACTATATTAGTGATGATTACATATCGTCGGGGGCTTCTATTGATCCGGTGATGATATGGTTCGGCAGCGCGTGTCGGAGTACCGGGCGCACCTGAGCACGCACCCGGCCGACGCGCTGCACTCGTGCTGGACGTGCGGCGCGCAGTTCTCGGCCGCGGCCGCGCTGCGCGATCACACGCACACACACGCGCCGCAGCCCCCGCACGCACACTGCAACCTCTGCAACACGCAGTTCCAGGTCGGGACCATTATCTCTCTTTTTTAATATGTTCAATGTTTACTGCTTATCACTATTATTTACAACTTTTCACAAACTTTCCCCACCTCGGGAATAGTACATTACTGCAGAGACCAGTAAGTAAGCCATCCTGGACGAGTATGAGTTAGCCGGCCGAGCCGAAGGCGAGGTCCGGCTATAATACGAGGCCAGGATGGCACTTATGGTCGAGGCATGTATAGTGCTTTTCTCAAAAATAAAACAAATTGTATAAATAGCGGTAAAAATCATATTTTTCGCCAATTCCACCTCGTTTGTTCTAAAACCGTGGGGTCGGACTAGCGTTTGCTTATGCGGGCGCGGGCGCCCCCCGCCCCGGCCCCCGTCCCCCGCGGCACACCCCGCTGCTGCTGCGGGCGCTGGCAGGGAGGCGCGGCGCCGGCGCCCGCAGCAGCAGCTAAACTTATGATATGTAATGGGATTTACATACTTACTTCCTGGACAGTAGGTGTTACTTCCTGGACACTTCTGGCAACTGTCCAGGATGACCCACTTTCGGATACTATCTTCACAGATGTTATGAGAACATTACATACTATTTTTGAGAAAACCCTATTTCAGGTTGGGGAAGAAAAAACTGCAGCCCAATATCTGTTTCGTATTTGTTTTCCCCCGTATTGTTGTTTTTGCCCGCTGACCGCCTCGTGCCCGCAGTCGGTGTCGGAGCTGCGCCGGCACTCGGGCACGTGCCCGGCGCGCTGCCCGTGCTGCGGCCTGCTGCTGGCGGACCGCGCGGCGCTCGCGGCGCACGTGGCGGCGGCGCACGGCCGCGGCGGGAGACAGCACGCCTGCCCCGCCTGCTTCCTCGTGCTGTCCGGGCCCGCCGACCTGTCCGCGCACGTGCTGCGCCACCGCCAGGCGCGCCAGTTCGTGTGCGGACACGACGGGTGCATCCTGCGCTTCGGCACCAGGTATACATGACGAGCACACCACACCACACACGTGGCGGCGGCGCACGGCCGCGGCGGGAGACAGCACGCCTGCCCCGCCTGCTTCCTCGTGCTGTCCGGGCCCGCCGACCTGTCCGCGCACGTGCTGCGCCACCGCCAGGCGCGCCAGTTCGTGTGCGGACACGACGGGTGCATCCTGCGCTTCGGCACCAGGTATACATGACGAGCACACCACACCACACACGTGGCGGCGGCGCACGGCCGCGGCGGGAGACAGCACGCCTGCCCCGCCTGCTTCCTCGTGCTGTCCGGGCCCGCCGACCTGTCCGCGCACGTGCTGCGCCACCGCCAGGCGCGCCAGTTCGTGTGCGGACACGACGGGTGCATCCTGCGCTTCGGCACCAGGTATACATGACGAGCACACCACACCACACACGTGGCGGCGGCGCACGGCCGCGGCGGGAGACAGCACGCCTGCCCCGCCTGCTTCCTCGTGCTGTCCGGGCCCGCCGACCTGTCCGCGCACGTGCTGCGCCACCGCCAGGCGCGCCAGTTCGTGTGCGGACACGACGGGTGCATCCTGCGCTTCGGCACCAGGTATACATGACGAGCACACCACACCACACACGTGGCGGCGGCGCACGGCCGCGGCGGGAGACAGCACGCCTGCCCCGCCTGCTTCCTCGTGCTGTCCGGGCCCGCCGACCTGTCCGCGCACGTGCTGCGCCACCGCCAGGCGCGCCAGTTCGTGTGCGGACACGACGGGTGCATCCTGCGCTTCGGCACCAGGTATACATGACGAGCACACCACACCACACACGTGGCGGCGGCGCACGGCCGCGGCGGGAGACAGCACGCCTGCCCCGCCTGCTTCCTCGTGCTGTCCGGGCCCGCCGACCTGTCCGCGCACGTGCTGCGCCACCGCCAGGCGCGCCAGTTCGTGTGCGGACACGACGGGTGCATCCTGCGCTTCGGCACCAGGTATACATGACGAGCACACCACACCACACACGTGGCGGCGGCGCACGGCCGCGGCGGGAGACAGCACGCCTGCCCCGCCTGCTTCCTCGTGCTGTCCGGGCCCGCCGACCTGTCCGCGCACGTGCTGCGCCACCGCCAGGCGCGCCAGTTCGTGTGCGGACACGACGGGTGCATCCTGCGCTTCGGCACCAGGTATACATGACGAGCACACCACACCACACACGTGGCGGCGGCGCACGGCCGCGGCGGGAGACAGCACGCCTGCCCCGCCTGCTTCCTCGTGCTGTCCGGGCCCGCCGACCTGTCCGCGCACGTGCTGCGCCACCGCCAGGCGCGCCAGTTCGTGTGCGGACACGACGGGTGCATCCTGCGCTTCGGCACCAGGTATACATGACGAGCACACCACACCACACACGTGGCGGCGGCGCACGGCCGCGGCGGGAGACAGCACGCCTGCCCCGCCTGCTTCCTCGTGCTGTCCGGGCCCGCCGACCTGTCCGCGCACGTGCTGCGCCACCGCCAGGCGCGCCAGTTCGTGTGCGGACACGACGGGTGCATCCTGCGCTTCGGCACCAGGTATACATGACGAGCACACCACACCACACACGTGGCGGCGGCGCACGGCCGCGGCGGGAGACAGCACGCCTGCCCCGCCTGCTTCCTCGTGCTGTCCGGGCCCGCCGACCTGTCCGCGCACGTGCTGCGCCACCGCCAGGCGCGCCAGTTCGTGTGCGGACACGACGGGTGCATCCTGCGCTTCGGCACCAGGTATACATGACGAGCACACCACACCACACACGTGGCGGCGGCGCACGGCCGCGGCGGGAGACAGCACGCCTGCCCCGCCTGCTTCCTCGTGCTGTCCGGGCCCGCCGACCTGTCCGCGCACGTGCTGCGCCACCGCCAGGCGCGCCAGTTCGTGTGCGGACACGACGGGTGCATCCTGCGCTTCGGCACCAGGTATACATGACGAGCACACCACACCACACACGTGGCGGCGGCGCACGGCCGCGGCGGGAGACAGCACGCCTGCCCCGCCTGCTTCCTCGTGCTGTCCGGGCCCGCCGACCTGTCCGCGCACGTGCTGCGCCACCGCCAGGCGCGCCAGTTCGTGTGCGGACACGACGGGTGCATCCTGCGCTTCGGCACCAGGTATACATGACGAGCACACCACACCACACACGTGGCGGCGGCGCACGGCCGCGGCGGGAGACAGCACGCCTGCCCCGCCTGCTTCCTCGTGCTGTCCGGGCCCGCCGACCTGTCCGCGCACGTGCTGCGCCACCGCCAGGCGCGCCAGTTCGTGTGCGGACACGACGGGTGCATCCTGCGCTTCGGCACCAGGTATACATGACGAGCACACCACACCACACACGTGGCGGCGGCGCACGGCCGCGGCGGGAGACAGCACGCCTGCCCCGCCTGCTTCCTCGTGCTGTCCGGGCCCGCCGACCTGTCCGCGCACGTGCTGCGCCACCGCCAGGCGCGCCAGTTCGTGTGCGGACACGACGGGTGCATCCTGCGCTTCGGCACCAGGTATACATGACGAGCACACCACACCACACACGTGGCGGCGGCGCACGGCCGCGGCGGGAGACAGCACGCCTGCCCCGCCTGCTTCCTCGTGCTGTCCGGGCCCGCCGACCTGTCCGCGCACGTGCTGCGCCACCGCCAGGCGCGCCAGTTCGTGTGCGGACACGACGGGTGCATCCTGCGCTTCGGCACCAGGTATACATGACGAGCACACCACACCACACACGTGGCGGCGGCGCACGGCCGCGGCGGGAGACAGCACGCCTGCCCCGCCTGCTTCCTCGTGCTGTCCGGGCCCGCCGACCTGTCCGCGCACGTGCTGCGCCACCGCCAGGCGCGCCAGTTCGTGTGCGGACACGACGGGTGCATCCTGCGCTTCGGCACCAGGTATACATGACGAGCACACCACACCACACACGTGGCGGCGGCGCACGGCCGCGGCGGGAGACAGCACGCCTGCCCCGCCTGCTTCCTCGTGCTGTCCGGGCCCGCCGACCTGTCCGCGCACGTGCTGCGCCACCGCCAGGCGCGCCAGTTCGTGTGCGGACACGACGGGTGCATCCTGCGCTTCGGCACCAGGTATACATGACGAGCACACCACACCACACACGTGGCGGCGGCGCACGGCCGCGGCGGGAGACAGCACGCCTGCCCCGCCTGCTTCCTCGTGCTGTCCGGGCCCGCCGACCTGTCCGCGCACGTGCTGCGCCACCGCCAGGCGCGCCAGTTCGTGTGCGGACACGACGGGTGCATCCTGCGCTTCGGCACCAGGTATACATGACGAGCACACCACACCACACACGTGGCGGCGGCGCACGGCCGCGGCGGGAGACAGCACGCCTGCCCCGCCTGCTTCCTCGTGCTGTCCGGGCCCGCCGACCTGTCCGCGCACGTGCTGCGCCACCGCCAGGCGCGCCAGTTCGTGTGCGGACACGACGGGTGCATCCTGCGCTTCGGCACCAGGTATACATGACGAGCACACCACACCACACACGTGGCGGCGGCGCACGGCCGCGGCGGGAGACAGCACGCCTGCCCCGCCTGCTTCCTCGTGCTGTCCGGGCCCGCCGACCTGTCCGCGCACGTGCTGCGCCACCGCCAGGCGCGCCAGTTCGTGTGCGGACACGACGGGTGCATCCTGCGCTTCGGCACCAGGTATACATGACGAGCACACCACACCACACACGTGGCGGCGGCGCACGGCCGCGGCGGGAGACAGCACGCCTGCCCCGCCTGCTTCCTCGTGCTGTCCGGGCCCGCCGACCTGTCCGCGCACGTGCTGCGCCACCGCCAGGCGCGCCAGTTCGTGTGCGGACACGACGGGTGCATCCTGCGCTTCGGCACCAGGTATACATGACGAGCACACCACACCACACACGTGGCGGCGGCGCACGGCCGCGGCGGGAGACAGCACGCCTGCCCCGCCTGCTTCCTCGTGCTGTCCGGGCCCGCCGACCTGTCCGCGCACGTGCTGCGCCACCGCCAGGCGCGCCAGTTCGTGTGCGGACACGACGGGTGCATCCTGCGCTTCGGCACCAGGTATACATGACGAGCACACCACACCACACACGTGGCGGCGGCGCACGGCCGCGGCGGGAGACAGCACGCCTGCCCCGCCTGCTTCCTCGTGCTGTCCGGGCCCGCCGACCTGTCCGCGCACGTGCTGCGCCACCGCCAGGCGCGCCAGTTCGTGTGCGGACAAGTAGGTTACTACTCGCCCGCCCCGCTGAACGCGACGCCAAACGCTCCGCTCCGAGCGTCCACTCAGGCCTTACACTAACACGACCACGCAAACGCGATGCCTCACGACGTAGGCCGTTGACCGCTCGCCGACCGATTCGGGGAATAGAAACGAATCTTTGGTAATAGATAATGCGACTATTACGTAGCGGGAAGCGGGAAAGAGATATGCTAAGTGATGCGTCTTGTTCAATCGTGGTAGATGTTTTTGCATTAAAACTTAACAAGTCTTCGACGGTGATATCGGAACATGACCTAGCTTCGAATTAGCTGAAACATAAAATAAACCCAGAAGACTATCCACTTAATCGGAGACCATATCCTGAAAATAACAAGCAATGTAGTAAATTAACCAAAAGATACCCGTACTTTTCGCTGCACATTCCTCCACAATACTGGTCAATCTGAGAAACGCTCCCTACTTGTCTTCTAATCAGCATATTGACAGATATCTCTTCTCAAGACAAGAAAAAACAGCATTTAGTTTAACAAGAAAAGGGTTGTATAACTTAAGAGTTATGCCCTTTGGATTAAGACTGCACTGAGCAAATTTCTGAATAATTGCGATGGTTGGATCACTTGCTGTATTATTATTACTAAAGCTTGAATTCTGTAATTCCTATATATGATATTTAAGGATACACTCTACACGTCATGTGTTTCAGAAACACAATTACTTATAGTTTTCTTCATAAAAAATCAATCCAAAGTTAGCTCTACTAAAGGAAATAAACGCAAACTACAACGTTAATACTTTATGAAAGGTCTTCAATTTTTGAATAGTAACAAAACTACATGTTATCTAGGTCGTATGTGTTTAACATTTGCAAAATGTGGAGATTTTTTTAACAATGTGAAGGAAATTCCGAAAATTTGACCGGCTGCCGTAGTTTTCTTGCCGGCAGATGGGCTCCGGCCCTCAATGGGAGCAGACGTATGCTGCTTTTCTCAGTTTGACATCTCATAAAAACACGCTTTTTGACAGCTTGCTCGTATACAAATACAAAATGTATACCACACACAAAGATTGCATTAATTGAAGTAGGGTAAATAAATGTTGACGTGTGGCTATTGAAGATTCTTTTAACATGGAATTTTTAGTATTAGCCATTCGTTATAACATAAAAATGCAATCTTTGGTCCCCAATGTTTACTAATGCAACTAAATTATAATGATTTCCTTTACGAAAAGGCATTTTAAACGTAAAAAGGTTACCGATGTATTTCAGTTCAAAGTAATTTACTTTTTATAAATTGGCCACCCAGAACGGAACGTTATGACATTTATGTCACTCATCATATTTCATTTTAAATATCATAAGGATCATAACAATAAAAAAAGTAACAAAGTTATATATAAAACATACTCCAGGCTATTAAAGAAATGTATATTACAATCTCAAAAAATCAATAATATTAAATATATAAATATGTCAAAAAATAAAGGCAGAGCAGTGTGGGATATTATAAAAAATAATTTAAATACGACTGCTTCTAAGAACACGCAACCTAACGAAATAGAGGTAAACGAAATTACTTACAACCAACCCGAACAAATTTGTGAATTGTTTAATACTTTTTTTATTAGCCAATCTCATGAATGCTCATGCACCAAAATTACCAATTCTATTAAGAAAACAGTTTCTGATAGTATATTTCTTAGTGCGATTAATGAATATGAAGTCGCTAACATTATTCGATCCTTAAATAATACAAGTTCAACTGGACATGATGGAATAACAACTAAATTAATAAAACTATGTGCCATTCATATAACGGCTCCTCTAACCCATATCATAAACTTATCTCTTGAACAAGGTTGTTTTCCCGAATATCTGAAGCTTTCCATTGTTAAACCTCTATTTAAAAAAGGCAGCCCAAGACTTATGAATAATTACAGACCTATTGCCTTAATACCAGTAATTTCGAAAGTATTCGAAAAGGTAATGCACAGTAAACTAGAAGCCTTCCTAAAGAAAAGAGAGGTCTTAAATCCCTACCAATTTGGATTTAGGAAAAATTGCTCAACATCACTCGCATGTTTCTCCCTGGTTGAGGCAATTACTAAATGTCTCAATAACAAACATTCGATATTATGCGTCTTCTTGGATATGAGTAAGGCGTTTGACCTAGTCTGTCATAAAACATTACTCGACAAACTTGACAGTTATGGTATTAGGGGAATCGCACATCAATGGTTCCAAAGTTATTTATGTAATCGTAGACAATATACCGAAATAACAAAAATAATAAGCAATAAGAAGCATAAATATAAGTCTACACCTAACACAATTAAAAGTGGCGTTCCGCAGGGTAGCATTTTGGGCCCCTTGCTATTCTTGCTATATATAAATGACCTGCCAACAGCGCTAAAACATAACTGTATCCTGTTTGCAGATGATACCACCCTAATCATTCAAAGTAAAAGTAGGCACGAACTAGAAATAGAGACAAATACTGACTTACGTAATGCTATTAAATGGTTAGAAATAAATAAACTGAAGTTAAATATTGATAAAACTAAAATAATTAGATTCCAACACTATAATACTCCCGATGTAGACCTTAAAATAACTTTACATGACACCACTATTGAACCAGTAGTTTCGGCGAATTTCCTAGGTATCACAATTGACAAAAATCTTAACTGGAAATTCCACATTGACAACATATGCGTTAAACTGGATAGATTTGTATATGCCTTACGACGGCTTAGGATGGTGGTATCTGGGGAAGCAGCACTCTCTGCATATCACGGATACATATCGTCTGTAATACGTTACGGCCTAATCGTGTGGGGAAATTCGGTCGACATCCAGAGAGTGTTTATTGCACAGAAGAAATGCATCCGAGCTGTCTGTGGAGCTCACTATCGTGCCCATTGCCGACCACTATTCAAGGAGCTGAAAGTTCTCCCTTTACCCTGCTTATATATATTTGAGGTAGCTAAATTTGTAAGAAAATATCCTGAAATGTTCCCCTTGCATGACACTATCCTAAATAAACCAAATGGTAGATTTCCACACAAGCTGTATGTTCCTAGACAAAAGGTGACAATGTTTAGCAAGAATATATATATAATGGCAATTAAATTGTATAATAAAATTCCTGATGTCATGAAATCCTTACCAAATACTCAATTTGATAAAAAAATGTTTAATTATCTTCTTGACATGTGCTTTTACTCTGTAAACGAATTTTTAAATTATTAAATATTAGAGTCCTACTTATATTAATTTTTGTAAACTCAATGCCAAACATCTCGCTGAAATTAAAATTTATGCTGATGTTATAATAATGTGTAATTGTATTGTTTTAAGTAATTTATTATAGCAATTCTATTGTTTAAATAATTTATTCTTAATACTCAGAATGTGAATTTAAGTTAAATTGAAATTTATAATCATGTGTAAATGTAGGTATTAATATTTCAACGCCGTTGTCGGCAGGATATGTGAAACTCATCTATTATAATAACATCAATTGTACCATATTCATAGAAATAAATGATTCTGATTCTGATTCTGATTCTGAAATTAAAATTTGTAAACAAATTGTATTTTTATATTTCAATAATTTAACGAATCTAATGTTATATTTTATGTGTATATGTACGGCGCTTTCACGTCAAACAATGATTACCTAAATATATCGCAGAATCTGCATAAACAAAACATATCCCAGAATTTGTACAAACAGGCACAATTATTATGGTGCTTTGAACAGAAGTTTATAAAATATCAGCGTTATACCAAGAAACAGATCTAGAGTGCTCTCTTGCAGCGGGAGCAGAAGAAAGAATATCGGAGTTTCTTCGCCAGTTTGAGTGATGTGGATTTAAATTGTGTAGTGTCTAAGCCGCCTGGTCATAATATAATTATACCTAGAATTAAAATAATAAACCTATGTTTCATTTATAAATAATAAACCAAGTAGTTGTTGGGGATGTGGTGACAATGACGATGTCTAACAAACAAATATGCAGTAATTACTTATAATATTAAACTGCGCTAGTTTCTATCTAAAGCTTTCATGCGTTGGAAATCCCGTTGCTTTGATTTTGTACAAGTAAGTACTTATGTCGCATCGCAATAATTGTCTCGACGTTATAGTAAACGAATAGGAAATAATAATAATTGCTATTTCTTATTGATGAAAATAGACGCAATGTTAACCATTATTGAACCTTATCTCGTTGCAATAAGGTTCACGGATGTTCAGTTAAGTGTCATCGACGGCACGACTGTATAAAAGTTAATGTGTCAGAGCTGATACAGTAGTGGTCCGGCCAAGTTCCACAATTGCAGAATGTTACAATGACTTTCTTGATGATATTTGTTATATCATTAGGTTTTATAGTGCTTGTCATTAACGATAACGACGATGCGCAGGGAATGTCATACTATTCTATGCGCAATTCTGCGGATTGGGTTACGACGGGAGGTCGTGAATAACAAGAACCACCTATAAGGTTAGGTACTGGTTCCTCAAATACAAAGTTGATTCACAATATTGCGGCAGTTATCCCGTGCCGTATAAATAGTTTCAGTAGTTATTATATATATTGTAATAAAACTACCGCTTCTTCTCTTAAAACTTGCATTAAATTAGTGTCCATTTTAGAGTTAACCAACTGATAAACAGAAAATAATCAATTTATGAAAAGTTTTGCTTAAAATAACCTATTTAAGGTACAACATATACTCGTATCATGAAAATCACCAAGTAAACTCTCAAAATAAGTACCTAAGTCATAAACATAAAACAGTCATAACATGCACGAACCGATTAGGAAAAGTCTTTCTCTGTTTTAAGTTGTATAAAAATGAGTCTGTGAGGAAAGGGCAAAACAAAATACATTTTACAAAACAGGGGTTTGACAAGTTTAATTTTATAAACAAGGAACTGAGTATTTTACTACCACAAATTCCAAATTCAAGACATTTTCAGATACAACTAATACTTGAGTTTTGGTTACAGATCAGAACTTGACGATTTTTGTTACACTTCTCTTATGCACCAAGAAACCTTTAAATATTCAAAATCTATATTGTCATAAGTTGACATAAACATGGGTCAATGACCCGACCCAGCAAAATGAGGTAGTGTGCGTGAATAATGCATGTGTGGGTTAATTGGGTAAATTATTAAAAAAATTGAAATTTGACAGGCGCTGAGAATTTACCCCGCACGATAGGCCCTTAATAAACGCAGGTTAGACTCAACAAAGATTATGAATAAGCTATTTCCATATATTATATATAATGAAGTTGATGTGTGTTGTGCAGGAGTAATCTGATGTCTCACATCCGCAAGTGTCACGGCGGCGCGGAGGAGACGCCGCGCGAGCCCGAGTCCACCGCCTGCGACGAGTGTCCGCGCACGTGAGTACACTATACACCCGCAAGTGTACACTATACACCCGCAAGTGCACACTATACACCCGCAAGTGTACACTATACACCCGCAAGGGTAGACTATACACCCGCAAGTGTACACTATACACCCGCAAGGGTAGACTATACACCCGCAAGTGTAGGCTATACACCCGCAAGTGTAGACTATACATCCGCAAGTGCCACGGCGGTGCGGAGGAGACGCCTGGGCTTAGGGAAGGAGATCGGCATCGATCACTATAACTGAGTTGGTTGAGAAAAAATCAAAAAATGCACAGCGACAGCGTTAATTTCCACTTAAACGGTTTCTCCGCTCCACTCCTTTCCTTTGCGGTGATGCCTAAAACTACATAATACAATGATGTAACGTTCCAGGTTCGCGTCGGTGGCGGCGCTGAAGCGGCACGCGCACGTGCACCGCGCCGCGTCCGCACGGCAACCGCAGGTGCGTGGCGGGAGCGGGACGATCACGAACATTTGCCTTGTTCCCTGCATCGAGTTGTTTCACTGCAGACTTGTTTCATTCGGTCAATCAAAGGCCCGTTTACATGATGCAAGAACTTATCATTACATTCATCCTCCTCCTAGCGTTATCCCAGTACAGTTGCATCCTGAAGGATGCCTGGGGTCCGCTATCTAATCCCAAGATTTGACGTAGGCACTAGTTTTTACGGAAGCGACTGCCATCTGACCTTCCAACCCCGAGGGGAAACTAGACCTTATTGGGATTAGGCTTTCTCAAGTGAGTGGGCAACTTGACTGTTAGAAGTTCTCAAACCGCCCGAAGGCCTCCAACTTGGCTTAACGACTGCTGCCATAGACAGCAACCGGGATCAACGGCTTAACGTGCCTTCCAAAGCACGGGAGCGCTCAGTTAGTAACCACTCAAAGTGGTGAACCATCCAAGTTCTGACCGCTGCCCACGTTGCTTAACCTTAGATACCGCAAGCGGTACCCGGCGCCGCTGGGCCACGAGCGCTCCAGAACTTATCATTACATCGCGGGGTTTGGTCGCCCTCGTGTTACCTCGGTAGTCCGCCGCCCGCAATGTAAACAAAATTGCATGTACACAATTTCTTGCACTGTGTAAATGGATCTTTACGCAATTCAGTATTTTTCTTTAATTTTATTGAAGAACCGTTCACTGTGCGCAGGAGACGGAGACTGGCGCGGAGATGCTGATGATGGAGACCGAGGAGCTGGAAGGCGAGGTGGAGTACCTGGAGGTGGAGACCCTCGAGGAGGAGTTCGAGCGCAAGCCGCAGCTGCCACACCTGCACTAGCACTAGCACTAGCACTAGCACTCATGGGGAGTTGCTGTTCATGCGACCATTTAAAGTGACACCACCAGTAATGGACAGGGCCTAATGATGTACATTAACTCTTATGTAAAAGAAAATAAGAGTCATTCATTTTTTATACAACAAAAACAGTATGATCTTTGAATAAGGGTTGAAGTGGCCATTATTGGTGCTTGTTCTTAACCCTTTGACCGCCAAGAACCTATAAAGTGGTCGTTTGTCGTCGTGCCCCCCACGCCAATAACCACTAAAAAGGTCGAAGTGAAGGTCCACTTTAATCATGAATAAAATCTATTATGACTTGTTTTTATTGGTTTAAATTAAACGTTACATTAATTCAACAGTGCTTGGCGTGGTGGGCACGACGACACACGACCACTTTGGCGTTCAAAGGGTTAAAGTGTCCATAATTGGTGGTGTCGCCCTATCACCATGTTCACCTTATTCAGGTTGATGTTAAGTCCCAAGTCAAGGATGACACACGCCGGACCTCACACGATTGGATTTGGGATGACGTGGCTGGCACGTCCACTAGCTAATCGCCTAGGTTATGCGGCCGATACGACAGCCACGTCATGATGGGTAAGGTGTTATCTAGAAATCACACGAGGTTCCAAAGGGGGGGGGGGGGGGGGGGAGGGGGTTACGAAAACATCACTACTGATCACGGTGGGGGAGGGGGGTACAAGAAAACCTCACGTGTATTTTTTACTGTACCTACAATACCGAGAAATGATATCTACTCATATAGCATTTTCTTAAAATATAAAAGAAATTACACAATCACGTTTGCATAACGCATATACCTACCAAAATAAGCACAAGATTAACTAATATACTTCATTTACTTAAAAAAATTAATATTAGGTGGTGATAAATTCAAAAAGGTTTCGTGGGGGGAGGGGGGTCTAAAAATGGCCAAAAAAACCTCGCGTGATTTCTGGATAAACCCTAAAATATTACTCGTTAATTTCGCACAATACTCCAGATATATAACCCACATATTATGCAAATCGTGATTGGTTGAATCCGCAGTAGCCAAAGTAAAACAACCACGATGTAAGCATGTTGTGTTGTTACGACCGCTCTTTAAAAATGAATTAGATATATTTAGTTAAGTACCTATTAAGTTGACTGTTTGGAGTTTGGTGTGAACACAGAGGTGTAATCTGTGCCGCGAACGCATTTGTGCGCTCAAATACGTCATCATGCGAGTGATTAATGTCGTCTATATACTGATAGTTTGTAAACTGTACTTTTTAAAAATACATATGTACAGTCGAGAGCATAAATATGTATACATTTTTGGACCCTACTTCAATGGAATAATGTGAAAAAGTGTATACATACTGGTGCCCTTGACTGTATGCTCAAGCAATGTATAATGTCTGTATAATGTTCTAATGGAAAATTATATGTAGGTAAAGATAATTGTTAAGATATGAGGATGAATAAAGCTATTCTATGATTTCAGTGTTTTATTTAACAATTTTACAAATAACAACGATACTAATATTATCACAAAATACTGTCAATATCATATATAAATAATAAATTCATCAGTTCCCGAGTCCGCTGGGCTTGTTGGGTCGCAAGTTGTCGCAAGGGCTTGGGTGGCCGAGGCGAGCCGAGTCTCTCTAAAGTGGTTAGTTCCGGTCGGGTCGGGGCTGGCTGCGCAGGATGACGGCGACGCGGCGCCGGCGCGGCAGGCGCTCGCCTCGCCAGACGCTCTCGTCGCCGCCCAGCACCGCGTGAGAGAACTCGTAGCGAGACACGCCGCTGTCGACACAAAACTGTATAATTATCGAATTTACTTAAACACAAAATTTCACGAGAATCGGTTGAGAAATACGACCTGTATGTAGAGGAAGAAATAACAGGACTCTGCCCGCAGAAACATAAGAAATCATTGTCATTATCAATATCAATTTCCAAAACCGGCCAAGTGCGTGTCGGGCCACGCGCAAGGTAGGGTTCCGTAGTCGTCTACCCGTTACATTATTTGGACTAAAAAGTTCGCAAACTTATATTTACTATGTTTTTACAAGAATTAACAACATTATCTAAGGTATCAATGGAAATTGTACGAAAGTTTGCTTTTGCAAAGTACATTTCTGAAGTTCGACTATTACTCGTTAACTAGTAATGTCTACTTAGCTGTGATAGTTTTCCTTTTAAATTCATCGTATTTACTACTACCATGATTTTTTTCACATGCCTAGTAGCCACCGTTTAGCTGGCAGGGGTGGGGGGGGGACACTTGACCATAGCTAAAATTATCACTTCAAAGCTTAATATCACGCTAACCAATTCTTTAATCAAAAAATGCTTTTAGAAACCTAATAATATTTTTAAAAGAGCTATCCAACGATACCCCACACGATGGGGTTTGGCAGAAAAAAAAATTGCACCACCACTTTACATGTAGGGGAGGTACCCTAAAAAAAATTTTTTTTTAAGATTTTATTCTACCGTTTTGTCGGCGTCATTGATATGTATACTCATGCCAAATTACAGCTTTCTAGTACTAACGGTTACTGAGAAAAACGGGGGTCGGACGGACGGACGGACGGACGGACGGACATGGCGAAACTATAAGGGTTCCTTGTTTACTACGGAACCCTAAAAACAGACTCGACAAAAAAAATCTTATAAAATTTGAGCCTGCTCACAAAATTTACCTCAAATCCTGCGGCCACGTACCTCATGACGTACAGCGCTCGTCGCTGCAGCAGCGCGTCCAGCCCCAGGAGTGGGAGCCGCTCGTGCCGCAGCCGCATCACTGCGCTCGACATTAGGCACAGCCCCGCGATCACGCCGCCGCAAAACTGCACACAAACAGTCAAGTCTTTATCCATAGGTTGTGTCGGGTTCAAATATAACATTGTTTACGACTTATTCCATTGTAACACGACAAAAATGTATTAATATCTTCGACGCGGACTGCATATAGGACAGGAAGTCCAGTAACCATTTCCATGCTAACTTCGTTCGCTCAGTTTACTGCTGAGCTGGTAGAGTAACTCACCCGGCCATGGTCGACATCACTATCATCATATCCTAACCTCGCTGGCGGCGGTACCCTGGTAGAGTAACTCACCCGGCCAAACAACGTGGTCGACAATCCGTCATTAAAGTGACTCCACTGCCATCCTAACCTCGCTGGCGGCGGTACGCTGGTAGAGTAACTCACCCGGCCAAACAACATGGTCGACAGTCCGTCTGTAAAGTGACTCCACTGCCATCCTAACCTCGCTGGCGATGGCGGCGGTACGCTGGTAGAGTAACTCACCCGGCCAAACAACATGGTCGAGAGTCCGTCTGTAAAGAGACTTCACTGCCATCCTAACCTCGCTGGCGGCGGTACCCTGGTAGAGTAACTCACCCGGCCAAACAACGTGGTCGACAATCCGTCATTAAAGTGACTGCATTGCCATCCTAGCCTCGCTGGCGGCGGTACGCTGGTAGAGTAACTCACCCGGCCAAACAACATGGTCGACAGTCCGTCTGTAAAGTGACTCCACTGCCATGCTAACCTCGCTGGCGGCGGTACGCTAGTGGAGTGACTCACCCGCACGGCGTCGACATGGGGTTTGATAAACCCGGCGGCGGCGAGGTCGAGCACGTGCGCGCTGGGCAGCAGGCGCGAGTCAGCGCCGGCGCGCGGGAACACTCCGCGCATGCGCGCCAGCACCGCCTCGTTCGCGGGGCTCCACGCAGCGCGCTCCGTCTCACGGAAGCCCTGGATCGCCTGCCAACCAACGTTTTTAACCCTTGATAACACACACACATACACATACGTACAAAAAACGCGCGCGCACACACACATACATAATAATATTTTTTGTTAAATATGTAGTACTAGTTATTCTTAATCCTAAAATGTATCTTGCATTACAAGTTTCCATATTATCTTATTGTAAAGCATACTGCTAGGTCCCGAGATACAGGCTCAGCCTAGTTCAGGATCTGCCGGATATCCATGTTCTATTAAGACTTGTCTGATTCCAAATAAATTTATCTTATCTTTATCTTTATAACCAAAATTGATCATTTGAATCAGACTGCTAAAAACCTTGCATTTAACGTATCTACGATCTACGGAGTAGCGGCATCTGACAGGAAATATTTTTTTTTACCTGGCTGGGGCTTTATAGGACAGACCCAATAAAGCGATAGGAGTGCGCGGTTGGAGATTGGCCTGGGGAAAATCCAGGGGGAACCTCCGACACAACCTCGCTGGCGGCTTAAACACTGAATACTCTAAGAGTTTGCGCTCCAGTGAAATTGTTTGAGCGGCTTCAACCGAATCTGAGGTGTCAGTGGAATCAAGCTACTGGGAGCTGGGAGTTTTGTCACTGGTTCACTAAACCTAGCCTAGCTGAGAAGAGTCCAGCAAGAAACTCAGCTAGGCCCGACCTGGGTCGGACTGAAACAAGGAATCTATACTTATCAAACATTAGCCCTATGACGTCATCAAACATGACGTATAAATTGGCAGAGTCGGCCTCTACTGTGACCTCAGTGCGGAGCGCGGCCTCCACCTTGAGCCGGCGGTCCGGCATGAGGCCGCGCCCCGGCACGAGGCCGCGCCCCGGCACGAGGCCGCGCCCCGGCACGAGGCAGCGCCCCGGCACGAGGCCGCGCACCCGCACGAGGCCGCGCCCCGGCACGAGGCCGCGCCCCGGCACGAGGCCGCGCCCCGGCACGAGGCAGCGCCCCGGCACGAGGCCGCGCCCCGGCACGAGGCCGCGCCCCGGCACGAGGCCGCGCCCCGGCACGAGGCCGCGCCCCGGCACGAGGCCGCGCCCCGGCACGAGGCAGCGCCCCGGCACGAGGCCGCGCACCCGCACGAGGCCGCGCCCCGGCACGAGGCCGCGCCCCGGCACGAGGCCGCGCCCCGGCACGAGGCAGCGCCCCGGCACGAGGCCGCGCCCCGGCACGAGGCCGCGCCCCGGCACGAGGCCGCGCCCCGGCACGAGGCCGCGCCCCGGCACGAGGCCGCGCCCTCGCCTCGAGGTCGCGGGCGGAGGCCCAGGTTTCCGAAAGAGTCCGTTAGAAGCTGTGGCGCTATCTTCCACAGATAATGAAAACATTGTTTTGTGTATACTAATGTAATGCAGGTTTCTGAATAAATTATTTTGATTGGTGGATATTAATATATGTAGTTACATAGATATGAACTAGACCTGTCAGAGTGCTCTCAGCTGGTTATACATAAAATATTAAAATTGCCTTTCCTCACTAAGCCTGAGTGTTCTGACAAGTGAATATGTTTCAAGAGGCCAAAGTATCCGAGACTGGAAGAAGACAAGAATAACAAAAAAGTGTTGTCTTACATTGTCCCAGTGGTCGAACTCATATCTGATCCTCTTGAGCGCGGGCTCCAGCTCGGCGAGCAGTGCCGCCTCCTCAGCCTCCGTCACGAAGTCCGGCAGCACCTGCATGCCCTGTATGGTTGCGGCCCGGAGCTCTGGCTCTTCCGTATCTGGCCACGATGAGTGTACTTCTACTAGCTTCGGGTCTGCAGCTGTGGAAATATCGAGAAACGCACGAGATTCATATGGAGTGTGGGAAAACACTGGTCCAAGCAATGTTGTTGTTTAATTTCTCTTATGAACCATTTTAATATTAGATTTTGCTTCCCTCTTCTCATCACAGTAAAGTATGTGAATATAAATAAGCAAGACAGAGAAGTTCCCGTAATAAATAAAATAAAAAAATAAAATGAACTTTATTCTGTAAGTAGGCTGCAATGGCACTTTTACAAGTCAAACCCTACTAAATGGTACACTAACATGATAATATTATTCTCACACAACACATAAAAAGTTTTGATGAATCAGCTGTGAAATAATATGTATTCATTGACCTATTATTACTACATATAGACTTTCTGTGCACTTATTTTCCTTTTTGGAGAGGCTGGTGCAAAGAAGGCATATTTTTAAAGATAAAGTTTCAAATTGCATTTAACCGACCGCCGTCAGAGCCCTCCATAGACTAAGCAAAGATATGCGCCTTGGCATAATATGTTGAGATGCGCAAACTCGTGCTAGGGGATGTCTGCTCTATACATATAACTCAATTAATTTATTAATTCTAGACTTATGTAGTCTGTTATTATTCAAATGAATGATCGAGTTGGGTAGTCACGACCTGAAGGACATGAATGGCATTGAATGATCTGCACTAGCCTTGGATTTCCAGACTACACTCTTCCAACGTCTTCAACACACAAGACTGAGGCTTACCAGGCAACGCAGGCACGGCAGCGGCGGCGGCGGGCTCCGGCGCCGAGCACAGTTCCCGCGCCGGCCGACACACGCGCCACAGCCGCGCGTGGGCCCGCACCACGCTGAACGTCAGCACACGCATACTAGGTAGCTTGTAAACAAACCACTCTTAGCGTAATTCTGCTCACAAACTAACCTGAAAATAGAACACAATGACAGTCAGCTGATATTGCTCATAAAGCTGTCAGTGAGAATGGTGACAGTCCAAATGGTAAAAAATGATACGCTCGAAAACGTAGCACATCTGGTTTGTAGTAGCGAAACAGTAAAAAAAAACCTTATACAATTTAACAAAAATTTTAAGATTATTAAAGGAACAAAAAATAATAATGGGTGGGGAACTTAAGTATAGTTTGGACCGGTTTGTCAACACATCTGTCAACGTCATCTGATAAATGCTAACCTGCAATGTGCAGATTTTGCAGTGTTGAATTTGTAAATAATCATAATTTCGCTGAATGGTGGAACCCGAGCACCCAATAAACGACAGGTAATAGTAATGTGTTACTAGTTACTACTACTGACTTATTTTCTTGATTTGCGTAAAGCTTCGGTGTATGTTTTTCTTCACATGTTTTTATTTATTGACCGTTTTAAATTGCGATGTATTTTTTGTAATGCCTGTTGTGCAATACTTTTCATACTTTTGTCTGTTTTTGGTGGATAGTGGTTTTATGTGCGTGGTTGAAAACACGGATATTTGCCACGTAGATAGTGTTTTAAGCCAGTGCTACTGATACATATTCACTAATGGATGGACAATATTGAAATATGGGTAGGTATCCAGGTAGGTATCATCCAAATTTTTGGTAACATTGAATTCCGAAATATGCAACAGAGACTTTAACACGTTGTGATAAGGGTGTGGTTATACGTTTATGGAACATATACACCTTCATGACCTTCAGCTGCATTTGAGATGCAGTAATAATGATCTTACTCAAGTAATTAATAATAAAATTTACTATTGACAAATCATTTCATAAAGTTTCTAGTTTAAACTTAAACAATGTACTTTATGTTTAGTCAAATTTCATGTTAATCAGTTCAGCGATTTAAGTGTGAAGAGGTTACAGACAGACACACTTTCACATTAGAATAGAGAGAATAGTTTCACACGATAGAATTTAATTGCTACTCTTTTATTTCAGTTCCTTACCTAGTTATTGCTTTTCCATACAAACTTGCACTCCCTTAAGGGATGATATCTGGGATAAAAAGTATCCCTTGTCTAGACACAAACTATCTCCATACTGAATTTTCGTCTAAATTAGTTCAGCGCTTTAATGAAGTGTCAAGAGATAACAGACAGACACAGACACACTCAGACACACAATATTTGTATGTATAATATATATTAGTATGGATTAGTAGCAATTGCAAAAAAAAATTGGCAATCCTTCCACCAAAAAATACAAAGTTACCATTTAATACTTTCCTGATGATGCTTACAAAAGCATAGTATCATTATGGAAGTAGTGGCATTTAGTGACTACTAAAACATTTCACGAATAACTGCAGTATCATGTGAAAAAAACTAGAGAAGTTATTATTTTATTCTCCCTTTTTTTAGAAGACATTTCAAAACATCACTTAAAGCAGCCTACCTAATTGCACTTCTTTTGTTGGTAATTATGAATGGAGAAAATAACAATAGATGACATAAAACTACTCTCTTTAGTAATTGTGTTACAACCCTACTTAAAGATGATAAATAACAATGGACAGCCCAAGGGTCAGTTTCAAGTGTCTCTAAACAACAACAGCACCAGCTGGGGTTGACTATAAAAAATAAAACAAAAGATTCATTGACTACTGAAGATAACTTATTTATCGTATGGCATTTATTTCGAACCGTGAGATCTTCAAGAAGACAGTACGGTTGCCAGTTTTTGTTGCAAAGTTTCATAGATTTATTGTTTTGCAGAATTTTCATTTCATAGAAAACATTTTTTTACAAAAGGGGCGCAGTTCTAACCTAACCTAACCCACTTTTCTGGTAGATCTAATTGGGCTGTACACAATGGCATTTAAGTTGTACCTAAAAAGTTAACGGTTTCTGAAAAAAAATGTATATGAAATGTATAAGAAGGAATGTTGCAGGTTCTTTATATTTTGTCTATTGGAATTACGTCAACACAGGTACAGGTGGTTAATGAATTCTAAGTGCCCTAAGTTCAGAGTTTTAATGCCCAATAATGATGGTATTTTATGTTGTTTTCAGGTGACATCGACAGTCGCCGCGGCATCTATCCTAGTCATGTCAAACTGCAGGCGCGCCGACGTGAACTAACGCCAGTACTTCTGCACAAACACGTGCGTAACAGAGACAATATGTCTATTCAATATTAAGTTTTTGGCGGGTCCGATCTGGAGCGACAAATATACCGGGGCGATAGGAGAGAGCCATGGGAATTTACTGCCCGCAATGTCGCGCGGCGCTGGCGGCGGCGCGGCGGCCGCTGAGCATCGAGCGGCTCCCGGACGAGGTGCTGCTCCTGATCCTGGAGCGGCTCCCGGCCGCCGAGCGCGTGGCCGGCGCCGCGCGCGTCAACCGGCGCTGGGCCGCGCTCGTGCGTCGGCGCGCCGCCTCCATCCACTGTCGGCTGCAGCTGCCGCGCCTGCCCGACACCCTGCGCGCGCTCATCGTCACCTCCGGGCTGCAGTGCTCCATCCCCTCGCTGCTGACCGCCACGATCCGCATGAAGCACCTGCGCGAGCTGTCCTGCCACTCCGGCGTGCGGTTCTCCAACGAGGAGATCGCGGTGCTCGGCGCGCTGCCGCACCTGCGGCACCTGGACGTGTTCACGGCGTGCGCGGCGCGCGACGTGTCCGACTCGCTCGTGGCCGAGCGGCTGCAGTCGCTCGTCGTCAACAGCTACACGGCGCGTTTCCCGGCCGCCGAGCGCTGCCAGCTGCGCGGCCTGCACATGTTCGGGGAGGCGCTCTTCACGCCGCCCTCGCGCCTGCTGGCCCTGCTCCGCGCGCGCAAGGACCACCTGACGGAGCTGACCCTCCGCTGCGCCGACCTCCGCTCCCACATGTACGAGGCCATCGGCGACTGCTCCAACCTGGTGATCCTCCAGCTGTACTCGTGCTGGCTGATGTCGGCGGAGGACTGCCTGCGCGCGACGCGGCCGGCGGGGCTGCGGCGGCTGCACGTGACGGGCGCGGTGATGGTGCGGCGCACGAGCCTCGGCGACGTGCTGGCGCGGCTGCCGGCCGGCGTGGAGGAGCTGGCGTTGAGCGGCTCCGCGCTCGGCGACGAGCACGTGCCGGCGCTGGCGGCGCGGCTGCCGCGCCTGCGCGTGCTGGAGGCGTGGCGCTGCCGCGTGACCGCCGAGGGCGTGCTGCGGCTGGCGGCCGCGATGGCCGAGCTGGAGGTGCTGGACCTGGACATGCCGCTCCGCTCGGCGTACCTGGGCGCGCTGCGGCGGCACCCCACGCTGGAGTTCATCCGGTGTCTCTCGGAGCGGCCGCCGGCGGAGCGCGACTTCAACCGGCCGTACTGCCTGCGGCGGCGGCCGGTGCAGAAGGCCGCGCCGTGCGCGTGCGCCTCTAGCGCGGCGCGGGAGACGGTGGACCCGCCGGAGGGGCTCCGGGGCCCGCAGAGGAAGGTCCGCGTGGAGTGCGCGGCGGCGCGCTTCGCGGAGGACTCGTTCCGGCGGCGCGGCGAGGGCTTCCGCGCGAAGATCTTCTACCACTGGACGGTGGCGCGGCTGCTGCGGCCGCTGCAGGACCCGCAGCTGGACCCGCCGTTCGCGACGGCCTACTGCGACGGCAGCTAGCGGGCGGGCGCGGGCGGTGGCGGGGCGGGCGCGGGCGCGGGTGCACTGCTCGCCACGTTCCGGCGCGAGCTGCGGCGCTGGCGCCGACACCACCGCGCCCCCTAGCGGCTCCACAATCATATTGAAAACTCCCCTCCAGCTGAGGATCCTCGCGGATAATCAAAGAACGAGGGAGCGAATGTTGGCCGTCCTCGGGCGAGGGCGAGCGAGCGCTTCGACAGGTTTTTATTTCGGGAACGCAATCGTCTGATCTCGACATACGTATTCGAGATGGATTAATGCGGCCTCCAGGGTTAGTGTGTGACGTGAAGAAGTGCGGTGTTGTGAAACTGGTGACGAGTTATATTAATTTATTAAAAAGTTTTAGCATAATTTATTACTTAGGTGCGAGATGTGTATAGAACGTGTATTACTGAAAGGTTGTACTCGTAAAATGAGCGCATATAATGTTAGTTTTAGAACGCCCAGTTCGGCGAGGCATTAAGTATATTGTTATCGACTGAAGAATATTCGATTTTATATGGCTTCCGAGGTGTATGATGGACGTGGGTGTCCGTCACAAATGACAAGGTTGAACCGTCGATTTCTAGCCGGTGCTGAAAGAAAGAGCCGCATGCATAACCTTGTCACTATCATGTGGTACGCAAAACGTAACCAATATGTCCATTGTAATGTAAGCTTCCCTGCCTTCTTCTCGTATGTTGATAAGTGCGTTAAAAATAGGAAAATAGCCTCTGAAAAGCAAGGGAAGCATATCCGCTGCATGATCTCGGAACCTCGCATTATCGCTCTACAAAGTAGATGCATTTCATAGCTAGTAGCTCTACCTATGTGATTTTTTATATTTTTATTTATTTTAATTTATTTCCTTAGTTTAAGTTCTTTTCTCTGCTATGCAAGCTTCTGTTCTGTCACTCGTATTTAATCGAGCAAGTGTTTAGATTATTTATTTTATTTATTTCAGTTTTAGATGGAGTTTTTTACCTGTATAGCAACAGCACGTGCCACCGCACTCCAAATTGAACCGTAATCATAAGTCTAAAAGTCCCAATTTAGAGTGAGCGGCGTGTGCTGTTCCGACACTTCTCCATTCATTTCAAATTAAGCTTTCTACGCATACCATTACGGTTCAATTTGGAGTGCGGCGGAACGTGCTGTTGCTGTATGCAGTCGACAACGGAATCATACCTTTACCCGGACATAAGCATGGGCTATTCTGTAAGTCATAATGTAGGTATTACTTATTGTATATACGCCTCAAGAAGTCATTTTTTTAACATGTACAGGGCTAGGTTTATACGCCGAGTCAGTAGCAAAATATACCCACACCTATTTAATATTTATACATGCGTGATATTTTGATTTTATTTTGGTTAATTTAAACTAAGATTTTATTTAAAATAAAGTAATTTATTGTATTGGAATAATGTGTAACCCAATGAATTTGCTGTTGGTTTTTTAATTTTTACTATAAAAACTGTTGCAATAAAAAACATCACAACTCACAAGACCTCGGGAATCCTACACAATAAGTGAGTCGCGAGGTATTTTAGTCAACTTTTCATAACTTAATTATTCCTAATTTTATTTTATTAACTTTTTGAATTGCACTTTGTTCGCTCAATAGATTTATTTACACCTACCTATATGTTAGATTTATAACCTATTATACACTATTGTCCCCTTGGCGTCACCATCAAGAAAAGTAAGTACTCTATGGTCACGATTGACACCTGTCACTTAGCTGTCATCACTAGATGCCACCGCCACACCGCCACGCCGCCACGTTTTAATACTTTTAATGTTATGCATTGTAGATACCATAAAGTAACTTACTTATACACGTAGATACTAATCTACAATGCATAACATTAAAACGTGGCGGAATCATCGGTAAAGCGAAGGAGCCATAAAACACAAAGATTGATTGAAACTGAAAACGTCAAATTTAACATAGGTAATTTATACTGTGATACTGATAACACCTGCCGCCGTACCCGAGCAATGTTACATTGTTATGTTTTTAACCTTAATTGTGACTCTAAGGCATAACATGTAATAAAATGTCTGTATACTTTAGTACCTTGTGAATCTGTCTATTGGATTTGACCCATAATTTTGTGGAATGCATATTATGCATTGATTTAAAATGATTTGTAATGAAAACCGATGCTATAATTATATTAAACCGATTGGATAAGACCTAAGTGTACAGATGTTTGTGCGCATCTCGTTTGGTCAAATGTATTCGTGATTGTACTTACTAGGACGCAAGGCTCTAAAGTTGGTTGATATTGGCTCTGTCTGTGACGGGGTGTAAAGGGACCGGGACTCCGCCATTCGCTAATTATACAAGGCTCTAATTGAAAACAGTCTCTTATTTGTCCCCCTTATGCTGGTCTTCGAATTAATACGGTCGGTAAGAAATGGCATGCTACTCTAATGCATTTTTTTGAGCTTTGAAAGCCAGGTGTCAGTCCGTTGAGTATCCCCAAAAAATTATCCCATAACGAAGTGAAGACGACACGTAAGCATGATAGGCCATAAGTACTACAGAACAGATTGGCTGGCAAATTTCCTTAACATACTATATCATCATCATCATCATCATCAGCCTATATACGTCCCACTGCTGGGCACAGGCCTCCTCTCATAGATGAGGGGGATTGGGCAGTAGTCCCCACGCTGGCCCAGAGCGGGTTGGGGACTTCACATACAACTTTGAATTTCTTCGCGGATGTATGCAGGTTTCCTCACGATGTTTTCCTTCACCGAAAAGCTAACGGTAAATATCAAATGATATTACGTACATAAGTTCCGAAAAACTCATTGGTACGAGCTGGGATTCGAACCCACGACCGCCGCTTGACAGCCGCACGCTACACATAACATACTATATATACTTAGTATATTAGTTTATGAGTAGCGGTATCATTAGAACCATTATAATTACAGTATGGAATGGGTAGATATTGTCCGCGGGGGCTGCAACCGCGGCGCGGTACAGTCGGACAGATGCGCTAGCGCAGCTTCATTGACCACGTTCACAGCTGCCTCGATCACACGACATTGGGTAAGCCGAGTAAGTATATTGAATAGAATAGGAGGCTTCACGGTTTGAAAGTACTTACCTACTTTGTTTAATTAGCTTCAATATAAAAGTAAAATTAAAAAATTTAAAAATCCCCCGACCCAAAAAATAAACTCTAAAACCGGCCAAGTGCGTGTCGGGCCACGCGCAAGGTAGGGTTCCGTAGTCATCCACCCGTTACATTATGTGGACTAAAAAGTTCGCAAACTTATATTTACTATGTTTTTGACAGAATTAACAACATTATCTAAGGTATCAATGGAAATTGTTCTAAAGTTTGCTTTTGCAAAGTACATTTCTGAAGTTCGACTATTACTCGTTAACTAGTTATGTCTACTTAGCTGTGATAGTTTTCCTTTTAAATTCATCGTATATCCTACTACCATGATTTTTTTCACATGCCTAGGTGCCACCGTTTAGCTGGCAGGGGGGGGGGACACTTGACCATAACGAAAATTATCACTTCAAAGCTTAATATCACGCCAACCGATTCTTGAATCAAAAAATACTCTTAGAAACCTTATAATATTTTTAAAAGAGCTATCCAACGATACCCCACACGATGGGGTTTGGAAGAAAAAAAAATTGCACCACCACTTTACATGTAGGGGAGGTACCCTAAAAAAAATTTTTTTTCAAGATTTTATTCTACCGTTTTGTCGGCGTCATCAATATCTATACTCATGCCAAATTACAGCTTTCTAGTACTAACGGTTACTGAGAAAAACGGGGGTCGGACGGACGGACGGACGGACGGACGGACGGACGGACGGACGGACGGACGGACGGACGGACGGACGGACGGACATGGCGAAACTATAAGGGTTCCTTGTTTACTACGGAACCCTAAAAATTAACAATAGTTATTTGTTATACAAGGGTGCAAAGTTGTATTTTAACCGCGAGTGTGGAATTGGAACACGAGTTAGCGAATGGATTCTAGGGTTGAACCACGAGCTAGCGAATGGATTCTATGGTTGAACCACGAGCGCAGCGAGTGGTTCGAAAATAGAATCATGAGCGAAGCGAGTGGTTCAAAATTAGAATCCTGAGCATAGCGAGTGTTGCAACACACGAGACGTAAAATGACTTTGCAGCCGTGTGTAACACAAATCTTTTCACCTCACTAAAGCGAGGAAATAGAAAAAGGAAAACAAAAGTAAAACAATAAAAAAAAATCCAATTTTTCATTTCATTAAAATAGAAAATAAAAACTAAATTTGAACACAACAACGCAAGAAAAAATTAAGCAAAATTGAAAAATAAATGCTTAAGTAAATAAATACAGCAAAATTGCTTAAAATTCAAAATAAATATAAAATTTGAAATCCTTATCCTTGAATTAGTCGAAATCGAGTATAAGGACCATATTTTTGGAAAAAAATATTTTTTTTGCTCAAAATTCAAAATAGTTATAAAATTTCAAATCCTTATCCTTGAATTAGTCGAAATCGAGTATAATGACGATTTTTTGCAAAAAATTTTTTTTTTCGACTTAAAACTCAAAATAAATGTAAAATTTGAAATCCTTATCCTTGAATTAGTCGAAATCGAGTATAATGAGGTTTTTTTTAGCTCAAAATTCAAAATAGTTGTAAAATTTGAAATCCTTATCCTTGAATTAGTCGAAATCGAGTATAATGACGATTTTTTGCAAAAAAATATGTTTTTTGCTTAAAATTCAAAATAATGATAAAATTTGAAATCCTTATCCCTGAATTAGTCGAAATCGAGTATAATGACGATTTTTTTGCAAAAAAATATTTTTTTCGACTTAAAACTCAAAATAAATGTAAAATTTGAAATCCCTGTCCCTAAATTAGTCGAAATGGAGTATAATGACAATTTTTTGCAAAAAATATATTTTTTTGCTTAAAATTCAAAATAATTATTTTAAAAAAAATTAAATCAAAATAAATATAAAATCTGAAATCCAAGGACTGATTTTTTTCACACCACCTGAAAAAAAAATCAGATGGGCGAAAATTGTCCTGGCTGTTTTGTGTCCACCCACACTAACCGATATTGGATCCGATACGAATCTGACCGATATCGGATCGGATGGTGTGAGCACTAAACAGTTTTCCATACATTTTTATCGGTAACGAATCCTACACCGATATTGTATCGGATAGTGGGATCACGGCCTTACATGTTATTAGGTTAAAAAAGTAACTAAGAACACGTTCGGATTTCAAAATTACTTTGCACACATGTGGATAAAATGCAGTTTTGCTATCTGTTTTTAAAGAATAAAAAAGGGCTTTCCGAGCTAGTGAGGTGAAATAGTTATTTGTTATACAAGGGTGCAAAGTTGTATTTTAACCGCGAGTGTGGAATTGGAACACGAGCTAGCGAATGGATTCTAGGGTTGAACCACGAGCTAGCGAATGGATTCTATGGTTGAACCACGAGCGAAGCGAGTGGTTCGAAAATAGAATCCTGAGCGAAGCGAGTGGTTCAAAATTAGAATCCTGAGCATAGCGAGTGTTGCAACAAACGAGGTAAAATAACTTTGCAGCCGTGTGTAACACAAATCTTTTCACCTCACTAAAGCGAGGAAATAGAAAAAGGAAAAACAAAAGTAAAACAATAAAATAAATTGGGTTTGTTCCAATTTTTCATTTCATTAAAATAGAAAATAAAAACTAAATTTGAACAAAAAAACGCAAAAACTTTAAGCAAAATTCAAAAACAAATGCTAAAGTAAATATATAAAGCAAAATTGCGTGAAAAATGAATTACTTTCAATTCAAATAAAAATATAATTTGAAATCTTTATTAGTCGAAAAAGAGTATAATCACGATTTATAGCAAAAAAATTTTTTCCAACTTAAAATTCAAAATAAATGTTAAATTTGAAATCCCTATCCCTAAATTAGTCGAAATCGAGTATAATGACGATTTTAATGCAAAAAAAAATTTTTTTTCTTTAAAATTCAAAATAGTTATAAAATTTGAAATCCTTAACCTTGAATTAGTCGGAATCGAGTATAATGACGATTTTTTGCAAAAAAAAATTTTTTCTAGCTCAAAATTCAAAATAAATATAAAATTTGAAATCCTTATCCTTGAATTAGTCGAAATCGAGGATAATGACGATTTTTTGCAAAAAATATTTTTTTCGACTTAAAACTCAAAATAAATGTAAAATTTGAAATCCCTATCCCTAAATTAGTCGAAATGGAGTATAATGACGATTTTTTGCCAAAAAAACATTTTTTTTTCTTAATATTCAAAATAATTATAAAAAAAAAAATTAATTCAAAATAAATATAAAATCTGAAATCCAAGGACTGATTTTTTTCACACCGACTGAAAAAAAATCAGATGGGCGAAAATTGTCCTGGCTGTTTTGTGTCCACCCACACTAACCGATATCGGATCCGATACGAATCTGACCGATATCGGATCGGATAGTGTGAGCACTAAGCAGTTTTCCAAACATTTTTATCGGTAATGAATCCTACACCGATATTGTATCGGATAGTGGGAACACGGCCTTACATGTTATTATCATGTTATTATGTTAAAAAAGTAACTAGGAACACGTTCGGATTTCAAAATTACTTTGCACACATGTGGATAAAATGCAGTTTTGCTATCTGTTTTTAAAGAATAAAAAAGGGCTTTCCGAGCTAGTGAGGTGAAAATAATATTTTAAACCTATTATAATTATTATCATCACATATATTATGTAAGTTCAAATACATATTTCTATTTTCCAAGCGTCGTCGTCGCGTCGGGGGACCGCTAAGTGAGAACTCCACTCACGTCACAGCTACTTTATATTTAAAGAAGTTACGAAAACGAAATAAAGTCGACTGTACAGGCAACTATTTAATAGTAATATGCTGACAATACTCCAAAGGCGCTAAGGTCAAGTAGGTATCATCACAATGGGGAAGGTCGCAATAAGTTTTCCCGTTTCGAAGATCCGCGAGGCTGCGCCGGCCTTCTCCGCTGTTGCAACACTTGAGGATGGCTCTTCCAACTATAGTGTTCCGTCTTTCTAGTAGGTACTTTGATTTGACCTTCGTGGTACATTCTATAAAAACATAATATTGAATGCTTGTGATTGCCGGACACGAGAAGAAAGCGCCTACTACGCCTGCTGTTGTAACATTAGCAACAATACTTTTCTGCGCTGAAAGATGTTTGTCTATTACTATTACAGCGAGAGTTGACTTTGCTGCGCAATGCTTCTAAAAGGTAGGTCACTGTTACAGTGGAATGTCATGTCGCTCGAATACTTTCGTATTCTATAATTTGATTTGCCATAATCGTCATTTGCCATATAAGTAATCTTCTCTGAAACCGTAAAATGTTTTGGGTACCTACCTACCTACCGTTTTTTGTGACAGTAAAAAAATATAAAAGTTTTTTGCTTCGGATGCCAAAAGCTGCCGTAGGTCGAGGGATTCCGTCTCAAAAACTACTGGCGCCTGCCACTTTAATTTGTACGGAACCCTAGGTGGGCGAGTCCGACTCGCACTTGTCCAGTTCTTTTTTATTCTTCTTCTTCTTCACAACAAAAATAGGAACTATATCGGCAGACAAGAATTTCGCACTCAAATCGATCCAGTTTCAGAATAATGTAAACACAGGTACTATTTGAAAGATAAGATACCTATGTCACATATGAGCCGCATAGTTCATTTGATGACTATTTATGCTACCTAAGCTATTCTTTACAAGACGCAAAAAATGCTACTTGAGTTAACGACAAAGAGTAAGAGTGATCGATGAAACAATGCCAGTGTCAGTTTCACGTATGATCCTACTCGTGTCCATGTAGGTACTACCTACGTTACGCGTGGGTGAAAATTAGCGGTCTAATTACTTATGGTAATGAATATCAGTTAAGAGTTTGAAGTACTTTGATGATAGCTGGCATAAGCTATCTACGTATTTTGTTTGATGAAAAAACGATTTACAAAAGCGAGGCATCCATCCGCACGCTTTGTTTTTCACATAAGTAGGTACTTTTTTTCACAGTGCAAAATGCAATTTCAGGCCAGTGTGCGACAAATCTAATCATTCGTTGGTATTAATGGAGCACGAAGCAGATACCCTTGAAGGTGATTAGGTGTGCGATAGTTCTGGTTGTCGCATGACACACGGCACGGGCGACGCGACGCGACGGCGAGGCAGAGCGGTCGACACAAGTCTATGGCCTGGCCGGCCTTGGAAGTTGGAAGTGAGCTGGGTTTGAAGTGATAGCATGCGACAAACGTAAATTAGCTTAAACTAGGTATAGTCCAGCTAGGTGGAGCGATGACATGACGCAAAGTGGCTGGCAGTGGTTGGAAACTGTCATATACAGTAAATCTATGTGGGTACTTCGTGACTTTGTTAAATAATAAAGTAGACGAATGTAAGGGAGTTTGAGATTGTGTTGACATTACTACTTCATGTGCAGCTACCAAGCTGAATATACGATTTACGTTTAAACCTGTGTTTTCGTTAATATCTGGACATAATAGTGGCGACGTGTGGAAAAAAGTGTTTAAAATGAGTACAAAAGCAGTGAAATTTGATCAATTTAACCCACAAACGGACAATTGGGACATTTATCTCGAGCGGTTGAAATTTTGTTTTGAGGCGAATAACATTACAAAAGATGAAGCTAAACGAGCTAATTTCTTCACAGTGTGTGGTTCGCGGGTGTATGAAACAGTACTTTCGTTGATTACGCCGAAAAAGACAAGTGATGTAACTTTCGACGAGATCGTAGCAGTTCTAACTAAACATTTTAGTCCAAAACCTAATGAGATATCGGTGTCTTTCAAATTTTATAAACGTGACCCAAAACGTGACGAATCGGCTGCGGACTACATCGCGAAACTCAGAAAACTCAGTTCGGGTTGTAACTTTACGGATTTGGAGCGAATGTTACGCGATAGACTTGTGTGTGGTATGCGGGACGAGAGACTACAGTACGAACTGTTAAAGAAGGACAATATAACGTACCAGAACGTAGTCGACTCTTTGTTATCGGCGGAAAGTGCAGGACGAGACGTCCGTATGATTCAAGACTGTGCCGGCGCCGGCTCGAGCACCAGCTACGCACCGAGTGTCGCGGCGCCGCCGCCGCCGTCCGGCGTCGAGCCTATGGACATCAATGCAGTGCAAATGCAAACGAATAACAACACTCGTTTGTGTTATCGTTGCGGCGACCGCCATGCCGGAGAGTGTCGTTTTGTGAATACCGTGTGTCGGTATTGCAAGAAAAAAGGACATCTAGAGAAAATTTGCTTAACAAAAAAGAAAAATCTTCAAAATAAAAGCGTCAACTTCACTGATGATGCAGGGGAGCGTCTAAATGGAATTTACTGCGTACAGAGTTCCAGCCGCGTTCCGCCCTACGAAGTGGAGGTGTCGCTGGCGGGCGTTCCGGTTCGAATGCAGGTGGACTCGGGCGCTAGTTTTTCGATAATCAATGAGCGTACGTGGGCCGCGCTACGCGGGCGTTTGCCGCGCGCCGCTCTGCGCCCCGCCGAGCTGTCGTTGCGCACTTGGACTGAGACGCCGGTGCAACTCATCGGGCGGGCTATGCTGAATGTGCAATATCACGAACAAGAACGAGACTTGGCTGTAATTGTCGCTAATGGGGACGGGCCGAACTTGCTCGGGCGCGATTGGTTCGCTCCGCTTGATATAACTATGAACGTTAATCTCGTTACCGACTCGGCCGGCCCAGAAATAGACAGATGGATAACGAGGCATGAGGAAGTATTCCGAGGTGGACTCGGTACCTACCGTGGACAGCCGGTCGCTATACATCTGAAGAAAGGAGCGACGCCGACATTTCTCAAGGCCCGGCCCGTGCCTTATGCGATCAAGGAGAGATTAGAAATGGAGATAAACAGATTAGAAAGCGAAGGAGTTTTACGACCGACTTCCTACTCGGAGTGGGCTACACCGGTAGTCCCTATAGTGAAAAAATCAGGCGAAATTCGGTTATGTGGTGACTACCGTAGTACAGTCAACGAAGCGACTGAGTCGGATACATATCCTATGCCTACGGCTAATGAAGTTTTCGCCACTGTCGCTGGGGGAAGATTTTTTTCACACCACCTGCTCGTCAATGCCCAATTATATATCATGCAAACCTTACCGAAAGCAAATCATTATAACCCTTGGCTTAAGCCGGGTAGTAATATCGTACTGAATCTCATTATAACCCGCCGGGTAATAATGTGATTTCACTTTTCCTAGTTCTTATAGTTCTGTCATTAAAGTCTAATGTCGTGAAGTCCACTAAGCGGCGAGGACGCGGCACACCAGCTCCGTGTTTTGTTTGGAACGTCGTGTTCGAAACAAAAGACTGCGTCGTCGGCCGCCGCCTCGCGTGGTTTTTGTACTGAATATTTGTAGCATTACATTTTGGAGTTTTCTTATACATTATTCTCATATTTTATTTCATTTTTAAATAAAATCACTATGTAATATCCGTGCCTCGGACGTAGCTAGGGCTGGCCTTCCTCCCTTCGCAGCAGTTACAGCAATGTAAATAAATACGTATTTGTGGACAGTCTTACATAAATCTACCTAGTCCCAAACTAATCAAAGCTTGTACTATGGGTACTAGTCGACGATATACATATACCTATAAAAATAAATATATACTTAAAATACATAGAAAACATCTAAGATTCAGGAACAAAATACTTGTGCTCACGACACAAATGAATGCAAGCAGTCGTCGATCTACTAGGTATTAAATACCAAAAACAAGATCCGCGTGAGTTACAAAACGCTTAATTATACGGAGTAAAACAGATTCTATTAAAATAGATATTAAATTTTGCTGCGATTGACTGATTTAATTCTGTTTTTAGTAGCCTTGGTTTTTTTATTGCCTCGCAAGAGGTGAGAAAAGTAGAGTATACTCCTCGGGGATAAAGCTGTTTTTGTCTTGGGAGCGCTTAAATCCCTCACTACACTCAGGACTCAGTCTTAATTCCCTCGCTTCGCTCAGGAATTAAGTCATTACTCCCTCGCTCCGCTCGGGAGTAAAATTTGGAGTCCTTCGTTACGTTCGGGATTCAATATCGCACCCGTGACATAAAACAGTGTTTTATTCCCTTGGTGTATAATCTACTATTACGACATTAGATCTGGAACGCGCATATACGCAAGTAGTAGTAGATGAAGACACGTCGAAACTCCTTACCTTGAACACGTGCAAGGGTTTGTACACCGTACATCGATTAGCTTTTGGAGTGAAAGCATGTCCAGGAATTTTCCAACGTTTGATGACTTCCTTGCTGGCGGGAGTCCCAGGAGTCGCCGTACTAATCGATGACATCATCGTGTGCGGCCGTACGATGCTAGAAATGCAGGAGAGGCTAGACACAGTACTGGGAAGAATTGAACGAGCTGGACTTCGCTTTAATAAAAACAAGTGCAAGTTTGCCAAGAAACAAGTCGAGTTTCTAGGGTTTGTCATTGATGCGGAAGGCATTCATCCTGCACCTAGTAAAGTTGAATCCATCGTGAACACTCCTGAACCAAAAAACGTTAGAGAGCTACAGGCATTTCTTGGTCTCTACAATTTCTACGAGAGATTCGTACCACACAAGGCGACGATACTAGAGCCGCTACATCGTTTATTGGAGACATCTCGGACTTGGAAGTGGACAGAAAGCGAACAAAGCGCATTCGACACGGCGAAACGTCTCATAACGTTCGACTTGACGCTGGTACATTATGATATAAACAAAGCGCTTGTGCTTACCTGTGATAGTTCGGAATATGGAGTTGGGGCGGTACTGTCTCATGAAGGAGAGAACGGCCAGGACCGGCCAATAGCCATGGCGTCACGGACGTTACACACTCATGAACGTCGATATTCTCAGTTGGATAAAGAAGCCACATCCATTATGTTTAATATGTTTGGCTTAACAAAGTTCCATAACTATCTTATGGGGAGACATTTTCGAATAGTGACGGATCACAAACCATTGTTAGGCATATTCGACCCTAAAAAACCTATGCCCAACATGCTGTCACCCCGATTGACTAGAATCGCAATCGCTTTGACTTCGCATAGTTATGAGATAATGTATAAACCGGGACCACAAATCGGAAATGCAGACAGTTTGAGTCGATGGCCACAACCAGTTCCTGAAGAGAGGGAGGAGCATCTGGGTGAAATTTTGTTAATGGCCGAGACGCCGGAAGATTTCCCGTACGACGTGGAACATATTGCTACAGAGACCAAACGGGACAAGATTTTATCTCAAGTAGTTTATCATATACAACGCGGTTGGCCCGCAAGAGTAACCGACGGTGAATTACACCCGTTTTGGCTGAATCGATTAGAACTATCGCTACAAGATGATTGCATATTATTGGGCTGTCGCGTGGTGGTGCCACAGACGCTTCGCCAAGCGGTGTTAAGAATGTTACACAAAGCTCATTCAGGAATAGTACAAACTAAAGCGCTGGCTAGGAGCTATGTGCGGTGGCCGCGCCTCAATGAAGATATTGAGTATTTGGTGAGCAGCTGCGGTAAGTGTTTGGAACACCGACACATGCCGCCAAAGACAAAGCATACTTGGATAACACCGGCACGACGATGGTCAAGAATCCATATAGATTTTGCAGGGCCATTCCACAGCAGAAACTTTTTGATAATGGTTGACGCTTACTCGCGTTGGCCCGAGTTATTCATGGTGAACAACACTAATTCGGCCACAGTCATCAAACTGTTGAGACAAGTGTTTGCTACACATGGACTGTGTGAACTGATAGTGTCGGATAATGGTACCGCATTTGTATCAAACGAAACGAAGCAATTTTTAAAAGCAAATAACATTCGTCATGTGACTACAGCCCCTTATCACCCATCTACTAATGGGTTGGCCGAAAGAATGGTTCAGACGATTAAGGATAAACTGCGCAAATTGGATGATTTAGCGTGGGAGGTTCGAATCCCAAACCTGCTACTGGGTCTTCGGACCACTCCTTGCACCACAACAGGTAAAACTCCAGCAGAACTGTTGATGAAGAGACGCCTACGGACCCTATTGGACACAATACACCCAGAAAATCTGCAACATAGAAAGACGGAAAACCAGATATGCAACAATAGCAACCAGAACACAAGACAAACTAATGTGGGCCAGAAGATAATGTACCGAAATTATAGTAATGCAGGTGCAAGTTGGTTACCAGGCAGTGTGATTGATAAGAGCGGTCCATCAAGCTACAGGATCGAGACTGAGGATGGTGCGGTGGTTAATCGACATATCGATCAGCTCATAAAAAATACACCTCAATCCAGGCCAGAGGACGGAGAGAGGACGATTACAGCTGTTCCGATACAAGAAACTGAACACGCTGAAAGGATGTTTGACAATGACGACTTGGATCTACAGGAAAATAGTCAAGACCCAGACAATATCATTGAAATACCAGATTCTAGTAAATGGGCAGAGATACTGGGTATACCACCATTTGATACGCCCAGTACCTTAACAGGAAAAATGAAAACTAAGCCTTTGGGGCATTCCAAAACGCCATACCAGAGGCCTCATCATCCCTCTGATAATCTTTACCTAATGTAGAGGTTATATTTAATTATATAAAAATTATACATGTTTTGAAGTAGGGATGTTGCATTGATTGTGTAAAAGATATGTTAGCTTGATTGATTAATTAAAATAATATTGTTTAGTTGAATAACACACTTAGGGGGGGAGATATGTCATATACAGTAAATCTATGTGGGTACTTCGTGACTTTGTTAAATAATAAAGTAGACGAATGTAAGGGAGTTTGAGATTGTGTTGACATTACTACTTCATGTGCAGCTACCAAGCTGAATATACGATTTACGTTTAAACCTGTGTTTCCGTTAATATCTGGACATAACAGAAACAAAAAAACTCAAGTGCCATGGGAAAGTCTGCTTATATGCCTAATATTATGATGAGGATACACGATATGGACGACACAATTCAGGGATTGATGAGTGTGTATGACCCGAGTCCGATCGTTTTCGGGGTCCATTACTTTACCGCCTAATGTCAGAACGCATACATACATATATATAGGTACCATAATATACGTCTGTGTCTCAGAAGGGTAAGGTAGGTAGACAAGACATCACAGATTTCCAAATGCTTCGATCCTGATAAATGTTTTAACAATATCTAAGATAGGTTACCTACTAGGTTACTTTTAGTACTTCGAATCGATCCTGTGCAGTGCAAAGCGCTTACCTACATATTTTTTAGAATCACATATCCTCAATTAGAAACAGAAAAATGCCTGATAGTAAAGGTTTGTGCCCATTTGCCAAATGCTCACTGTTGCCCTTCATTGGTTCCATTTCGCAAAGTAATTGTGGTTGAGACTGAGCTATTAATTCGTGACGAATGCGCTCGTTGTCGCATGTCGACGCCACGCCACGCCCAGACGCACCGGTTGCCGGTGATCGGCTGTTGACATCACGCAATGTTCCACTACGTAGGCAAATTTGCATGGTTTTATTATAATTGTATGGTTGTTTCCAAACATTGGGCGCCTAGAGAAGGGTGCAAGACTGTAAGGTCGCTACGCTTTCTCGGTACGCTGACGACACGTGAGTAAGTACTTAGTTATATATATAAAACAAGTGTCTTAATTTTGAAGTTAATTATAAGGAATTCATGATTCTCCTTCACCGAAACTCTGATAAGTTATGTCTAAGTTGACATTCAGGTGATAGGTACAAGATACAAGGTTGCTATCTTGTAATAACTTAAATAAACGACAGTCTATGAGGAGTATGGGTAGGGGGTTCCCAACGATTACGGAGTGTAGGTACATACCTACATTTTTAAAGGGTCGACAACGCGTCCATAGGTTACGGTGACCGCTTACCAATGGGTCAGACGTATGCTTGTTTGCCACCGACGTGGTATTCAGCTAAAATATAGTGTCCTGTGACGGCTATGATGGTCCCTCTGCATTAGACAAATTACTTATTTAAATTTAAACCAGCTGGACGAGCAAGCTTCCCCTTTAAAATCGTAGCTGGAAAAGTGGAATACTGTAATGAATATTTACGTTACCTAATATTTATGTTAACATACTCGTATACAGTAGGTACGTATTATATAGAAAAGCAGCATTAGAAAATGCGTGGTTACGCGGTGGAAACTCGTGTGCATTCAGTCAAATACAAGTAAATAAGTGCAATACTAGAATAAGAGTGTATTTTCTGTTCTACTTAGTTTCCCTCTAGAGTAGCGAGATTTGATTATGATATTATACCTACTAATCTAGTACAGCATCGAATCGATATCTTTGTCGTTGTGTTTGTAGATATGTGAGGTTTATTTTATATCATGCTATATACGTATATGTACATCCAATTATAAAATTTCGCCGCGTCACAAATAGTAATTAGGCTTTACTAACGCGCTCGACAGGTGGGCGGATAAGGTTTGTGAGGAAGGGCTTACGCCCTAAAACAATAAAGGCGATGTTAAGATTCTGAGCGTTCTAGGGCGGCAATACATGCGCGGCAAAGTACAGTCTATGGTAGACCGTTTTACCTATATAAAACCAATTCCAATGAAATACATATTCAGATAAATATACTATAACAAGAGCATCAAAGGAAACCCTGTTCGATATCCGACGTGTATCACTGAGCCGACAGGTTGAAGTAGAGTAGGTACTAGGTACCTACCGCGAACAGCAAATGAAGTTCGTGTGTCCCCCTCTCTGTCACTCGAGTTTACAGTAGGTACCTAGTCCGTCAGGATTGAGAGAGTATGTGGGCTTCCGCAGTAGATTTTGAGAGATATCCAGGCGTGACGCAACAGTTCGAACGATGTCTAAGCAGAAAAAGGAGATAGGTACCCGAGTACCTAATTTACGTTAATGTTGCAAAACATTGGTTCTGAAAGCAATAAAAATTCAGATGGCCTTCGAGCATAAAAATGGCAATAGCCAGTAGAGGATCCGATCCAATATAATGTGTCGAGTTTGTGTTTTCTAACCGCTGCGAGTTGTGACTGACAGACCAGCTGGACATAGGGCAGTAGTTGGCCACGCTTTACTTGTGGCGGTATCTTGTTGCGGGTTGACTGTCATATTCACCTTGATCTTTAGTTATTGTATGATATGTGCAGTCTGAGGCAGAGGCGAATAGCGCGTCAAATACAAAACCGATTACGATTCATTGCGTATGTTGAATGGATCCCCAGGTTCGCGGTCCGCGGTTCTGTTTCGTTACGCTATGTAATGTATCATTAACGTGACAATATTTACAACACGCCGGCAGCGCCTCGTTCAATGTCAGCCGGCGCGGACGCAGGTTACTCACCCAGAACAATTAGCGTTGTGATTGCGTTGACAATGCGCACACATTATATCAATTATATACCTATGGTCAGTTAGTTGTTATGGTTGAGTTTATTGTAATAAACACAAACAAGGTATTGCCAAGAAGTGTTTATTAAGTAACACTTTAGTGACACAACTCAAGCGCATCCACAATCGTCTTACAGCACGCGTCCCGTGCCGGCGCACGCGTTGCCTGACAAACGGTAGAGCCTGACAGTAGGTAAACACCGCTTCGCTTTATAGTCAACTTTTAGAGAACTTAACATTATCAATGAACGTAAAGTTGCTTCTTAATTGATTGCAATACTGCATTTGTTACGTAAATACCTAATGACGCCCTTATCTGTAAAAAGCGAATGTTTATTTTTTGAATTTTTAGCTCGTTCGATTCCCGGGTGAAACAGGCAATTTTGAGAAAATCCTTGAATGCAGTTTTGTTTCTTTTTAAAAACAAAAGAATGTTTCCTTTAAGTATAACGAGCTCACTTAATGATTTAAGGCAGTTTAGGGAGACTGCCTTAAATCATTAAGTGAGCTCGTAGAAAAAATCGTGGCCCTGGAGGGCCAGGGCCTACATTTTTTCCACCCGTGTAGGCTGCGGTGTTCACGTACGATGGTAAGTGGGACCGTACGCTTGTTTGCCACCGTCGTTGTATTACACAAAATAAACAAGTACCTGAGATGGCAGATTACAAAGTCTGTTACAAAACTCACTTTAAAAAATAAAAATCAAAAATGTTTTATTGCCACAAACTTAAACTTAAACATCTTCTAAATAAATAAAAAAAAACTAAACATTCAATTTAAATAAAAATACATTTTAACAATAAAATATTTGGGCAATTGGCACATGTCTCCGCCACAGCTGGGTAGGTGTCGCACATCCAGCGCTGATTTTTAGACTGATCCCTTTTATGTATACCTAAACTAAACTACTACTAAACTATACTAAATACTAACTTTACACGCGTGTTGTGGAAAGCTAATAGCGGGAACTGCGTTAGCTTGGGTCGAGTGTTTGCCCAGCATGCGCGTTTATGTAACTGGCAATCTTATACTGTAGTATAAGCATATTGTATAGGATATTACTGAATTCCGGTCATCCTTCATCATACGTCATGACCTGCTTCAAACTACCTACCGTAGGTAACTAGGTAGTTACTAGCTTCACCCGCTACTCACTAATGACAGAATAATTTGTTATTGTTTTAATTACTCCTAGCAAATTAACAAATTGAATATAAAACCAATTAAGTAGGTAGTTAATTAGCAAATGTAATCGTATATTGTGAATAAATGAATCTGAATCTGAATCTGAATCTGAATCCACGTTTGTATCAGCAGGCTAGAACGGTATTCTTGACCCTACAGGCGAAGGATATACAGTTAACGACTACTTAATTATCTAGTTTGTACATTATGTTATATATGTGCGCCAAGTTCCTATGGTAGAGCCCCTAGACTACCTACCCTGCTGTTGTTGCTGCAAAAGCATGCATAATTAAATAAGTAAATGACCCGTTTCTATATTTTAATATACCTACTTAAGTAACTTTCATAGTTGAGTTAAAACTATAGAATTTTTTTATGTAGATCTACCTGTCGCCCTGGTTTAAAACTACAAAGCTATGCAATGCCACAAACTTGTATCTGGTGACATGGTTAAACATGCTTCGTATGAAAAAGCAGCCTTTAAGTTTCTTCTAGCCCCGTTAAAAACAAATACTTAAAGGAATTATCGTATCTACTTGAGGTCAGCTTCTGCTGACATTGATGTTACCAAATAATTCGTTAAAACTCCTCACACCTCCCATTCAACCAGTTATTATAGAATGCTAAGTGACAGCGCTACATAAGAATGCTACCTTCGACAATGACTCTTACAGCACCGCACCGACAGCCGACAGCCAACGCGCCATTCTAACGGTACTTGACGAGGGTCACATGTTTCAACGCGCTAATAATTGGCCTGACACCTGACCTTTATCTTAAAATGTCGTATCTTAGGTAAATCGTAATATTTACCTGCATGCTCGCGACTCTTGCTGCCGTGACATGATGAAGAAGATACGGACAATTTTTGCATTACAAATTCAGGTGAAGGTTTAATTACAGATTGATGGTAGTATGTTACTTAACTAGTAACGTTAAAAAACACCATGCAAAAATAGCGATGCTGATGCAATCTCATTGATTGCGTACAGTGGCGTAGCTAGATGACTAAGGGCCCTGGGGCAAAAAAAACTGGGCCCCCTAAACTGTTTAGGTTTTATCAATATATATACTTATTTCTCGCTAGTTCAAGACGTTTGCTGATCAGGTTTTGGGGGCCCCCTGAGCTTGGGGGCCCCGGGGCACTGCCCCGCCTAGCCCTTCGGTAGCTACGCCACTGATTGCGTACTATTTATATTCACGGATTTTGTCTAAGAATGTACGCAATTTATTTTTATGACATTTACTAGGTACTACTACTATTTATTCATGTTACGACAGCCTCAGTGTAGAAAACATTCGGCCTGTCATGGGATTTGTGCTGAACCTTTGACCCCATGACTCGCGTCCACAGCCGCTGACAGCACAAGTCAGCTACTTTTGTGAGGTGTCATGATAGGCTTATGTATGTTGCGTTTTTAAAAGGTACCTACTTTCCCTAACACTTGCTGTTACATCATGATACTCATGGTAGATACCTTTGTGTGAAATTGTACTTTTATTTGCGCTCTCTGTCACGGTTCTATACCTACGATCTGTAGGTAAAACTGACTGATGTTTATGATGGACATTCATCTCATCGTATCATATCTTCCTTACTGCTTGTCATGTCAATGTAGACTACTCATAATGCTATAAAGCCAGTATAAAGCAGCGTCTGTATTGTATTTAAGCCTTTATGGAATAATTGAGAATAGGCCCCTGCACAAATTCCATCTTTTACACGTTTAAGCTTCCTTTTGTACAATAAAAATGAAAATAGTAATAACAGTGAGCTGCACCAAATATTAGTCATTATACTAATCCAAATGATCTTGAGCAAACGCATTTGACAAATGTCCATTACTAAAGAGGCGCGTGCGCGTGCCGTCACGTCACGTCCCGCGCTTGGCAGTGGCCGATTGCCAACCTGGCTGGCTGAAAACGATGATGATTGACATCTGCTGATCAGCTTTATAGTCTACCGTTTCATTATTGTCTTGTTACGACTCACATCGTGAATAGCAGTAAAATAGACAAACAATGGCAGAGCTTATGTACAATTGACATAGAAGTAGCAATAGTAGATTGTTAACCAAGGGTTGAAAGCAACCCATTTCAGACGAGATATTTTGGCGCTCGAACGTAGTGAGAGCGCCAATAGTTCGAGGCTGAAATGGGTGGTTTCACCCGAGTTAAACACTCTGCTTTTCATTCCGAATACGAGGAAACTAAAAAAAATGTATTTACTTAAAATTCAAAATTAATATAAGATTTTAAATTCTTATCCCCGAATTAGTCCAAATCGATAATGATGATCATTCGCAAACATTTTTTTTTTACTTGCCATTGAAAATTAATGTAAAATTTTAAATCCTTATCCCCTAGTTCCATATCCATATCCATATCCATATCCATATCCATATCCATATCCATATCCATATCCATATCCATATCCATATCCATATCCATATCCATATCCATATCCATATCCATATCCATATCCATATCCATATCCATATCCATATCCATATCCATATCCATATCCATATCCATATCCATATCCATATCCATATCCATATCCATATCCATATTATCCATATCCATATCCATATCCATATCCATATCCATATCCATATCCATATCCATATCCATATCCATATCCATATCCATATTATCCATATCCATATCCATAGCCATATCCATATCCATATCCATATCCATATCCATATCCATATCCATATCCATATCCATATCCATATCCATATCCATATCCATATCCATATCCATATCCATATCCATATCCATATCCAAATCCATATCCATATCCATATCCATATCCATATCCATATTCATATCCACATCCACAGCCACAGCCACAGCCACATCCACATCCACATCCATATTCAACGTGGCGAAGCATTTGGATTGGTTAAATTTAAAATGTTTTGGAATCAAAAATATGTGTACATGTTAGCCCGTGGGGCGCAATGACCCACTTTCAACCCGCTCCTTAGGTCAAATATGACCTACTTTCAGAGTATGAGGAATGAAAAATGGTTTTCATTTCTCATACTCTGAAAGTGGGTCATTGTTTATCTAAGTAGCGTGCTGAAAGTGGTCCATTTCTGCTCTAGAGCAGAAAAGTATTAAAAAAAATTGTATGGTGAATCGGAGTTAAATTGGGCAACGGCACTAACCTATACAGCCACATAGTACCTACAGATTCTACAGAGATCCTATACTTTTTCAAATGCCTGACTGCTTACCATAAACAACCTCCTTATTTTTTTGTTTTTTTTTTGCCACTGTCGAAAGTAATATCAATAGTTTGTGGCAGATAAAAAAGGGAAACTATGACATGACAAGGACAACAAATCATATGTCTCTCTCTCTGTCGCTCTTAGATAAAGTTGTATATGACCATCTCGTTCAGTAGGTATTAATATTTACTGTCGAGTCTAAGTAGTCTGAGCGTGAGCCGATTATTTTTTTATTAAAAATACATGAAATAAAATGGTCCATACACAAACACCATTAAAGTCAGTCAACTGTTCCCGCCAAAATGTTTTTTTCACTGATTCAGAAAATGTTTGTTTGTGCATATTGTTATTGAATTTAACAAGTATTTCGCGTTGCAAATAACACAGTTCCTAATTTTTAGATCATGTCAATATTCTTTACAACTTGTCTTTTGCGAAAAATGAAACGAAAATGTGCATATTTGTTTTTTTTTGTCTACGAAGCTGTAGGTCCCGGGTTCGATTCCCGGTCAGGGCATTTATTTGTGTGATGAACATGTAATATTGTTCTGGGTGTTTTCTATGTATTCAAGTATGCATTTATCCATGTATGTATATCGTCGCGTTAGTACAACAAGCTTTGCTTGGTTTGGAACTAGGTCGATTTTAGTGTAAGTTTGTCCACAAATATTTTTTTATTTTTAAATATTTTACTTTCCTCGTATTCGAAATGAAAAGCAGAGTGTTTAACTCGGGTGAAACCACCCATTTCAGCCTCGAACTATTGGCGCTCTCACTTCGTTCGAGCGCCAAAATATCTCGGCAGAAATGGGTGGCTTTCAGCCCTTGGTTAACAATCTACTATTTTCTATGTTACTGATTATTTAGAGGAGATATTTTTGTATTAGAGTATAAGGTAGGGATAAATTTGAAGGAGCACAGCCGTTTTAACCTCACTAAGTAGGTACACTAAACGAAAACTACCTAAGTTATACTCGCATTAAGTAGTGTTTCCTGCTAGTAATCTCGACAAGTCGCCACGCCTCAGCGTAACTATTAACATTTTATTGATCAGGAAGTTTAACCCATTAGAGAATATATTCTAGGAAAGAGCTACGTAAACGCGATCTAATTACACGCAGGGGAAGTCACGGCATCGGCACTATCGGCAGTGCGGACTGCGGACACATGAGACACATCATCTTAACACTGCCGATTTATTGTGATGTGATCATAAAATCATCATTAATGTCTCATAAGCTCTTGCCTACTGCTACACAATGAATGAACTTTAATGGAGGGAGAATGGATGGACTTTTTAGTCTATAAAGTGACTGGGTGGGTAGTGCAGATTTGAAACTTCAGACGCTATTAAATAGCATATTTTTATCTTATTCATCCTCCATTTAAAATTCGCATTATAGAACTACTTGGTACCGCCGTCTCGCGGTCAACTATACTGCACTGTGATGTACTTACTCATCATTTTGTGTAATAAAATGATACCTATTAGCGACGTTCTTACCGCAAAAACCTCAAAGTCTGGTGTTGATTAGTTCTTAAACCGTGATTAGGCCAGAAGCGCACGAATGCCTAGAACTGTGTACAAGGAATAAAGAGCTGTATATCAACTGATTAAGAGCTATTTCTCAGAGAAGCTCGTCTTGAATAGGTTGACAGTCTTGACACATTTGCCGCGCGCGCCGCATAGCGAGCCGCGATAAACGAACAGAACAGACGGCAATGTCGGCAATAAATCTTAGTTTAGCAATAAAGGGCCCGCTGGAGCGCCATTAAATAATGCTCGTCCACTATTTAATGTCCGTTGTCACTAACGGTGTTTGTGGAATTTACTGCGACGCTGGCATTTGGCAAACAATCAAACATTGGCAAGAAGATTTACTAAGCTAAGCTATGAGACTTTGACGATCTATTAATGTAAGGTGCACTAAAACAACATCACTTATTCACAATCTGAATAATAGTTGCGTTTTACAACGTATAGACTAAATAAGTTGCGTCATAATAAATAACGTTCTGTCAAATAATTTTAGAAAACGCCACTATGCTTTATCAAGTTTTCAATGTAGGTATATCTATCTGTCACCAAACTGTCTAAAAATTAAATTAATATCTTCAATTTATAGATATTGATACACAGAATAAGTAATATTGATGGTGTTTTGTTTTTATTAACTACCTAATGTTGCTAATGTCGGCAGGTTTTATATATGATACCTACTATTCTATCGTTGGGCGCGGCGGTATTGAAACAATAATACCTACAGGCGACCGTTTAGATATACTTGAGATGAAACCTATTAGGTCATAAGTACTTTCTAAACCACTGAACTTTATGACATTCGCTAGCACTAAAACCACCGATATCAGCAATAAACATACTGCGAACACTTTGTGTAAGAGACCTTGTTCCGTCGAGATAAGGTTTACAAACGATCAATACATCGAGTCTTTGATTGTAATGTCACGTTCGTAATTAGGTTAATAAATTGATTGGGCATTGAAGCGAGCAACTGCAGCCATAAATTATGCTTTCTCAACTAGGCAGCCGCTCCTCGCGTGGCTTCGTCACGAGTGTCACGACTCTGCATTCTCTGCAAATTCTGCAATCAAGCTGTCTTCACAAAAATCTTTGAATTCGTCTCGTAGCTCATCCGTAGTTTTATTTAAACGAAACAACGTGAAACAACTAAACACGATCAAGGGTCTGACTAGACTGACTTGCCTGTGACGAAGTGGTGGTGGCGGAAGTGGCACAGCCACGAAATGGCCCTAAATCAGCATAGTGCAATGCCAATGGGCCAGCGCCGGTCTTCCTTTAGGACCACGTAGCACGTAAAATGTAAGTAATAGAATAATAGCGGATATTTTTTGAGAGAAAGGGAAACAACATATGTACTCTATAGTACTCTATACGTTATGTGTGGCGATCTTATAGCTCTATCTCTATCGGTGGTTGTATTTAATTCTAAAGGATCGAGAAGTCCGGAAGACTGTACGTCGTTCTCTGATGTTATCTTTGTCTTCATTGTACCAATCTGGGTAATGTGTCACCATTTTGACCTTCTGTGGTGTATGCTGGAAAGACACGATAGCTTGGCTTTGTTACATTAGACCGTCTCAAAATTCATTGCGGAGAATTTTTAAAATACTGTCACGACATTAATAGGTCAGTGCACCCATCTTGTAGTTTACATACACCAATCAAACAGAAACATTGAATATCAACAAGATATGCTAATTCTGGCTCTATTGAATCTCATTACCATTATGACACTCAATTACCTACTCAAACCGCTTGCGCAAGGACCACACCGCAATCATCGTCGGGCACAGCTGTAATCAAATTACATAGAAGGATAATTGGCAAAATGGGAAACATAAAGCGGAAGCTGGTAATAGAGTGATAACGCGGGCATTGTGTTGTAATAACGAGATAGCATTGTCAGCGACGCGGCGGCCGCGCACCCGTGACCGGGGTAACGCTCTCGAGCCTGGCTGAGCTGGTCTCGGTTGGTCTGACGAGCCTTAACTATTATAATGTTACCTCTAATGCTTAACAACTGTTTTTAATTGAAGTTTAGACACATAATGGTCTGCAAACAAAGTCGTGAATAACTTTGTGTAAACGGCATTTATAGCCCTACATGGCACAGACTAATAAAACTGCATGACTTTCGGTGTCGCTTCGTGAATAGGGCTTTTTGCGTTTGGTTGGTGTTAGAGGTCCACGCACTGCGGAATATTTGCGCTCTTGTGGCTGCGATTGCGATTTATCTCAAGTGTTGGCGCTGGGAAGTCAAGCGCAGGCGGCCGGCGGAGCGTGGTGAAGGCCGCTGACCACCGTAACGCACGGTGGCTCTGTCTGCTCAAGAAAACTGTTTACTTTTCTATAACACAAACAAAGTTCGTTCAAAACTGGAGGGAAACTTAACTAAAGTAAGTTATTAATATAAGTAAGCTACGTTAGGTAAATCTAAAGTCTTGAGATTCAATCTACCGTGAGTTCAGAAGTATGGTACAGCTACGTGATATACTATTGATGGTGACCTCATGTCTGGATTACATCAACCGACGATATTTTCAAGATGGGAAAGTATCTTTGCGACAAAATTGGCACGCTATATTTTTTACAGTGCAGAGGTAACATTAATTAGCAAAAACGATGGGAATTTCCGGCACGTATCTTATAAGGTACGGGCGGTTCGGCGCTATTGCCGCTACTTTTTTGCAAATGCTAATGAAGCAAATTCGCGAGGCGACCGGCCGGCGACTCCCTACTTCCGGCTCATTACCAACAGTGTGCTAGAGTTCCTCGCAGACGACGTCATCCGGGAGTAGAGATGGGCGGCGGGTAAATACCCAAGAAAGATATCGGGTAAATACCCGGTATTTACCCAATCTTCCCGGTATTTACCCATTTCTACCCAAATTGCTGGGTATTTATTTTTTATATGTTTTTATTATTATATAGCGTAAGCATTCTTCATACAAATCAATATAAATTAAGAATAATAGCTTTATTTTGCAATATACAGCATGCCAGCAGTATATATATACATATTATTAAGAAAATGCCTCGAAGATAATACTCCCAATGGCATTACATAGCATATTCTTATGAATATTATTTTTCTACAATTACGTTTTAAAAAAATTAAGAATAGAATAAATTTTGCATGGGACTGCATAATTTTAGATTTTAATAATTTGAGGTTAGTCTGGAAAAGTACCTACTGAGCAAAGGTTACGGTTAAAGGAAGGATAGTTAATGTTATAAAATACCATATTTTGTTAATTATTATTCTAATAGTATAAAAAATTACAAATTTGTATTTGGTGTTCACTTATTTAGTGTCAGTGCCACAATACAAACATATCACTGAATTATTATCAGACGCTCGGTAATGTTAGTGTTTCCACACTGCCTCATTTTTGGATCTTTCCGTTGTAGTTTCATGTAGTTCAAATTTATTGTTGATTTAAAATATAATAATACAAAATTCTTTGGTAACAAAATTTTAATTTGCCTTTAATCAGTTTAAAGAAGTTTCTGTTATAATGTTTTTATTGACGAAATATTATTAATATAAGTAAACACCTAAAACACTATTTAAGCCCTGTTTTTAATAAAACTAATCATAATATTATGGATATATCTGGCCAAATTCCAAAGAAAACGCCATCATTAGTTGATTTCGTTGCAATGCCAAAAAATCACACGTGGTAAAAAAAAATACGCTAATTACTAATCACGTCAGTAGCTTTAGTATAAGTTTTTTCGAAACATTAACTAATTCGAACGCGTTTGCGTTTTGTCTCAAAATGTATGAAAACGCTCTCACCGAGTTTGAAATACGCGCGTTCATCGGTTAGCAACAAATGTTATACTCGCTGTTTTAGTTTCCACTAGTGACCACCAGAGGCGCTGTTCACGTTTTCATACCACTTTCATTCATTATGCTACGAAACGCAAACGCGTTCGAATTAGTCAATGTTTCGAAAAAACTTATACTAGAGCTACACGAGACTACACCGTACAAAACGTTACCTACTTATTAGTCAATAGGATAGGAAAGGTAGCTTTGGTTACCTGGTTTAGGATTCTAATTATAATTAGCTGGCTTGAAATAAATAGTTACAGAACATCCAAGCAGCTTTTTAACGACACATAAAACATGTTTCATCAACTAGAACTCGAGAAATTAATAGGGCTCGCGGTCGTGTCCGGGTTTCGTGTACACGTGTTCGGTATCCGTTTCCGTACTACACGTACACGGGTTTCTGACCCGTTCTACACGTGTAGTCGTGTACACGTGTAATTAAGATCCGTGTATCCGTGTACCCGTGTACCCGTGTACCCGTGTACACGGCGGAACGGACCTTAAATACACGCGCGCCTAAGTCCGTTCTTCAACTACAATTACAGCGACAAAAACCGGCCAAGTGTGAGTCAGATTTCGCACATTCAGGGTTCCGTACCAACCGCATAATTAAATTGGTTTTGTTTTCGCGCCCCACTAGTACCATATGGGATCTCCTCTTATAACATTTAGCAATAAGTGTTGACTATTTGTATAGTTTTTGGCCACCAAGATGCTTCATCATCATCATCACATTGGAAGACTGTACCTCCAACGATTTAGCTGTAAAACCACTGTGACAGACTACGGACTAACGGACGGACGGACGCGTGAGTGACAGCAATAGGGTTCCGTTTGACCCTTCGGGTACGGAACCCTAAAAATGACAAAGTACAGCATAGCTGACGAGCACTGAAAACGCTCCATAGATACTGAGTACAAACTGACAGCAAAATGTGACGTCACACTTTCGTAGCCTCGTACTACCGTTGTATGGAAAGAAGGGGAATTTGCCATTTTGGTCGTAAAATATTGCTTTTATGCAGATACATAGTTGCCAAGTTGCCATACAATTTCATTTTTATTGAATTCTATTGGTAACATTTTATTTACATTTCAGACTTTAAAAAAAAAAAACTTTTTACGAATTTTTGTAGTCTCATTTGTTTTGTGATTTTGATTAATTTCTTGATGATTTTCTATATAAAGCCACACTGTGTTATAAATTGTAACATGAGTCATCTACCCTATTGTGACCAAATATAAATAGATATTATACTAAAATTCAGCTCAATTGGGTGTCAAGAGTGGTATTAATTCAGTTAAATTAGTTAACAGACGCACAATTCACATTTTCTGAATTTATCGTTTCTTTATACGCGACCTCGAAATTGAATTAATTTTACTTATTAAATATAACACTTAAGATAACGCCGCCGCATGTAGTATAGTCAACGTGGACCAAGTGGTAAATAATAACAAAAGGCAGAATAATAAACAATCGGCAACATAAAGTCAACTGCGAGATGCAGGTGTTCGAATCTTTATTGCCCTTAGTGACCAACTGCCTAGCATGCATGGTATTTATTATAGGATTGTTTGCTTGCACTTACTGTTGGTCAATTCTTTTCGATAGTGAGCTCAATTGTTCTCATTAGGTGCAAGTAGGTAATAAAAGTAAATCGAAATAAAAATAAAGTACAGTAGAATCCGCTTATAACGACTCCGCATATAACATTTGACCGCTTTTAACGACTGCTAAATCACCTGCCGTTAGGCATCATACCATACATTTTCAAAGAAAATCAGTCCGTTTAGTGCTACGTTCTGTTAGTGCCAGTGTTGGGCACTCAAGAATAAAATCATTATTTGAATAAGAATTCGTAAGAATTAAATCAGATTGATTTTATTCCCGGCAAAATTATTCAAATAATTTTGACGGGAATAATTCTTACGTGAGAGAACGTGGGGATAACTTATTCTTAGTCAAATAAATTTAACCATTATTTTTTATTTTAAATAATATTCTACGAATGCAATCTAGGTACCCGGGGCAAATATGACTTATTAGGTAGGTATAGGGTAGTAGGTACTAACTGCTTTACATTATACTTGACGTACATCTAATTAAATCTTTCAAGACCACTATGAACTATGACATAATTTTGGTAATCGAATTATTTTTAATTTGATAGTGAACAAATACAAAATAATAATTTGGTACAATTAAGCTGACCTCATCTGATGATGGACCCAGATGGTGGATTGCGGAACTCTTGAATGGCTACTTGTATTGTATACCCCTCGCGTTTGGGCACAGCACAGCACATTGCTTTGTTTTGATAAGATAAGTTCATCACCAACCTCCCTAAAGCTCGAAACGCACTGACAGCGGTAGCGGAGCGGGGCGTCGCGGTGCGGAGGCGGTACCGGTTGTAATATTCGAACTAATATGAAAGGGTCCGCACAGAAAACCGGCCGGGAAAAAAGCGTAGCGGTGGCGGCGCGGAGCCGGTACCGGCGCGGAGGCGGCGAACCGCCTGCACAGACAGGCGAGCGCGTGGCGGTGGCGGGTCGGGGCGGTAAAGCGGTGTGACGTTGTATTACACAGCTGTCAATGTACCGGCGCGCACCGGCGGTGGCGGCGCGGCGCGGTGCGGAGATACTATCTTTTTTACACCTAGGTAAAGCTAAATAGGCAGGCACAAAAAAAACCCATGGCTTGCCTACGCTTATCGCTAGATTCTTAGTAAGTCTCAGCAATTCAGCATGAATAGTATTTATCGTCCGGCGTGTTTGCCGCGTTTGAGACCGCCATTCATTAGCAATAAGTGCAATAACATTTACAATAGGATTAAGTCGTGGCGGTTCATTTCTTTGTAAACACCTGAAGCAGGCGGTGCATTAAACAATCTAGAATACGTAATACGTATCCTATCCTATGTTATCGTCTCGTCTAATAAGTTATCGAAAATACCATGTTCTGACTATGTAATAAATGTTGGGACTGTTGGGAGCGACTCGCCGAGTCGCCGGACAGTGAAAGCACCAAAGATAATTCGGAAACAAAAGAAAGTATTGGTTATCAATATCATTACCTAAAAAAATATACAGTATTCGGTATCTGTATCTAACTTTAGTCAATAGCCAATGAAGAGTTCCACTATCCACTCCTGACTACATCATCAGACCATCGTCAGAAAGTTTAATGTAGGTAGGTGCTTATAGGATTCGTCAAAAACAACCAACATACGTTAATACGCAAAAAATATGTAGGAGGCTATACGAAGTACAGTAGTAAGAAGAAATGTACTTACTCAGGAATCGTCATGGTGGGTGATTTTTGATGTATGGATAACAAATGTCTTCCTATGGCTCCTGTTGACCCACCATGGCACGAAAACTCGTTATTTGCCCGGTCATTGCACAAAGAGCAAAAGCCTAACTAAAGTTCTATGAGATACTTTATACATTTTAGGCTTAGATATTATTCATCGTTTATCGTTAAAATACTTTATAGTGCCGCACGGCAACAAAACAATGGGATAATCCTACCTGCAAGATTGTTTGTTGTATTTTTGCCGATGTATTGTGCTAATTGCAAAGAGATAAGGCCAAAACCACCAATGCATGTTGTAAAAATAACACGCTCTATTGAATGAAGCACCTGCACTTTGTTTATTAACGTCGTGTCCTAATTGTCAGGTTTTTTTTGGCCATTTAAAACCCATATTGTTATGAACTCTAAGTAAATTATTGTAAATTTTCTTTACGCTATTCAATATTTAAATAAAACACACAGTTCATTTATCAGCGCTATTGTCAATACATCGGAGCGGTAGCGAATTGATATTATACCCAATGTTAGAGGGTTTTCGGATTACTCATAGATGCTTCAGGTCTCGATATTATACTGGTTTGTTCAACCAACAAAGTTGCCCACCTTCGCGCTCCAAAGGAAAATATGACATACCTAGCCGTTTGTGGTAATTTAACTAAGCATTAGTATCTGAAAACTACATCAATGATAAACTTAAAATTATTTAAACTGTCCGAGTTGTACCAAATTAGTCCATTCAAAAAGCGACTTTACTGTAAAAGCAAGAAGGTTCAACAGCGCCGCATATTAGCGCGCGGGAATCTAATGGCAGTTTTATAAAAAAGTCGGACATCTTAAATAATTTGATCTTATACCAATCAGTGAAGACAACGGTTACTAAGATATTTTTCGTGTTAAATTTAATGTCAAAATATATAAATTTATTGAAACAAAAGTGTGTTACTTACCTATTATAAACATTACCAATCAATAAAAATCAAAATAATCGTATCTTCCTAATCTATCACATATTCAATCATTTCTCTGCATAGCACGAATCTTCGCTACACGTGAACGAAGGGTCGAACCGGCGTGTAAATAAGATCCGTGATTTCGTGTATTCGTGTACCCGTGTACACGGGTACCCGTGTACCCGTGTACACGTTTCACGGATCCCGACGGGTTCGTGTAGTTCGGGTTCTTAGCACCGCCGGGCTTAAGAACACGGGTACCCGTGTCAACGTGTACACGTGTATCGGGAGCTCTAGAAATTAACACAAATATGTTATGATCGGTCGCCATATTTATGACGTCTATCCCCACTTTCAACTTTTGAAATGAAACCAGTAGATTCAAATTTTGGAGATAACAATTAACACGTAAATGCTTGTTTTAAGCATTTACGTATCACAGTTTAAGCATCGTGTTGACCCAAATCTATACAAATTGTTCAAACATATTTTTATGTGTTTATAAGGGGGGCTTCACATACAGCAAAAGGGGGGCGCGAAAAAAAATTGCCTTCTCCATCAAATGGGGTATCGTTGAGTAGAGCTCGTTGAGTACATACATATAGTATTTTTTGTTTTTCAAAATATTGAAAAATAAAGGAAAGAGAAGCAACTTAAATTATCATAAAAAATATTTTCTCCCTTTAAAATCTCAGTAAATATTAACCCTAGCGAAAAAGTGTATATAACCTTTTTTGTAGATAATTTTATGTAGATTACTTATGCTTCAGAACGTTTTTTGATATGTGTCACCGTTTACGAGTTTTTTTCGAAATACCGAAATAAAGGACCTTAAACCCCCCCCCCCCCCCCCCCCCCCTCCCCCCAGCGGTGGGGGAAGGTGCGGGGACTTTTGATATGTTAACCTCCTCCTAACTAGCCCAAACAAAGTTACCAAGTCAAAAATTGTCTTCCAAGCATTTCCCCTTATACCTTCAAAATGACTACTATTTGTTAATTTTGGTCGAGTTATTCCACACTATGATACTGAAACAAGTTTTTCCTATTTACAATAGCATCCATTATTCGTTATTATGTAACTCCAAAGACATTTCCGTAAAAAATAAACATAAAATCTACAAATTATATCTACCCACCCATTTGGGTAGATATGGGTAAATACCGGGTAGATTGGAAAGATTCCGGGTATTTACCCGGTAAATACCCATGAGCGCCCATCTCTATCCGGGAGCAATTAAACACTGTATTCAGATAGCTTGTAACCTCAGCTTGCTTGTGATATCACTACATATTTCGTCGTAAGGGTTCTCTATTGTTTGCCAGAATTTTATCTGCCATAAAAGTAACGACCTAGTTAGTCCTAAACTAAGCGAACCTTGTACTTTAGTGTCATGTTAGGAGCTTCCATTATTTAAAATGCCCCTCGTTTACGTTACGTTTTCGAGGCATCTTCCACAAAAAAACATTCAATTGAAAGGATCGCAATAAGTTAAAGATATTAAATTAATTTCTTGTTGTATATAATACTCTTAATGGCACAATTTTGATAACAAATAGCGGTCGGATATCTAATTTTAGCAGTTAATCATTACCATGCCGTTCAGTTTTCCGGTCTATTGGATAAAATGAAGCTAGAATGCCGTATGTCGGTATTGCCTCGGGACGAAGTCGTGACTTTTCGGCGTAACTATAATACTTATATATATACCGCCGCTGTAAACATGCGCATTTGATTGGCACCACTGGTACCAACATACTCATCGGTATGCCTACGAAAAGTCTTGTTTCCCCTTGGGTTAGAAGGTCAGATGGCAGTCGCCTCCGCAAAAACTGGTGCCTACGCCAAATCTTGGGATTAGGTAACGGACCCTACCCCCCAGGCATCCTTCAGCAGGATGCAACTGTACTGGGATAACGCTAGGAGGAGGATGATGATGTATTATTGCAATGAAGCTGCTCTGTTTTCTTTTTGAGGATATCTTTGAGTTTACTTTGACGTGGTACAAGTGTTCAAAGAAAAGGCGACCATACATGCAACAATAGTAAAAACTTTCGTTCGCGTCGATTGAGCTGTCAGAAGAGACGACGAAGGCCGTATTGAAGCTGAATAAAAATTTCCACAGAACAAGCCATTTGCGGGTTGTATAATACATTACAATCTTACAGTTTGAATCACATCATTTACACATCTACGGGGCAAACAAACTTACGGCCTGCCTAATGGAAAGCAGACACTGTAGCCTATGGAATTAAGCGCGTTGCCGACCCTTTATTGAATTGAAAATTATTTGACGGTATACATAACTCTATGTACCTTAACCTACCCCTACCCCTCAGTTTATGTAAAACTTTTTCACACGGTTTTTACCAGACCAGAGACTCCCAAAGCTGTGCTACACCATGATTTAGAAGTGCTATTTTTAACTTCTTTGTCAAGGGAGTCACAATCTTATTGTCATATGAGCTTTGAACATTGTTGCCGCCAATTACAGGCAGCCGCAGTATCAGTTTTTTTAAGAATTAATTAGCGGGCAATAAAGCTTATTGAGGTAACATGAGGTAATAAATAAGCGGATGCACGATCGCACGAGGTCTATCCTATTGTCCATTCATAAATCCACGCTACGCCGCGCTAAAGTAGCTCTGACCTCTGATTACACTTAATTGAAATGAAGCTAAGGGTCAAATTACAGCACAGCTTACAGTCTAGGTATGAATAGTTATACCGAGGGTGATGGCCGCAGCCGGCACTCGTACGACAACTTCCACACGTTTGCTGTGTAATATGTGGGTAATTACAATACAATTATCATGATAAAAAAACAATATGGACATTTTCCGGTTGTGATATCTCGTGATCACTAAGTGAGCGACCAGTGAACTCACATCCTACGATGACGGGCATCGAACGTGCGGCCATGATGGCAAGCGTTCACTACAGCCTGTGGAGGCTTGCAACACTACGTTCTTTCCCTTAAAAACCTGTTCACTCTTTCTTGGAGATCTCCAAATTCTCACCACAGTTTCAAAGAAAATTTTACTGTTATTTGAAAGAATGAAGAGAGGTGCTCCAGGCGGTCTAGATCGAGCTTTGCTTTGAACCTAGCGAGATCGATTCCTCGTCCCCGAAAATCAAAATCGTTAGAGCTGTTTCCGAGAAATCCGAGATCCCCGAAATAAATAAATAAGTAAAAATATATATGTACAAGAATTGCTCGTTTAAAGGTAAGATAAGATATGCTCACATTTCGTGGCGATAATCATAACGCCTCTCTCCACTGTGCGAAAACATTTCATTCTAATTAACCGTGCAAGTACGGGGTCGTTGCCGCATGAAAGTGACCCTCGCACGCTCGCCCCCACGCGCACCGAGCGAAATCGGCAAAAAGCTGGATATCGTTATTATGACAGTCAGAACAGAAGTGTTACCAGTGTTACCACCCCATCGCCAATATCGCCATGGATGCGCGCGCAGCGGCGACCTTGCCCCGCCGCCTGCGCGTCACGCGTCAGCGCTCGATCTGCGATAGTTGATTGCGCGCACGCATTGTTTACGGCACACATAATGGAGTGTTGAGATGTTTCCGCTTCTTCGCAACTCGTGTTGCAACGGACCTAAGGGGAAGATGAAATTACCTGTATTAAATTAAGCAGTAACGCAAGCCATAAAGTTCATATTAAAGGACTAAAAATTAAGACCTCAGTCTCGGATCGGTCTACTACCAGCGAGCCATTAGTTATAGTTGCTTTTATCAGTAATTAACTGTTACCAAACACCAGCTTTTGTTTAGGCTTGGAGCTGTTACCTCATTCTAAAAGACATTTATCTCCGGAGATTGTGATTGCATGCACCGTGCACCGGCGCTGCTTCTTTTATCTAAATTCTGTAAACACGCTTGAAGTGTTTACGATTTGCTTAATGGCGATAACATTTAATAACCATACAAAAACTGATGAAGTACGTCGGAGTCGTGACTGGGACGAGGCAGGAAGGATGCCCGCGGAGGTCGGTGACGTCAGAGATGGCGTCATGGGGCGCACGCGCACGACAAGGGGCCTCGCAGGTTCGCTTTCAGGTATAGTGCGTATCATCCACGACGGCGCGCCCCTCCACCGCCCAATCCGTACAATTGCGCATAGATTGGTATGAAATTCGCTGTGAGTAAGCTTCATGTCTTCGATGATAGAGCTATATATTTAGACATAGAGCTAGAGCTCAGACAGGGTCAGAAATTATTGAGGCAAATTGTGTATAATACCTCATCTCATCTGGCATGTTAATGATTGTGTTACATAGGAACATAGGTACTAAATAATCATACCCATTCATTCGAGTTTGCGACAGAGATGGCGATACCTGTATGAACGAAGTTCGTTTTCGGTTGACGGTTACGTAAGACTACAGTTCGTGTCTTCGTGAGTCCTCGTCTCGAGCTACCGGCAGCCAATGCTGCGAGTCGTGGCACTCCCCTCGTGTCCGCGCGGACTTGCGAGGCCTGCGCGTGCGCCGCTGCCGCGCAGGCGCAGCGCGTCACCGATCAATTAGCTTACGCAATGACCCTTGATCGCGCACGAAGGTGTTAATCCACCACTCGTTGCCCAATCTAAGTAATACTCGACTCGACGAAATAAAAAGTCGAGAGGTTTTTCATTAACTGCATCACATTCGTGCATTATGCATTATTGAACCACTTTTTTATTTGTTACGTGTTACTGTTAGCAATACTTGCTCAAGTTTTGGAAACTCTATTGAACAAAGGCAATACCAAAGTAAAATCAGAATCAAATGTTTAATTCTTTAAATAAGCAGCAAGATCAATGTCAAACGGCATCCAAAAATGTGATTTTATTTTGTACGTATCTTTTGTTTAGTTCATTACTACATATGAATATGACTTGCAAAATCGAAAAATTAACTTTGGTATTGCAGCATATTGCACTGGTAGGTATTATTTATGAATACATTAGAAATCAAATTATGAAATAAGTATTAAGTATAGAAGAACAACATTGGGAAAACCTATTTTGCACCTGAATAGAAGAAGTGCTTAAAAGTGGCTAGCCCAAGATTTTAGAACTTTCGTGAGCCATGTTGAAAACTACGTGAGTTTTAACAGTTTAATACTCGTATTAGTAAAATACGGTCTCGCGAACTATACTGCTGTGTGTCTAGGTCATATAGATTTTTATTTTCTTCAGGCTGACTGGTTGCGTTATGCACATGGCTCGCACAAATGAATACAGATACAGACCGCATTACGGTCGTAACTGACGGAAGTGCTTAGTCAGCGTCCGTCAATTACCGGGCTAATCAGGTGCCTGGCGTAACTCGGCTTTAGCGACGCGTGGCGACGTCTATAAGAGGTGGCATAAATCGGGTAGGTAAATGTATGTATGTACTAGGCTGGAGAAAATTTAGCCTAAAATAATAAGCCGGTAGTGAACCGATGCACCCCGTTGTCTGTTTGTAGGATAAATATTACAATTTGACAAACTATGTGTTGTCAAATAAATTGACAAACTGTTAGGGACGTCGGTTGGATTCATGAACGTTAAGAATTAACTCCCTTAGTTTTAGAATAGCAATCAATATCCTAAAGTAACTTTTAAATTCTTGTTCAGCGATCTCTAGCTGGAACCCAGAGGTCCCGCCGGTGCCAAGTGAAGGCGACTCTCGGGTTCAGTAATTGAGTCAGTATCTACGCTAATGAAACCTTGGCAGCGCGAGTTAGTGCCGTGGACATCCCAATCTGGCTCGTTGGAGACGGTACGCTAATCAAGCTGTAAACATGGCGGAGTGGTGCTACTTTTGTTATGTTACGTGAGGAGGTAATACATAACTTTCCTGACTCGACTGATACTTAGAACTAGTTTATAAATGTAATTGATCGCAAAAATAAGTACAAAACTTTACTTATTATAATGAATAGAACTTGTATAATTGATAATTATTATAGTAATGTAGTTAACTGTTTTGAAAGGGATAGGTATATTATTTAACTGCAATGCACATCAAAAATCTTATCAGCCGGCATTTTGTTTCACATCATTTAATAAATGGTTTTTAAATTAAATAATAGTACATTACTAACCCTTTGGTGACACAAAGAATGTCTCAGGTCGCAGGTATTTGATGTCTGAGCCCAAGGCAAGTGTGATAAATATGCGATCTGAAGCTTTCTTTATTACCGCCCGTGGTAAGTACAACATTTTATGTCACCCCCTGGCCAGGAAGTGGGATTTTCTGCGCGCGGGGCGTGCGGGAATTGCCACTTTATGGCCTGCTGTGACATAAATTATTTCTAACAAAGTCTGGTAAATTTATATAAATTAACTTTTTTTTTTGGTGCAAAGAAGATAACTAAAATAGGTGTAGGTATTTAACTGGCGGTAGGAAACGGAACAAATAGCGGAGCAGGTAGAGCTACTAACTAAAGCTAGTTTCGAGTGAATAGCAGTCAACCAGGAAGCGCGACACCTTCGAGACTGCTGGCATTTTCGCCGCCGGTGACTTATTCAAGTCAATAGACATATTACTTCACTCGTGGCTTCTAGTTTTTTTGCGCATTTTAGTCTGTTCCCCACATGTTTTTGTTGCGGAGACACCCGCCGCATGCTCTTGTTCCTGAATATACTGGTAAGCCATCCAAAATAGAAGAGAAATTAAGTATAACCTAATATATTGTTAGCACTTTTTATATAGGTACAGTACACCAGCCGTGAGCGTAAAAAAAGAATCCCCCCCGTAGTAGGGACATGAGGCCGTACCCTCCGAGCTCGGAGTGCTATCGACACTCACATCTATATTTAAACAAGTTATTGCTATCATATCTAATCTGCATTAGAATAACTAAATTTCTAGTGTCTTATCAGCAAGAACGGTTTTCCCTGTTGTAAATAAAATACCTACACGGTTTAATACCTAATGTCGTAGATTATTCAGTTGTTATTTTACATTTGTATAAAGAATATTGGTTTCATGATAATTTACTATGCTATAATATATTACAAAAACCTCATATCCGTGTTCTTTTTACACGACTGCCCGAAAAAAGGAGCGTACCTAATGTTTCCGCGAAATATTTTGAATCATAACATAACACAAACGTTGTTCCTTTGTAATGAATGAGTTGAAATGTTTTTCTACTCCCGAATCACTTAACTAATGGCCGAATCCAATTTGCCGAGTAAATAACCATCAAAAGATGTGTTAATCGTTTTTTATTGAAGTTTGTTATGATTTAATTAAGTACCGTGTATGTACCAATATTTACTGTGAGCAGACATATATGCACATTGCACGTATAGGTTCCTAGTAGTAACTTCCTGGCTGCCAGTCACGACTCACGACACATAAGAGAAGATCTCCCATTCTTAATTTAGTTTCTACTCGTCTGCAGATTCTTCTCTAGATTATAATTTGACTCCTAGATTAGTAAAAACATTTCATAAGCAGAGATCAGACTTTCACTGGCCTGCATTGAATATAACGGGTAATGTTTTGTAAATTGCTCTTCTGTCAAGTATAGGAATGCGTTCGAGCACTTTGAACGGACCACCCGGGGCTCGTGTTTGATCACATTTTAATTGAATTAGAACAGAATGTGTTGAAACAGTGAATTAGACATCACCCTGTTATGGATTAGTTTTTGTTGACATTGACTCTGAGAGAGACCTCTATATTAAATTGTTTTTTTTTTCCCTTTATATTTAAAACTTATTATTTTTATTTTGACGCTTTGAGACCATGTACATCTCAAAGCACGTTAGAATAGTCATTATTAAGAATATTATGACGCTCAGAGACCATTTACATCTTTGAGATATTATATTAAATTTTGTTATTCAGACTGAGACCTTATACATCTCTCAATTTTACTATTATTGTAATGTTTGTAATAGATAATTAATATTTTGACATGAAAAATGTATTAAATTCTTATTGATATATTTCTTAAATTGTAAATTAATATTTTCTCATGAAAAATCTATCATATGCTTATATTGTAAGACTTTTTTTAAATTGTACATTAACATTATGACATGTGAAAGTGCCCTTGTGGCCTGTTTGCAGAATAAGTGTTTGAATTCTGAATTTTGAATTCTATGTGTCTTAGATTTCTTGATCTTAAGTAGGTTAAGTATTATCATTGTAATAAGCATATTTTTGTGAGAAAATGGCTGACTGTCGAGTTTCTTTCGGCGTTTCTTCTCGGCAGTGGCCTCTGTGAAACGCTAGTAGGGTTTGACTTGTAAAAGTGCCATTGCGGCCTACTTACAGAATAAAGTTCATTTATTTCATTTATTTCATTTATAACAATGGATCGGAGCGCACACGCATGGGCCCTCGCGGGACCTTTACATTCCGCTTCATACTGTTAGTGCTCAATGTTTTACGACCGTCTCGCGCGCGACATGCAGTAGGTAACAGTCGCGTCGGCGTGACACAATTTCGCTGCGGTTGCCCTGCGGTCGAAGCATTTGCGACCAGTGAACATGCATGAACTGTGAAATTATTGTTGATGAACTGTGCCGGCATGTAATGCATGTAAATATCGGAATTATAAAGTACTAGCGGCCCGCCCCGGCTTCGCACGGATAGTCTAGTTTTGCTACCTAATGTTTTGATCTACTTACCTGCTATATTACTACAGACGACATTTTTCTTCGAATATTGCTCGTTTCCCATACAAACATTCAACCACCTTTTTAGACCCTTAAGGGATGAATTTTCAAAAACGCTCAAATCACTTTACTTATATTTTAACTGAGAGTCTCCACAAGTGCCTATGAAGTCATAAAGTATATAACCGTAATGCGATGGTCGGTCGAGTAGTCCCGAGATATAACGCTAACCTATTCTTGCCTAATTCTATTATTATTATTGAGTGTGAACGTGATGTCTTGTGTGTTCTAGAGGACACGATCCTCTTCCGCGCTTGTTGACAACCCTGTCCGTATGCCTTTTATAGGCAAAGGCCTCCCCCAACTGTCGCCATTTCTCCCTATCTCTGGCAATTGTTGTCCAACCTCCACCAGCTGCAGCAACTAGATTGGGATGAGTGTGGGTTATCAATCAATGGCAAGAAACTGTCACACTTGAGATTCGCAGATGACCTGATAATCATATCACCATCGAGGGAAGGACTGGAAACAATGCTAAACGACTTAGATAGAGAAAGCCGTAAAGTAGGCTTAAGCATGAATACTCAAAAAACAAAAGCTATGACCAATGGAACACAAGAGCCTATTTATGTCAACAACAATCAGATCGATTATGTAGACGAATACGTATATCTCGGCCAGATAATCTCACCACAGGACCTAACCTCTAAAGAAATAGACAGGCGTATCGGGAACGCCTGGAAGCAATACTGGAGTCTACTGGAGTCTAAAGGAGATCGCAGCATAAGCACCATACTGGGCTGGCTCAGAGCAAGAATCAGCGTTGCTGTAATACGTGCCACCAGTATGTGCATCCGCGGCACACGGCACCGTTTTAAACCTGCTGCCAGATGGCTCGGGTTCGACGATGGTGCTGCCCTCCCGCATATTGATTAAAATCACTTTTTACAGTTATACAGTTTGGCGGAAAGCAATACTTAATTAAGGCTCTTTTATACAATAAAGAATTTCAGCATCAAAAAAAAAAGTCTAAAGGAGATCATGAAAAATAAAGAAATAAGCATGACCATAAAAAGGAAACTGTTTGATACTTGCATACTGCCTGTAATAACATATGGTTGCCAAACATGGGCAACTAATAAATCGCACATTAAAAAACTGGAAGTCTGTCAGAACTCAATGGAGCGGAGCATGATGGGAAAAAGATTGGCTGATAGAATTAAAACTGCAACTATAAAGAAACATACAAGAACAAAAGATATAACTGTAACTATCAGAAAGCTCAAATGGCAATGGGCAGGCCATACAATAAGAGGGAAAGAGAAATGGTCCAATACAATAATGTACTGGTTTACCAGAAACCGGAAAAGAAAACGCGGCAGACCTCTTAGAAGATGGGTTGATGAAATAAAAGCTGCAGCTGGTGAAGAATCATATACTTATCTGAAAATCAGTCCTTTTCTAAGAACTTCTGATTTACTATAGAGCTGACGTTATACGAAGATCCCTATGACACTGACAGTGACATACCATATAGTGATGTGCATGAGTCGATACTTCAATTGTTTTTTTATCTGTGGCGGTTCTTATCAGCGTCCTCTCACGTACATTAATTTAAACCTCAAATGCGGTTATCGTGTAAAAGAAGTTTCTGGCTACTAAACCGCCATTTTTAGGGTTCCGTTTCAGAATGGTCCAAAAGGAACCCTATTGTTGTCACTCATGCGTCCTTCTGTCGGTCGTCTGTCACAAAAATATTTTTCGAAGATGTTTTCAACTTCCCTTTGACCTATTGACATAAAATTTGGACATAACGTATTCTTACGCCGCACCAGAAGAAAGACCAGTACCTACAGGTCAAAACAATAAGTGTTAAATAATAAATAAATATGCAATTTAACGTTGTTTTATTTTTACACAGTCACGTAACAATTAAAATGAAATATAAGACACGTTTTATTATTATCACTTCAATTATCGACATCTGTTATCGACGGCACCGCTTCCTTAGTCGATACAGACCAACGATATAACTTTTGCAGTACGTCACCGTGTATATTCCGTTAAGCATATTTCTGGGAAATAAGGGACAATTAAAGTTTCTTTCATATTGTTATTATGTAAATGTTACAATCCTACATAAATTAATTAGCTACATTCCCAAAAGATTCTTATTAACATTTCGATGTAACATCGACGCTGTTCCAAGGTTATATAAATGAACTGTCACTGCAAGTGTCATAGGGATCTTCAAATAACGTCCTACGTATAAGTCGCAGCCTCTTGAAAATACAATGCTTCAACCATACAACACCGCCGCTCGCGTGGCACCCGTTGCTAATGTAAAGTTTGCTAATCCTTATTTTCAAACATCCACAATGTTTTTGAGGAGATATTTAGGTATCATTGCAAATTAATTTAACCTACTTACTTGTTTATTCTCTAGCATTAATAACCTTATAATCTTATTTGTAAGTCCGACATTATTATGAGATAAATTTATTGTTTTGAAATAACATGATCGCATGAGCAGGTTTGATTTAACGACACGATGATAAAGCGGCTTCCTGTCACACTCGACTCGAGTCAGCCAAGCAATCACTGGACGTGATTGCCTCGCTGCCATTGAAGCCCGCTAGAAACAAGGATCATGATTGTTCAGAAACCGTCAATAACACTGTGGACCGTTTGTAATCCTTATAGCATTGAAATAAGATTCATTATTGGTCTGTAAATATATTGGATCGTGCCTTTTATATTTAGTAAGGCGAGTGGAGTCGGGCATCGCCCCGGCCGGCGGCCCTGCGCCCGCGCCGCTCCGTGCCGCTGACCTATAGGTACGATTCATGAACAGCCTGCTGTCTTCATCTCGCCACTCAACCTCTCTAAGCTAGCCCGGGGATAGGATAAGTAACAAAAGTACCTACCTAAAGGCAATCGATACTTGCATTTATTCGTTGCTGTCTTCTGCTGGCTGCGGTCTTCTGTAAGGTTTTTCCCCAGTTTGGCTCCAAAAAGTCCAAATATACGAGCAAGATCACGTTCCACGATCACGAACTTGCTATGCTATGCTATGCAGAGTCAATGCCCTAACTCTGTTTAACTAGGTAATTTCAATCGCCATTGAATGAAAATTGTTAACTTCACGCTCGGAGGTGCGCGTTTATTTAGAGCGGTAGTCGGGGTCGGGATGGTCGGGACAGGCTCACCTGCATATAAGTATATAGTGGGTTCGCTAGAGGATAGTTGTCGGGAAACATTGTAAAATATGGCAGTCCTTGCGCGAAGGATCGAGTCGCGAGGCTGCAGGCGGCCGGCCCTGCCGACCGACCACTTTTATAGATACTAGGCTAAGTAGTGAGAGTTCAATAACGAGGTACCTAAATATTATAACAACATGCCAACTATATCATACAATACAACTAACCAAAGATGTCGGAAAATAAATAGTTGGAGTACGCTTCACTCTTGCTAAACTCTATCTAACTATGATATGTTAGAAAATGATTCTGTGTAAGTAAATAACTAATCCACAAATCTTATCGATTGGTTTTGTTAAGTAACTCCTGTGAGGAGGAGCGATTTACACGTAAATATGTAAACCGTTTTTGTAGGAAAAATTATGTTTTCAAATTATGTTTCGAGTGTCTTCATAATTTTCCTGTCATCACCTTCATCCTATAGTGTAGGTAGACGGTAGACGCACTGCCCGGTCGGCCACAGTGTGACGTCGCACGCGTATAAGGTAACGCGTATAACATTGCTAGTATTGCTACCGACACGTAACGCCAAGGCCGCGGGTTCAGCTCCCAGCATTGTCACATGCGCCGCACGTACCGCCTTGACATAACGACATTGTCACACATACCACCACACACGTCAACAAACAAAAACAAGAGCTCGCGGTTCTATGCTCATTGTCGGTTAGGAGGTTAATCTAAGACTTTTACATTCAGTTTAATTTCTGTCTGACACTTGAGCTCGGCGTGAGTTTCTGTGCGTGCAACACATTGAGATCAAAGGAATGCTGTTTGTGTCAGATTGACCTCAAATACATTTTAACTTCCAAAAACTGCTGTCTAAATAAGTCAGCTATTTGTTTGATAGTGCACGTAGGTACAGCGATGCTTTGGTGCGCGACGAACTTCGATGACTAATAATATGTGATTATGGGTGCATCCGAATCCGAGCTCATTATCATCATATCATTCGCTTGCCCTTGTTCCATTTATTTGGGATCGGCGCATGACATATGACTATTTTATACATACTATTCCTTCCTTACATATCTACCACTCGTCATCTCGTCATTCGCATCATTCCTATTCATATCGTCTCTCACACAATTAACTACCTTTTTTTTGACCTACCTCGCCTCTTGAAGTGATCCACATTCATGCCTAAGGCTGCGTTTCCACCAGAGATGTTCGAGGATGTGTTTTCATATATTTGACACCTCGCTCGGCGCGTTGCGAGGTGTCAAATGTATGAAACGCATCCTCGCACATCTCTGGTGGAAACGCAGCCTAATACTCTTATATATTGTTACTTGACGTTTATTATCCCTCTTCATTACATGCCCGTACTATGCCACGCTACCTATTTAAACTTACTAGTTATTGCCCGCGACTTTGTCTGCGTGGAACTCGTTTATCGCGATAGAATTGAACTAATTGCTATTAACTGTTATCAGGCGCTTACCTACTCATCGCTTTTTCATACAAACTTCCACCCCCTTGAGGGATGATTTCCGGGATAAAAAGTCCTATTGCCTTCCCCGGGACTCAATATATCGCCAAACCAAATTTCATGTACCAGACATGTAGACAGAGTAACAAAAGATACACTTTCACATTTATAATATTAAGTATGGATCCAAATCCGGTCCATTGTCGTCGCATCACACATCCATCTCTCAACATGTTCAACTCTGTATCATGCAAACTAGTTGCATCATCTTTGCGGCCCTACATTCCGATCCATACATAACGACAGGTTTTGGTCTTATAGAACAATTCCATCCATCCATTCCATCCATTTCCATACGAGCTATTAGTAGCATTCACAATAATTTAAAACTATTGCGCTTTTTATACATATTTAAAATCTTAAATCATTAACGGTGTAACATAAACTCAAAATCCTCTCTACAAAAATCAAGAGAAAATCGATATATAGACTGTGTTAGTTTATCAGCAACTGATTTGAATTTGAACAGAACCATGATTCAGAAACTGAAATAACGAGTTATAACTATCTATTTATTTCCATCCAAGACGAAAGATTCACCATGTGTAGTTGTAACTTTATTTCAAAACTCTTCTCGCCTACGTATATAAAATGACCTTTAGTACTTAATTGCATTCAGTTGTTCGTAATCGAAGACAATTTTAACACATTTTGACCTCCAATTTATAATAGGTTAGGTACTACGAGCGCGACTGAAATAAATGAAAGAACCAGTTCATTCTGGTGGAAGTGCCTCAAACGAACCGTTCCGTTTTTCCTTTCTGAAAACCTTTCGCTGGCGGATCGGCAGAACATTTGGGATCACTTGGATACCGAGAACCAATGCGCGTCCTCGCAGCGTTCTCGCCGCGCTCACGCAGCGACTCATTGCTTCACGTCGCTTGCAAAACGCCAGAGAAAACCCTGTAAATGGCTAAAAGCTGGGGCGGATCCACTGGCGCGGCGAGGCGTGATCCATCATTATAGTAACTGTGTCACTGGTTGCTTTGCTGCGCGTGCGCGCACGCCGTGCTCTAACGTGGGGGTGGCGCCGCCGCGCAAGCTTTTATTTATTACCTACTACCATTATGCACGGCACGCGAAATATGCTACGTTCGGTATTGTGTGGTATTGTACACCTACCTAACTTATTTAATGTAAGTGCCAGCCACTCGATGCTGTATAGGTACTCGCCGTCTACAATACAATACAAATATTCTTTATTGTTCACCAAATAAAGTACACTAAAGATGGTAGACAACAGGCGGTCTTATCGCTAACAAGCGACCTCCTCCAGACAATCTTTGGGTAGTGGAAACGATGCAAGAAAATTTAAACTAAGATGATACGCTGACTTAATTTTTCTGACCAAATGAAAAGCAAATGCTCCGATTCTGAACCCTGGGGCAGTCTTTATATAGTTAGGGAATTCGGGTATATAAATGCTGGTGAACTGAATTTAGGTATATATTGATGACACTAAATATTATTTATTATTATAACGGAGTGTTATTAAGTCTATCGTTATAGTAAGGATTAACTTTTTTAACTACAGTGAAAACTCCATCCTAACTGGGTTACCGTAACGAGCGGCGGGTAAAAGCCGCGCGCAGGCGCGTGATTGCACACGACACAGGAAATGCACATTAGTGGTTTTCTACTTATGCCGTAAGTCTAGCTAGGTAGTAATTTGAATCAAGCAATCATTCGGTCAGCGACGCAGGCGCAACACGCGCGGGCACCACACCGCAACCAACGGCGCGCACGCGCGGATGAAACAAGAATCCCTTAATAAAAAACAGGCAACAGAATAGTATAAATAAATAGAATTAATTAATAAACAGTAAAGGCACTACGAAGATCTAAGCCAGGCGTCTATGCAAGTTGGCTTGAAAATGAATATGGAGAAGACAAAGTGGATGAGCACCACAGACGCCTCGAACATTTCATTGAACGGCAAAACGATAGAAAAAGTAAACGATTATGTCTACCTGGGCCAGAAAATAACACTGGAGAGAGATACTTTAGACGCTGAAATTAGTAGACGGATCCAACTGGGATGGGGCGGATTCGGCAAGCCCGACGACGTCTTCAGGACAAAGAGGTTTATTTTTAAATGTAATTATGATGTTGATGTTGAATAAACGTATTTTCTTTCTTTCTTTCTTTCTTTCAAAGATCCCTCAGTCGCTGAAAACTATGGTCTACAACCAATGTGTTCTCCCAGTGATGACGTACGCTTGCGAAACATGGACGCTGACTGCCGGGAAAGTGCACCGGCTTATAGTAGCACAGCGACCTATGGAACGCGCAATGCTTGGGATCTCTTTACGAGATAGAGTGCGAAATGAAGTCATCCGCCAACGCACCAAAGTCACCGACATTGGCAAGAGGTTGGCAAAACTAAAATGGCAATGTACCGGTCATATTTGCCGAAGAGACGACTACCGATGGAGCCAACGAGTTCTGCCCTGGAGACCTCGAGCGGCAAGCCGTAGCGTAGGAAGGCCGCAAGCCGGATGACATCAGGAAGACGGCAGGGCCAACCTGGACCAGAACCGCTACGTCCAGAACGAAATGGAAAGGCATGGAAGAGGCATATGTCCAGCAGTGGACGCAAATATGCTGAAAAAGAAAGAAAAGAAAAGAAAGGCACTACATGAGTAGTGTGGAGCGTGTTGGTTGAACTGTAATATTAATTGTTACATAAGTTTACATTTTATGATAACATCTATCATGTAATCATATCATGTAATGAATGTAAGAAATTTACATAACTAATTACCTAGTCTGTTTCTCGGAGAGGTCACCTATCAAGGACCACGGAACGGAATTACATTTTTACAATCTAGGTAGACAAGCTTCTATGGATCTGTGATCCTGTACGTACGACCGACTCGTATTTAATATATATGGAGGCTTGCAGTGCGCTTTAATCATGGCGTTAGGATTGCCCTTTGTGTATAATACGAAGTGTGGCGCATTCAGCACATAAGTTGACTGTACCTAATGTATAATTTTTTTAATCGTGCCGGCGATGAGTTTATTTCAAATCTAAAGGACGAAACCAAAACAAGGAGGTCTCTTCTTCTGCTTTGTTACTTTGTCCATGTAAACCCAAAAATCATTAGTAAAAAGATTGGCAATTTCTTCATGCTTGCTACCAAAATTATATCTACACAATACATTTAGTTATTGTTGTTGTTTTAGTGTAATTGTAGTTAGTATTGTCATCTGTTTTTATCCTCCCAAGCTTTTCAAGTTATGTACACATTTCATACCATTTAAGGTTATATTAAGTAAAAAATAATTAAGTAATCTTTAAAATCAGAGTGGTAATTCTCTTTATATGAAATGTACCTAGTTTAGTAACAACTTAGGTAATAGTAATAGGTATAGACATTCTTATTATTAGTGTATAGCTTTCGAGTATCCAATCAGAACCGGGGCAAGGTCAGTTAGTGTCTCAATTGAACGACCACTCGTTGCTCCATTAGAGTTTGATTGAGAGTCATGCGCCCGAGATACCTATCGCTAACCTGATGTTGTACACTGAATGAGATTAATGATTATTTAAGAACTTACGCGACTAGCGCAAGCGATGAAGCACCTTCATAGCTAAAAGCATGAGGCTAACCGTTAGAACCGATGGTCGTTGGGACCGACAGGTTATCGAGGGGCGACGGCGATGTAACGGAAAGCGCAGCGTGGGTAGACCCTCCATGGGGGTTCTACACAAGGTGGACTGATGACCTGGTAAAGGTCGCGGGCGTCCGTTGGATGTAGGTAGCGCTGGATCGCTCATTGTGGCACTATCTTCAACAGTGGACGTCTTTAGGTTGATAATGATGATGATGATGATAATGAGGCTAACTAATGAAAGACTGCTTTAGATCGCACACAGCTCCACAGCATCACCACTCTGCTGAAACAGAGACATCTGCGGTGGTTTGGGCATATGTGCAATGTAGGGACAACTCTTGTAGAGCCGAATTGCAATCGGAAAGTGCAATGTAGGACGTCCCATATGCTCCGGTTTAAAGACTGCGAGAAACGCGACATGGTTGCATTTAACATCGACCCCAGCACTTGGGAAGATCTTGCTGGTAATCGCGATGAGTGGAGAAACACTATTGCTCAAGGCTGCGAAATCCACGAATGCGAAGCCCACACGCGCTGAAAGGCATAACCGTCAAAAGGATGCCAGTGATACGGATCCTCAGTTCACGTGTCAGAGATCTGGACGCAATTGTCGATCCCGGAATGGCTTCCGCAGGAGTTGTTCCTCGCGAACAGACTCCACCATCTGTCAAGATGTAGGAGGCCCGATGATGATGATAGATTGTCCAGTACAAAATGTGCTCTAAAATGCTTAACTTAATATATGTACATACAAAGAAAGTGTTATGTAAAGTAAAATATAAACCAAGTGTTACATTTTCGCATTGAAAGTACTTAATTATAATAACATTCGGTTGCTGACCGTCAATACAATCACAATGTGACAATGGGACTGGACTTGGCGTGTTATATTTTTCAATACATAAGTGTATATCAAGTTTGAACGCATGTGTCGCAGGTTGCAAGCAAGCTGCGGAAATACAATGGTAATAATGGTATATATTATTTAGTTACATTTTTTGTTACTGATAAGCATTCGGTGTCTTCCTCGCATATGGGGCAAAAAATCTTTCAGCTCTTCCTTACAGGGCTCGATATTCATCATAATAATAATATCCTGTCGTTTATTACCTATTATCTTCTGACGCAAAATTAAGTCTGATTTTTTCTAAAGATGCACTATTTGTCACAATGCGCCGAACATCTGTATCTTAATTAAATCGTATGGAATGTATTACTGCCACTGCCACACCACATTGTGTGTTGTCAACTGTTATATAGGGTTGCTAATAAGGCCTCGACGTGCGTGTGTAAGTTAGAGGAGCGATGCGAATAATTAGCAGCTGCGCGCGCGCCGGCCACGCACCTCTCAATCACGCGCAGTAGCCGTTACTCTAGCCTAGCCGACACCTACACTTGGTATGGTGGTAGCTTAGCGCCAGCACTGGAGAGCTTTATTTGCTTACAATACTTACATAAATAAAGAATCTACGTAAGGGCCTTTAGCATTTGATAATTGTGCCACCATTGTTTGTAAGGGGTAAGTACAAGAATCGTACCTATCTCAATGTACCGCACCCAAAACACTTTGCAATTAAACATATTGCATAAGAAATATATTATATAAATTAATGTGGTGGCTAGTTGGAAAGTTCATGTTTAGTTAGGTTAGGTACTAGGTTACAAAGACACGCTTGTATTAATATTCTTTGACTGAACACTGTCGAAGTGCGTAAAGCATCCGTAGTACTTACCGGAACAAATAAAATGATCACCTAAATAACTTTTGATATCACCGAATTTTCGAACCCTAAAATAACGCTGAACACTCAAAAAAATGTATCGACCATCAATTTCAGTTCACCTAAACACTCATACCTATTATTCCAGCACTTGCAGCTATTTTACTTATTGCGTTCCCTGAAATTTTATAATCGCATCAAAAAATTGTCAAGTACCACCAAAAATACTAAACTACCACCTAATCTCGTGCATCATTTGTTTTTAGAATTACATCCAAATATTATACACATTACAAGCTATATTGTAGTTAATACATACAAATTAATTGCGTGAAAAAAATGCGTTCAGAAACCGTAGAAAATGACTCTTATAATAACATTTAATGTTCTTACGTGTGGAGAAGGTTACAGCAGTAACATAATGATTATTATGAATTAAAATTGTTCATTATGTTATTAAATATAATAACATAATGATTTTTTTTTATTTTTTACAGAAAATCGTCATTATACTCGATTTTGACTAATTCGGGGATAAGGATTTCAAATTTTACATTTATTTTGAATTTTAAGTAAAAAAATTTTTTTTTACGTAAAATCGTCATTATACTCGATTTCGACTAATTCGGGGATAAGGATTTCAAATTTTACATTTATTTTGAATTTTAAGCAAAAAAAAATTTTTTTTACGTAAAATCGTCATTATACTCGATTTCGACTAATTTGGGGATAAGGATTTCAAATTTTACATTTATTTTGAATTTTAAGTAAAAAAAATTTTTTTACGTAAAAGCGTCATTATACTCGATTTCGACTAATTAGGGGATAAGGATTTCAAATTTTACATTTATTTTGAATTTTACGTAAAAAAAATTTTTTTTACGTGAAATCGTCATTATACTCGTTTTCGACTAATTCGGGGATAAGGATTTCAAATTTTACATTTATTTTGAATTTTACGTAAAAAAATTTTTTTTTACGTAAAATCGTCATTATACTCGTTTTCGACTAATTCGGGGATAAGGATTTCAAATTTTACATTTATTTTGAATTTTAAGTAAAAAAAAATTTCTTACGTAAAATCGTCATTATACTCGATTTCGACTAATTCGGGGATAAGGATTTCAAATTTTACATTTATTTTGAATTTTAAGTAAAAAAAAAATTTTTTTACGTAAAATCGTCATTATACTCGATTTCGACTAATTTGGGGATAAGGATTTCAAATTTTACATTTATTTTGAATTTTAAGTAAAAATATTTTTTTTCTTACGTAAAATCGTCATTATACTCGATTTAGACTAATTCGGGGATAAGGATTTCAAATTTTACATTTATTTTGAATTTTAAGTAAAAAAAAAAATTTTTTACGTAAAATCGTCATCAAAACACTTGTGTTTTAATGCCCGAACATGTCGCGTGTTAGTCCGAAACATGTCGCATAACCCTAAAAAACACTCGTGTGACCCTATAATGAAACTCGGCTTCGGCTCGTTTTATAAAACTCACACTCGTGTTTTAATGCCCCTCATTATGTACCAGTTGCATAATCTACTATTAGCATTGAATTATAAGTTAAACTTCCAATTAAGGTAAACGTCGCAATGTTTGACACCTTATGTTGATATTGTTGATACCCAAGACTCAAAACGTTAGCGTATGTGTATATAATATACATATATATATATATATATACAACGCGCGAGCCGAGCGAGCGAAGCGAGCGTGCCGCGGCAGCGGCCGGCGAAGCGCCAGAACCAACACATGTTGAGTCCGAAACATGTCGCTGGGTGAGTCCGAAACATGTCCCTGGATGCGTCCGAAACATGTCGCTTGATGAGCCCGAACATGTCGCGTGTGAGTCCGAAACATGTCGCTCGGTAACCCCAAAATGTCGCGTGTGAGTCCGAAACATGTCGCTCGATGACCCCAACATGTCGCGTGTGAGTCCGAAACATGTCGCTCGATTAGGCCGAACATGTCGCGTGTGGGTCCGACACATGTCGCTCGATCAATCCGAAACATGTCGCTTGCGTTCCTTACATTGCGCCATTATGTCCATTGCGTAGATTCGGCATTAGACTAGAAACAAATGACGCTTGAAATTAGGTGATCATGTAGTATTTCTGGGTATCGAAAGAATTATTTGGGTATAATTAATTTTAATAGGATTACGAGCCCTGTAATATTTGGATGTAAAAAATATGAAATTTGGTGTTTGAAATTAGGTGATCATTAAGTATTTTTGGGTAGCGACTAATTTATTTGGTAACAATTTAATTTAATAGGTTATCGACATGTTACTTCTTTGAGTTGCACTTTATATTTAAAAGGTGTTGAAAATTTGGTGCGAATCTAGTATTTTTGGTAATCAATGTAATTTTTTAGAGCATCATTCGGCAACTAATTTGGTGGTTCGTTAAATGCTACCCTTACCTAAATAGTCTAGTACACTATACTTACGCGAGGCGGCGCGACGCTAAGAGCGGCTAGCGGGGACCAGCACGGTTGAGTTGAATATGTTTTCTGAGAGTTAGGCCTAATGTCAACCTTCAATGGAACGTAAGTTTAACAAGCATATCAGTAAAACTTATTTTCCTTAGCCCACGATGTAGAAATTGAGCCTGTCGTGTATACCAACATCAAGCGAGTTTGCGTGTCTAATTATACACATTATATTACCCACTTAAGTAAGCCAATGGAAGCAGCACTCTGGTTCATTGTCCTCTATGATTTGACATGCAGAGATACGGGTCTTCCTTCAAACTGCGATGTGTGAATTAGTTAGGTAAATACTGCTGATGTTAAAAATAACATTTTCACACCACCTGCTCGTCAATGCCCAATTATATATCATGCAAACCTTACCGAAAGCAAATCATTATAACCCTTGGCTTAAGCCGGGTAGTAATATCGTACTGAATCTCATTATAACCCGCCGGGAGTAGTTGGTTATTTACTGTTTCTGCGGCACGTAAAGCACGCCGCGAAGCGGCGATTTTTTTTTCCAGTTTTTTATGTCCCTCTTAACAAATTCTCTGCGGCAGTTTTTGCGTGCGTGTTTTTTCTTATGAGCGAGCATGTGATAGTCGACCGCCCGCTGCTTGTGTTGATGATGGGTTGGAGATATGTCCACATGACCCACTGTTGTTTTTTTGGATATGATTGCTTTTTTGATATGGTATACGCGTTTCCTTAAATCGATTTATTTTATTAAGGGCAACGTCTGTTTTTTTGTGCTCTTCCCACGCAAGCGTAATAATATTCTGCGGATGGCAATATATTACGAAATTTATATTGTCATTCATTAGATAGACGATCGTGAGAATTAAAAAATATATTTGTAGAAACCATAACATAGCATTGGTTATTACAAAATTGTCACGGGTTTTGTATTTTATTGGGTATTAAAGCAAATAATAAATTTGAAGCTATTCACGTTCACATGTCTCTGTTCCATTTCTTTAGATAGTACAGTAAAAAATAATAGATTTAACGTGTCGAATCATGAAACGAACAGGTGTGTTTTTTAACTAGGCAACAGATTCATTATCTTTTTTACGGCATGTGTGTGTACGTGTGCAGCATATTTGAAGAACGATAAAGTATCGTTGATTATTATCAAAATGCCACGGTTTTTGTATTCAATTGGGTATTAATGTAAAATATATTTATATCTGCGCACGTTCACATACCTTCGTTCCATTTCTTTGGATAGTACAGCAAAAAAAAAATAGGTTGAACCTGTCGTAACATGAAACAAACAGGTGTGTTTTTTAACTATGCAATAGATTGCCTTGTCTGCGGCATGTGTGTGTTTGTGTGCATTATATTCGAAAACCGATAAAGTATCATTGTTTATTACGACATGTCATGCTTTTCGTATTTTATTGGCCATTAAAAAACCTAAAGAACATTAAAGCTAAGCAGGTTGATGCACGTTCCACAGTATTCCAGTAAAAATCCTGTTAGAACCTGTCGGGTGATGCAACGAACAGGTGTCTGTTTTATTAATAGATTTTTTGTCTTATCCACCACATGTGTGCGTGTGTGCGTGTTGCTCAATAAAAGCAGATCCCAAGGCGATGGAACCAGCATTCGTTCAGATTAGTTGGTCTGAAAAACCGTGTCTGTCAAGTGGTAAAAGTGTATTAAAGAACAGTGCGAGTAGTTATCCTTAGATTTTTTTGAACTGTGTGTCTACGTCTTACTACCGCTGAAAATGGAGGTAAGCTCGACATTAACTGACTATGCATAAATAACCATTATCTGTTTCCATTTGAATCACGCATTTAACATATTGTTTTGATTGTTTTAGACATCAAACGCGAATTCTCTTGAGTACACCATGAAGAATTATTATTACGGTAATTTGAGTGACGATGAAGCCCAAGTGAAACCGCTTAAAATTCAAGCCCAGAAACGAACCAACAACATCGATGTATTTTTCGATAAGTCTAAAAAGAAACAGACTACAGAATATTCATCTACTGTCGCCCAGTCAACAAATGGCGGTACCAACTATATATCTTCTCGCGCAGATGATGTTACAAAGATCACTCATCTCGTTAAAATTGATGTTTACGATATAAAAAAGTTGCGTGGTATCCCAAACGATCAGCACTGGAAATTCGCGGATACTAGAATCAAATACTACACGCAGACAGAAGACGATGACTATTATTCTAACACAAAAGAATTGGTCTACAATATTACGAAACATATTGCAACAAAAAATGACTGTAAAAAGTATTTCATAGACGCTAAGCCATAAATTATTTCTTACTCCGCCCACAAAAAACTCTCTCCCCACCAACGAACAAATGATTTCTGGGGCTATATATAGTTAGACAACGCAAAAGAAACCATACCGTATCTACCTTAACACCCGAAGCTGCAAAATGGATCTCCAAAGCTCAATCTACGACGAAGATTTGGTGCAACTCTGTGTGGACATGGAAACACAAACACAGACATCAAACGGTTACTCACCAGCATTTCAACCGTTTTGTTGGAGGCTTACTGGAAACCCTCTTTTGATTGAGTGGGAAGACGAAGAAGACGAAGAAAATTCTGATATGGAGACGGATTCTCCAAAGGAAGGTGCATACGAACCCATACGTATTGATATTGAATTGGATCCTCTCAGAGAAAATGGTCATGAAACATGGATTTCGCCTTTGTTAAAAAGTGATGAATGGTGCATGGAGTGGGAGAAATGGGGTGATTTGTAATAAGACTTTTACGAACTACGTTTTTTCTATGTGTGTATTTTTTATGTTATAAATACTTGTGTATGTGCATGTGTACCTATATAAAAATGCTTAATAAATGGTTTCAATTATCCTCTTGCATTTTTATTGATGTTTTATCCTGTGTGTGTATAAGGGTTATTAAAGGAGGGTAAAGAAAATATATTCATTATCTAAATATTCATTTATTTCGTAAAAAAATAGATTTGTACATATGTTGTATCATGAAATCATTATACAGGGTATTTTCTACAAACAATCTTAAAAAATCCAACATCGATTTACCTTTAAACTTAAAATATATGTAAACTAAACAGTATTTGCCACAAACTGATGTTAAGTGGTTTTGTATTGTCATGTGGTTATAAAACCATTTCTTTGCATTCCTAGTCAAAAACAACTTATGATAACCAACAGGTTTTCTACCAAATGAATCAAAATATTCACCATTGCCATTAATATCAATATGAATCGCTACCCAATGAGAACCAGGTTTAGAGTCTGGGTCTAAATTGCTGATAATATAAACTGGAAGATCCATGAAAATAGGGATTCTGTTTGCTGGAAAAACATGTGATTTAATAGTAGGACAAATTTTCTTCATACATAATTGCAATTCCTGCGTGTCCATAACAAACTATTGTGTTTATTGATGAATGCTTTACTGAGGTTTAGTAACAAGTGGTACAAAGTATCATAAACCTATTATTATATATGTAGTACATGTTATAATTAACTGTTATAATCTACACTTACATCTCGATGTTTGTTTATTTCAATGATATTATCAAACTCTGCATAGACAACACAATTAACAGTTGTTGTAAGGGCTTTTTCAAATCGAACTTCTAACCGCACACTACCATGTCTAACGAGATTCCAGTGAGATGTGGAACTCGCGGCTAAGTCAGGTGTTAAATCGAAACACATCAAACAGTAACCGTTACCATAATCTTCTCTACTTATTGAATTCCCTTCATTATGAAAATGGATACCCGTACCCGAAAACAAAGTGTGATATGTTGATACCATTAAACCGGTGCTGAAAGACGGTTGTAATGTTTTAGAAGGAATTTGATGACCATCTACATACAAACTAAATAAGTTCATATCATGGTGGTGGAAGTTAAAAGGATTATGTTTTAAACTGCCATTAAATGCTGTATTATCAACAAAACCTACAATACACCTTTTTGGAACTTGACCGAGGAATATATTATCAAGTGATTTCCCTTGTACTCCTGATGGTATTGTAAGTACTTTAACTTCCGCTCTTGTGATGGGATATTTTGCAGTTGTTGAAGCTAAAACCTTTTGATGTGCAAGCAAAACACTTGGGTTAATTTTTGTTCTTCGTATTATTAAACTAGCATCCATTATACGTACTTTAAGTTTTTTATCTTGACTGCACATGAGATTAAAGGACTCTTTTGATCGTACTAATTTAACGCGGACTTCAACGCCATTTACTAAAAACTTTTCTTGATTAAAAATGTCACCATGTAAGTGCCCTATCATTTCAACTTCCTTACTATCCTTAATAAATTCTTGTCTTTTAGTCCATCCTTTGTTATCCGCACCAGTTTCATCCATATGACTCGAAGTGTCTTCATACCATAGCCCACACGTAAGATGAGACTTTTTTGCTGCAGGTCCATAATTTAGTAGAGTTTCCATATATGCACGGTACGCGTATGTATTATTAGGCGGTGATACTAGTTTTTGATTCAAATATATGTCCAATTGGTTAAAAAGTGAATGTAGCCAATTATTCACTGGAGCAACATGAGTTTCTGCTGATTTGATCTTTGTGCCATCTTGATTCAATACCTTGGCTTTGATATGTAGTAAAGTATGAGACAGGTCAATATAGTCATCGCCTGATCCTGGAACTTGAAATTCAATAGGACCATCATCACTAAGAGATGAAATAGGTTTATAATGTATCCACTGCCCATTTTCTATACTTGTTTGCGTTGATGGAAGAGCAAACAAATCTAACTCTGACTTAGCGCATTCACATGAATTATTATGTAAAAATGACATGATTTAATTAGTAAAAATATCGTTTATATATTTTTTATTCTTTTTTGTACCTCTCCCCCGTAAAGCTTTGGGTGCAATGGCGCGCTCTTGCCTCTTTCGTATCATTTTATACCCAGATCCTGACATTAGAGAATCTATTTTTTCATCAGCCTTTCTTTTTAAATTACTGCTTGCATTCTTAAAACGAGACTTAAATGATTCGTCGATAGGGTGCGAATTCATCATGTCTGATAAAAGACCAACACCAGCATTTAATGCTTCTTTCCCAACCGTTCTAAAACCACTAGAAAGCAGAGGAAATACCGATCTAAACAGTCCCCCTAAAAAACTTCCTATGCCATGCCCTCGCTGGTGTGGAACACCTTTATAAACAATGCCTACTCCTGAACCAGCTTGTTGAGCATAGTAATGTTCGTATGGACAAGCAGTATTTTGACGTCTATTATTCATTTTACTCGTTGAAAATGTAGCTTCACGCATGAAGTTCCAAACTGGAATGGAACCTTTCCACCCGTATGCATTCTTATATCAATTTCCATAGTATCAAACTCTCTACGCAAAACAGGTATGTAATGTGCAGGAGAAAAGCTATGCATTTTATATGCTCCATATATATATTTAGTAGGATCAAGCGGTATTATTCTTACTAAAGATGTCATAACATCTCCTACCATTTGAGGTTGAACAATATCCGAATATATAAACAATTGTGATGGTAGTCCCAAATATAAATTAGCAGGAAATTTTCCTAGTTGACATTGGATGAGATTCGTATTTGGTTTGAAACCTAGCTGGAGGTTTAGTATTGGTGTTGCATGTACGGAAACAATGTCTTTATGTGAAGAAGTGACCTTGATAACTTTCGATATTCTGTCATAGTTAAAATTCACCTTGTTTTTCAATAATGAGTTTTCGTTAAAAGCAGATATAAAGTGATCCATGTCGTCATAGGTTGTTGCTGGAATATAAGACTTATATTCAACGGTAACAGGCAACTCTTCGTTCTGTAATGTTACTTTCTTTTTTACATAAACTACGTTTTCATGTTCTTGAACGTTGTACAGTGAGCATGGGTAATGAAACTCCACTAATCCGACGACCCATTCTCCTTCTAATTTAATTGTCTTTGGAAGTTTGGTGAGAAAGTTTGCTGTTGTATTTTCGGGGTAGTATTGTATTGAACTGTTACTCAGCAGAGTTAAATAAAAACTATCATCACTCATGTTTCTTCTAAACTAGATGCAGATATCCAACTATTAAATTTATTCGGATAACCTCTCCACTTCACAAACACCTCCTTTCTGTTACCAACGCGTCTAGAACTTAATATTTTATCTATTTTATATATCATGGTGGGGTTATAAGTAACTTTCTGTAACTCTTTATAATAGAAAGTGCCTGTGATTGGTTCATCTTGTAAGTCTTTTAAGGTGTAAACAAGATGAGGTGATCTATTAATAACTGAGTCGATTACAAAGATTTCATCGCTCCAATTGGTCTCATAACCTTTTTGAAATATGTGTTTATATTTTGTTATTCTGACATGATCACCAACATTTAACATTGTATTACTATTTTTTTTGAATCCGTTTCTTGGTGTTTCATATAAGTTAGTCCAAACCGTCATAATATTGTTAAAATTAACATCTATAGGACACATTTTAATACTTGAATGGTAAGTGTGATTATATGAATAAAGGAGGTCTTGCAATATATCGATATATTTATATGTATTTTTATGTGTAAAATAACGCCACATTTTCATTTTTAATGTTCTTTGAAAGCGTTCTACAATACTAGCCTTAATATCAGGATTGTTAGTTGTATAGTAGTTTATATTTTTACTTTTAAAATAATGTCTTACCTCTTTAGAAACAAATTCAGTGCCTTTATCAGATTGAATATGACGTGGAGTTGCTCTAGCCTCAATAAATATATCTTCAAAGCATTGCTTAACTGTTTCTGAATCTTTCTTTTTCATTGGTCTAGCAAAAGCATACTTACTAAAGACGTCAATTACGCATAATATGTATTTAAAACTCTCATTATATTTACTATATGTACGCATATCACTTAAATCTACTTGCCAAAGTTCATTATAGTTAGATAGAATGTACTTATTTCGTATAAAACGTCTTTGAACTGGTTTATGTAAAGTATAAGTTTCCTGAGACTGTAACCACTTTTTTACTTCATCTTTGTTCATTCGGCCATGCATTGCTTTAGCTAACTTATCAATACTACTGTAGCCAGCTGGATTAGAAACATCATAGTAAATCCTATTGATATCTAATAAGGGGTCCATCTTTCCCAATCTATTTTCTTTTTGGTTGAATCAGGAGTTTTATATGAAATTGGCGTTGATTGTCCTCTTGATTGAATCGACGTCGATCTGGTGTTTTTATAAATTGGAAATTCCTGGACCTTCTCTGTCTGAAGACCATTTATATATTCCAGATTAGTCGGGTTACCTATACAAGAAGTAGGAACTTCAATATCTTTTAAAACTGAAGCAAATTCTTTCCAGCCGTTAGGTTTGGGGCGTTTGAGAGGTCTTAGAGTGTCACTTATCAAATCAGTTATATTAGTTTCTGGGATAACTTGATTGTTCACTACGATTTCCCCTCCTTCCTTCCACCAAATCATCGGCTTATGTTTTAAAATATTATCGATCAAAGACTGTCCTTTTCTTATGTAACTTTTCGGAATTTTTTTAATGATGTGAGATGGAGTAAACTTCTCAGGGTAGTTATGTTTTGAAGGAGTACTAGTAGCGTCTCTTTCGTATGGTTCTGGGTTAGGTAATGTAACATTATCTTCAGTTTCTTCCTTTTTAACCATCGATTTCTCATGTTCTTCATGGGCATTATTTATACCATCAATCATTATTGGAAGCTTCAACGGTTTTCGATCTGTTTCAGTAATATGCAAAAAACGTTGTAATGCTTGAGAATATAACGCCCATTTTTCACGATCTTCTATTTTACTTTTCAGTATTTTTTGCATCTCCTCGTCTAAGCGAGATAAGGAGTTTAATGGTGCATTGTCAATGTGTTTGAGCTTCTCAATAAAATCTGGTTCTACTAAAAGCATTTTCTTCGTGTTCTCCATTTCAATTATGTTAACGAGCTTAATAAACTACTTAAAACAGCCCCCAGTATAATTGGTAAAAACGCACCACCCTTTTGAACTATAATAGTCTTCCTTAACTTTTGTTTTCCTTTCGAAACTAATTTGCGTAATATATTCTTATGTTTATTTAACTTGTTTTTTTCTAAATTGTCTAATGGAACTTTTCCCTTTAAAACGTTGTAAATGCACTCACAAATTATATTTATTTCATCTTCATCACATGCTTTAAGTAAGGCTTGGCGATATTTTGGTTTAAGCGTGTGCAAAGCTTTAAGTAAATGTTGATATGTGGCTACTCTGTCAGGCATCATTTAGAACTGACGGAAACAGAATGACTACTGGCATATTTAAACCCTTTTTTGGGAATATATATAATACAACATTTATCAAATGGGAATATCTTACTTTTAAAACGACACATATCATCAGTGCTTTGTTTTAAGTCAATCATCAGGTACCCATGTGCTGGCATAGTAGCATCTTTATACGCTTCATCAACAAATTTTGTATTTTCTGGATAAACTTGTCGGGACAAGTGGCGTATTTGAGTTTTGTCTCTGGGATTTTTAAAATAAACAATGTAGGTTGTGTTCAATGATATGTCGCGTTGTCCTCTTCCTTGATGAAATAAATTTTGAGTTATATAAAAAACGCTTAAATTTCTGTGATGACTACCTTTAGTAAAAATATCAACAATACGTCCATCTGACTCTCTCATTAAATCATCGATTATAAGTAGTTTGGGTTGCTTTCCATCAAACATACTTAAATCGGGAATACCTTGAACATAATCGATACCATCCAGATTATAAAGTGGTTGCATTTCATCATAGCACCATAGTACTTGGCTAAATTCAATATTACACATTTGTCTAACATTTTTTAAAAAATTCGTGACAAAATTTGATTTTCCACAACCACTTGGACCAGCAATAATAGCCGTAAACGGGTGAATGAAATGGTACATAGCAAAAAACTGTCTTTCCTCTCTAAACGCTGTCTAGAAACTAAAACGTAATTTATGAGGTTATTGATTTATATTTTAAGTACACACACACACACAGACACACATAGGTAAACAAGCAAAAAAAACCAATGTGTTTTCTTAACGATATATTTATATAATACATAATAAAATGCTAAATTACTTATAAATACAAGAACATTTGAAAATTTATTTAGAACACTCCCCACCGCATGCAACGAACAAGGCAAATTTACAATTTTTATTTTATTTCTTATGTTCTAAGCAGCTACAACATCAACTCAAAAATATTTGTATAAACATAATTATTGATACTTTAATTTATAATGACCCCAAGCTAACGTGTCAAACGAGTCGTTACATAGATATCTTTTTGTGTCATAATATGACAAAGAGATTTTATTTATTTTCTGTGTAAAAATTACATGTTTAATTGAGCGAAATCGACACATTTCCGAAAATATTTTTTTTTTCTCCTTTAGACAACGTTTATAATCCTGAATCTGAAACTTCTTAGTCACACATTTATTTATACCTTTGGCCCTAGCTACTATACAGTCCTCCACATTTAAAGCGTACATTTTAGATCTCAAACCTACAAATTCTTTTAAAATTTTACCTTTATTTTCGTCTTTAAAATATCCTAACTTTTTTTTATTTATACATGGAAAATCGTAAATGTTATTGGATGCATAGTCAGATGTATCAAAATGTTTTTTTAAGTCATTTTTTATGTCATAGTAGAAATCGTCCGTAAAAATTTGATATATGAAACTATCTGTATCCGTATATAATAATTTAAGCTTATTTTCAAATTTTGGATGCATGTACCCATAATGAAATTGGTACATTAAAGTTTTAGATAAATCTAATATGCAGAAGCCCAAGTAAATAGGTTTGTTGTAAATAAGTTTAGTTTTTTTTAATTGAACTGCAGCTAAAGTATCTGAAAATATTGAGATACTGTGGAATTCAGGCCGAGCTATGTAACTTTCAATTCCTTTGATCTTGCCATGATTTTCCCAATGAGTCAATAATTTAACATCGACCCTTTTCTCAATATTTTCCATAGTTTTTCCAAAAACTGCATTATTCATAAGTTTATAAAAGTCTTTTTCGAACTCGGATTTTGCAGCTATTCTTAGCGTGGTGTTTAAATCGATATACTTTTTGAGCCAGTTAGTTTGTTTAAATTTTAGGACCCTATGAACTTTAGTTAACTTTAATCCATTTTGTAAACATTGTTTAAGATTTCTATAATGTATAATATATTTCTGTTTATTTTTTAAATTTGGAACTAATTTTTTTTGTTTACTCTCATCAATTATATGCTCAGCACAAAATGGTAGGTCTGAATGAGAGTCATGTAAGGAGTCAGGGTAATCCAGATCTACTTCTAAGATGTATCCATTATCAGCATCATTAGGAATTTCAAAATCCGTAGCAGGATCAACCCATTCAAATTCACCTACAGGGAGATATTGCGACATCGCCCAACCATACAAGTTATTTGCGTCGAGGTAAATGAGATAAGATGAAGGTTCGTCTGGATTAAATTCTGCCATGTAGTAATTATTTGATTTCGCATATCGGTTGCTACATTGCGAAATACCGCCTCGCAGTCCTTTTTTAATAAATGAAACTTTATCAAAGTCTGTTAAAAGTTCAAGCTGAATCCCTGTCATTTTAAGCATAGCATCCCAACTTAGACCAGGTGCTGTAAAATAATGAGCTGGATCTAAGTTATATGTTTCAAGACACACGCTACGAAAATTCTCAAAGACATCTGTTAGCAAAAGTACGTCCGTTTTTAAATACAAGTTGGAATAATCCAACATTGTTTTACAATTGAAATGACCCCAAACGTTTTGTGCATGTTGATAATCCTCAATTGTTATACTGCTATCGGTTAAGGAACTGTAGAATTCAGTTATTTGAGGCAATGATGTTACTTCCAGAGATTTATTCGATTTCATGAATTCATATGGAAACACCCCCTTTCGCTTCAAAAGTTCAAAATCTCCATCTCTAGGGTATTGCTTTCTTAACTCATGAAACTGATGGTCTTGGAGATTTTTGGCTAAACTATCTAAACTACTCGACATGAATCTAAAGGAATCAACAAATCTCAGCGATAAACATTTCTTATCAAATTTTAGTTGTTTGGAAAAGGAAATATATTTTTCTTTATTTTGTGGGATAATATCGATTGGCCCTTCTCGGAAATTCAAAGCCTTGACAATAAAATGTGCATCATAATTACTTAAATTGTGAAAAAAAACTGGTACATATGATGGAGGTATGAATTTATCATCACATGACTTATGTGCCACTCCTTGGAATTTCCCTGAAGTCCAATCGTAACTAAAACTGCTTTGGGATTTTAACAAATCATCACAAATGATACACTTGATGTTACTACCATCTCCAATTTTATTAAGATCAGTCTGATTTAATGGGATTGGATGTTTCCGGTAATGAATGAATTTAATTAATTGTGCTAAATCGTTATAAAGATTATTCATAAACACTTTAGCGCAATCTGGGCCTGTATATGAACAAAACCGCGAAAGCTTATCATTAAATGAACATTTGATAAAATAACCAAAACTGTACATTTCATGTTGTTGAATACTATGTGTATAAGATTTCGATGTATCTGGATCACAAGATGATATCGGATTTAAAAATGCTTCGAAATCTGCATACACTACAAACGGTAACTTAAGCTTTCGTTGGTATTTATCAAACACAATCATATGACTTGAAATGTCATCACCGAGCCAATTTTTTTTAGTTTTATCATGGTCAGGGAGTTCGACAACAACGTGGCCGCAATCATTTTTTTGATGATTTGTTAATTGTTCATTTGAATAGAATGCTAATAGACACCCATCACAGATGTGAAAGCTATAATTGGTTGTTGATATTTGCCGACTTACTAATCGAGATAAGTTTTTTATATAGCAGTAATGCGTCTGGCTACCTCTAGATATGAAAAGTAAATTTATGTGTGTTGGTTTACGGCATTTGGTAAAGTGGAGTGGACCGACTACTTCATGTGATTTAGATTTTTTATCATAGCTTAATCCAAAAACATTAATGCTTATTTCATTTAATTTTTCAACTCTATGAATATCTGTCAATTTTACTGGGAACGGTATATCTGAAAATTTTAATTTGTTTTGATGAGAAATATAGGACGATACTCTCTGTGAACTATCCTTAACTGGATACAATGCTGAAAGTATTGCCCATTTCAAACACTCATGATCATGGTTTTGCACGTTAATTATTGCCTTTTTTGCTTTAATATCATGTGGTAAATCAATATATGAAGAACCACGCAATGGATTAAATTTATTAATATTCATATCTAAGTATTTTATATGTTTCAGACTCCATCCACTGTCTTTTTTTTCAAAAGTAGAAATTTTATTCGTCACTGAGTTTCTTAAGTGTTCTAAAAATGTTTCCCTGTCATCACCTTTGCAAATGGTCCAACTCAAAATATTAAAATCAAAAAAATTGTTGATTCCTTTAGTTTCTTGTATAAATTCTGCGTGTAATATAAAACTTACTTTGAAAATTGTTAGCTGATTAATGGTGTCATCTATTAGTTTATTAAGAGATGGTTTAACCCTCTCAAAAAAAAGTTCAGGTGTTTCAAATTCAGGATTATTTGTTTCCTGTATTGATACTATTCTATAAGTTAATAACCTATTTCCAAACGCAGCTTCAATAAGTTCAACATTGGGATAGGAATGTTGAAATTTTAAACAGTTATTTTTATGGATATTACTTCTTAAATGTTGGGCGTAGTACCTTCTGGTAACGTTTCGTTTGCAGGTTTTGCACTCGACGATGTCACCAATATTAGATGATGGTTCAGCTCCGGTTCGAGAAGTTGATGGTTGTGGGGATGTAAGATCTTGTTGCGGTTCCATATCAGCTGCTGGAGTGTGCGAATCACATGGTTGAAAGGCTTCTTCTGACGTTCGCTTTCTTTTGATTCCACGTGTTACTGATCTACAATGAAACAAATAATTAGGTAAAATATATAAATAAAGCGGTTTTTTTTTTTACAATTAGTAACGGAAAGCACCGTAATATACCTGATTTACTTGATTGACAAAGAGAACAATACGCTTCCATGGGGAATACACCATCTATCTCATCGTAATCCGATATAAACGATTGAAAAACGGTTACGTGCCCACTGCAAGGGGTTATATATGGTTTAATATCGGGATCGCAAGCTAAATTTTGATCAAGTTTCCCACTTATAAACCACATTCTTAAATATTTATGGAAATTATTTAATAACACTGGCTTGCTAAACATTTTAATGTCCTCACTAGTAAGCACCATCATGATGGTGTGAAAAATATGATACATTTCGTTGAGAATTTTACTTATATCGGGGATTCGCCTCCCCACTGCCAGTCAACATAAAAAAAATAATGAGTACTCACATATTTGGCAGCTGATTCTCGACTTCCGAACAATGTTCATAGAGTTCGTTATCGAAAAGGGACTTGTTAAGATCCGAGACATCTTCACAACGTTCATAAAGGTCTTCGTCGTAGATTGAGCTTTGGAGATCCATTTTGCAGCTTCGGGTGTTAAGGTAGATACGGTATGGTTTCTTTTGCGTTGTCTAACTATATATAGCCCCAGAAATCATTTGTTCGTTGGTGGGGAGAGAGTTTTTTGTGGGCGGAGTAAGAAATAATTTATGGCTTAGCGTCTATGAAATACTTTTTACAGTCATTTTTTGTTGCAATATGTTTCGTAATATTGTAGACCAATTCTTTTGTGTTAGAATAATAGTCATCGTCTTCTGTCTGCGTGTAGTATTTGATTCTAGTATCCGCGAATTTCCAGTGCTGATCGTTTGGGATACCACGCAACTTTTTTATATCGTAAACATCAATTTTAACGAGATGAGTGATCTTTGTAACATCATCTGCGCGAGAAGATATATAGTTGGTACCGCCATTTGTTGACTGGGCGACAGTAGATGAATATTCTGTAGTCTGTTTCTTTTTAGACTTATCGAAAAATACATCGATGTTGTTGGTTCGTTTCTGGGCTTGAATTTTAAGCGGTTTCACTTGGGCTTCATCGTCACTCAAATTACCGTAATAATAATTCTTCATGGTGTACTCAAGAGAATTCGCGTTTGATGTCTAAAACAATCAAAACAATATGTTAAATGCGTGATTCAAATGGAAACAGATAATGGTTATTTATGCATAGTCAGTTAATGTCGAGCTTACCTCCATTTTCAGCGGTAGTAAGACGTAGACACACAGTTCAAAAAAATCTAAGGATAACTACTCGCACTGTTCTTTAATACACTTTTACCACTTGACAGACACGGTTTTTCAGACCAACTAATCTGAACGAATGCTGGTTCCATCGCCTTGGGATCTGCTTTTATTGAGCAACACGCACACACGCACACATGTGGTGGATAAGACAAAAAATCTATTAATAAAACAGACACCTGTTCGTTGCATCACCCGACAGGTTCTAACAGGATTTTTACTGGAATACTGTGGAACGTGCATCAACCTGCTTAGCTTTAATGTTCTTTAGGTTTTTTAATGGCCAATAAAATACGAAAAGCATGACATGTCGTAATAAACAATGATACTTTATCGGTTTTCGAATATAATGCACACAAACACACACATGCCGCAGACAAGGCAATCTATTGCATAGTTAAAAAACACACCTGTTTGTTTCATGTTACGACAGGTTCAACCTATTTTTTTTTTGCTGTACTATCCAAAGAAATGGAACGAAGGTATGTGAACGTGCGCAGATATAAATATATTTTACATTAATACCCAATTGAATACAAAAACCGTGGCATTTTGATAATAATCAACGATACTTTATCGTTCTTCAAATATGCTGCACACGTACACACACATGCCGTAAAAAAGATAATGAATCTGTTGCCTAGTTAAAAAACACACCTGTTCGTTTCATGATTCGACACGTTAAATCTATTATTTTTTACTGTACTATCTAAAGAAATGGAACAGAGACATGTGAACGTGAATAGCTTCAAATTTATTATTTGCTTTAATACCCAATAAAATACAAAACCCGTGACAATTTTGTAATAACCAATGCTATGTTATGGTTTCTACAAATATATTTTTTAATTCTCACGATCGTCTATCTAATGAATGACAATATAAATTTCGTAATATATTGCCATCCGCAGAATATTATTACGCTTGCGTGGGAAGAGCACAAAAAAACAGACGTTGCCCTTAATAAAATAAATCGATTTAAGGAAACGCGTATACCATATCAAAAAAGCAATCATATCCAAAAAAACAACAGTGGGTCATGTGGACATATCTCCAACCCATCATCAACACAAGCAGCGGGCGGTCGACTATCACATGCTCGCTCATAAGAAAAAACACGCACGCAAAAACTGCCGCAGAGAATTTGTTAAGAGGGACATAAAAAACTGGAAAAAAAAATCGCCGCTTCGCGGCGTGCTTTACGTGCCGCAGAAACAGTAAATAACCAACTACTGCCGGGTAATAATGTGATTTCACTTTTCATAGTTCTTATAGTTCTGTCATTAAAGTCTAATGTCGTGAAGTCCACTAAGCGGCGAGGAGGCGGCACACTAGCTCCGTGTTTTGTTTGGAACGTCGTGTTCGAAACAAAAGACTGCGTCGTCGGCCGCCGCCTGTAGCGCGTCAGGCGCGTGGTTTTAGTACAATATTTGTAGAATTACATTTTGGAGTTTTCATTATTCTCATATTTTATTATATTTTTAAATAAAATCACTATGTAATATCCGTGCCTCGCACGTAGCTAGGGCTGGCCTTCCTCCCTTCGCAGCAGTTGCAGCAAGTAAATAAAGGGTAGCATTTAACGAACCACCAAATTAGTTGCCGAATGATGCTCTAAAAAATTACATTGATTACCAAAAATACTAGATTCGCACCAAATTTTCAACTCCTTTTAAATATAAAGTGCAACTCAAAGAAGTAACATGTCGATAACCTATTAAATTAAATTGTTACCAAATAAATTAGTCACTACCCAAAAATACTTAATGATCACCTAATTTCAAACACCAAATTTCATATAATTTACATCCAAATATTACAGGGCTCGTAATCCTATTAAAATTATTTACACCCAAATAATTCTTTCGATACCCAGAAATACTACATGATCACCAAATTTCACGCGGCAATTGTTTTTTAATGTCCGACGCGCAGAGCAGTTCCAATCTAGTCTAACCTCATTGCTAGCACACTGATGCGGTTTTCCATACGGTCCGTCTCGCTCGCACCGCGCACCGCGTGCGAGCAAGACAGCGCTAAATGATTTTAAGAAGTTGAAGTTTGAAATAAAAATAGCTATTTTAATTTCAAACTAGTGGACATTGGAACAGTATTGACGGATCTCCGCTGCCGCGGAGCTCCTATTTTGAGTTGTTTTGGCCCTTCGGGCCGATGCAAAACTAACATAACCTAAACCTACCTATACCTATTTCTACCTATTAACTTCCTTTAATTTTTCCATGAAAGTCTATCTATATTAATAAAGTAAACTCATTCGAGGACCTTTATCCATTTTCATAACAAACTAACAATTTAATAAATCAACAAAACTCATTTTCAAATAAAAGGTTTCGATCAAACGCGCTCACGTCAACGCATTAAAAAATTAATAATAAAACTTCTTGCAGTTTGTAAACCATCAGCAATAGGTAGTTAGAATGAAACAGCAATAGGTACCTTTCACTCTAACGACATATCAATAGGTTTTATGCTTCAGACAATTCTTTGTATTTGATTGAGTGAGATAGCAGTATACGTGTTATTATTTCACACAGCCACATTGCGCGTTGCTTTTTAAATTAATTTAGAATTTTACTTTCTAATTTATAACATTTTGGAAATAACTGAAATATTTATAGTGCTAAAAACAATTAATTTGTAACTGTTTACTAAAATGTAGCATGCGATGTATATAATATTTGGATGTAATTCTAATGAAAAAAGGTGCATGAGATTAGGTGGTAGTTTAGTGTTTTTGGTGGTACTTGACAATTTTTTTGATGCGATTATAAATTTATAGGAACGCAATAAGTAAAATAGGTGCAAGCGCTGCAAAAATAGGTAGACTTTTTTTGGTGACTCGGAATTGCTGATCGATAAATTTTTTTGAGTGTTCAACCTTATTTTAGGGTTCGAAAATTTGATGATATCAAAAGTTATTTAGGTGATCATTTTATTTGTTCCCGTAAATAAATACATACTTACATATTTGTGGACAGTCTTACACAAATCTACCTAGTCCCAAACTAATCAAAGCTTGTACTATGGGTACTAGTCGACGATATACATATACCTATAAAGATAATATACACTTAAAATACATAGAAAACATCTAAGATTCAGGAACAAAATACTTGTGCTCACCACACAAATGAATGCAAGCAGCCGTCGATGTAGTAGGTATTAAATACCAAAAACAAGATCCGCGTGAGTTACAACTTACAAGACGCTAAATTATACGGAGTAAAACAGATTCTATTAAAATAGACACTATAAAATTTGACTGATTTAATTCTGTTTTTAGTAGCCTTGGTTTTTTTATTGCCTCGCAAGAGGTGAGAAAAGTAGAGTATACTCCTCGGGGATAAAGCTGTTTTTGTCTTGGGAGCACTACACTCAGGACTCAGTCTTAATTCCCTCGCTTCGCTCAGGAATGAAGTCATTACTCCCTCGCTCCGCTCGGGAGTAAAATTTGGAGTCCTTCGTTACGTTCGGGATTCAATATCGCACCCGTGACATAAAACAGTGTTTTATCCCCTTGGTGTATAATCTACTATTCCTTACCTCTTGCCCGTACCTATATTGACTGCTGAGTACGAGACTCTTCTCAATGCACCCACTATATTCAGTCTTGTGCCAATGTGCGCGCACTCTGCTTACTATAGTTAGCTGTTCGGCAGATATCGACCACCAAGTTTGGCGAGGTTGTCCGGCTGCGGGTCATTTTGATGATTTTGGCCATTAAAAACAACGTCATGCACCTGTTAGACAATACATGCCACTACACGCAGACATATCCATTTTCCTGACCTTAGAAATAATCCCAACGTTACTCGTATCGTCGAATCCTCTACAAAGTTCCGTAATTGCTGATGGAACCGTTTTAAGGTTTTAACACGCGAGCGATAATATGCTTAGATTATACTTAATGTTTTATCATAAAAAATATACAGACCCGTGGTTGGTTATCATAATCTCTAATCGCTGATGTCATGACATTCTTCATCCATAACGTTCTTTCCTTGCAAGGACCCAATTACGGAGCGCGTTTTTGACGTATTGAATATAATGTGTGAATCCCGCAAGAAAAATGCATCATCATATTGCATCAACTCTTTCTTGCACGCGGGCGCCAGCTTATGTGAGATGCACTGATATTGACAAACGATTCGAATAAAACTGAAATAGTGTGTCCCAAATTCGAGGCCGAGTTCATTGAACCAACTCTGCAACTCTGCAGCGAAGCCGAGAGCCAGATGCAAATGTAATCTATAATCAAATTACGTTCTCTCTCACAAGTCCGTTACTCATAATCGGAGCATAATAACCGCTTGCGCGCTCTTGATGCATGTCAATGAGCCGGTCGGATTTGCATGAAGTGGGTTCTGATAGTGACCGAGTGGGTGTCGGGAGGTAACGACTAACGAGGAGGCAGGTTTAAGTACCGCGGGTTAATTGCATCTCGTTGCTGAGAGCTGGCGCCGACTCATCGGGTGCAAAACGTCCGTAGGTCTAAGCTGTGAGCAAACCAGCCCTTTGGGACTCGTCCGAATGCCCATGTCCACTGATTAAACGCGTGTTATTCAAGATAAACATATCTCTGGCTAGTTTAAATGCTGGTCAGCATACCTACTCCTTTAAACTGTGACTACACCTAGACCTCACTTAATCAATGTACGCCTACATATATAGTACTAGACGAGAAATCAAACAAGTTCATAGTGTTAATTGGCTATGAATGCTGCGATAAGTTGGATTGCTCGACATTTATTTGTTCGTCATGATATATACACTAAGATATTTAGGTATTATATATCCAACTTTCTAATAATGTTCACGACGGTACTTGCTTGTCTTGTGGAGTGTCGGTAGATCTCGATACAGTCGATACAATCCCCACACTTCCGACTCCCGCCGCTCGTGATGATCCTCGATAACGAGCCGACACCGCGACATACATAACCCGACCCGACGCAGCGCTGTCTCCGCGGCGTTGCGCCACTACCGGCACCGCGCGAGCTATAATGATAGAGACTATACGAAGTTAGGTAATACGTGGATGCACCGATTTGTTCAATTGCTTATTAGAAAGGTTGGCGCAAATGACCGTGGTGTGCTGAGAGCTGAGACTTTAGATAAAACTGGCTGATGTGTACGAGCGAGCGGCCAGCGACTGCAGATTGCATAAACACAAACCATACCTATCATATCCTATAAATTTATATATTACCTTAAAGTAGGTATGTCATATTTGCGAGTGCCGAGTTCGTTTCCTTCTCGTTTCCGTTTCCACGTACGCTAAGCCTTAATGTGACGACTGCAACAAATCTCATTTTGTTTTAAATCCCATGACGAAGTATGTACCTACCACTCAGTAATAAGTAGATCTTGCAATGCTCCAACATGCGCCGACTTCCCTCCTCCTCCCGCCCGGCGCGCGCGCAGCTGTGCTGTACTGAACTGATTGCCGTCCATGTCCATACATGAGTATGAATTAGAATAGATGGCTTGTTCCGTCAAACGGCGCGGGGATCCCAGCCCCGTTTGAGCGCGTTTGAGAAAAACGTCTAAACGAACTTATACGCTGATATGGACGAAACCGATAAATTGAACCGCTCAGTCATGTCGGTCATTCATAGCTAGTTCATTACGAGATTTCTGCTTGACTCCTTTTGGACAGTTACGCCTTTCTTCTTTTAACTTAAATAAAACCTAAGCCGTGACGATCACATAATATTTTATGCGTTACGATACGACTGTGATTATACGACCTCGATTAGTTTGGGAATTTCTGGACGGTAAAGTAACTTGATACTAACACGAGTATATGGAAAATTACTCGACGGAACAACGCTGACGTGTTGCCTGAATATTGTTGAATGCTCGCAGAGATGCTGGCTTGTACATGGTCTGCACAAATATTGCATCCTTGTGTTGACAGCTTGCCAACTGCCCGACCTAGATATTTTAGTGCTAGCGCATTAACTTGTCAGTACCTAATCATTATGTATATTTATTATGCTCCAGTACTAGCGTTGCGTCTTCAAAATGCGTTTAGTATTGTGATTGTGCAGCCGCCGTTTTATCTAGGTTTATTTATTGTTAGTTTTTTTAACGTTTGTCCTAGTCCAAGCTTGGTCGATCAATATTGTCTATTGTGTGAATCGAAAAAAAACTAAAGTGCTATTTGCCCGCTATTTATAGTGTGCCACTAGAGGGGAACGACCTCCCGAACTTCATTGTGAAAAAGTAATTATCACGGAATAATAAAAGCCATTATTCGGTGGTAATTATAATAAACTACCTTGCAGATTGACCTCTTTAAAAACTTCTTGATGATTCATTTTTATCACCCTAATGTGCAAGACGTATTAAATATCAACAGGATGAAAACAATCTCTACCGAGAGTTAACCCTTTTCCAGGCATAATAGCACCTATAGTGACCACATGCATGTAGTTAAAGTTTCGACCTTAACACTCAAAGTTAAGATTTAAATCGAATTGAATTTCGGCGAAAAGTTACTTGCGCTTAAATTTATTTCCATTCCAATAAATAACTATTTTGAATAAATAAATAACTATTTCGAATATAGGTATATATTTTGTTTTTCTCAAAACGACGTAGGTTGGTAAAGGTTGTAGGTTGGTGCGGTCTGGAAAAAGGTTTTCAAAGAATACTGCAGCAATTTGCTGCTTTAAAAGTACATCATTATAAAACCCAGAGAACCAAAACTTAAAGCTCATCTCTTAGCTTGTGACGTGAGCAGGGCATTTACTCAATAACGAATTGGAATCCGTGTGATAGTTATTGCGCGCGCTCACTACACTACACTACACTCGAACGAATCAAACACGAAACCAATCCCAACGAGCAGAGTCCGAGCGTTGAAGAGGTTACAATCAATACAAATGCATTCGCCGGCCGTCTTACTTTGCTCTCTTTTATGATATTACTTAATTGATCCGTGGCGAGAGGGCGATGTTGCTCAACCCGTGTTCCGCCACACGACGAGTACAATGCGGTTGCGTACGAGCCGCGGCGGGTACCGGGTGGGTATCTGATCGGGCACAATAACGACTTAACTAGCGGGTGATGCTGCTTCTGTATATACCTACACGTTCAGTTGCATTTAGCGGAGATTGATTGCAACAGTATTGACACAGAAGAAATAATAGAGCGGTCAGTTCGTGTAGAAAGAAACGCCTCTCCCCATTTGTATAATAGCAGTTTGTGTCTTATCCCACACCATGAATAAGACAAACTCAATTGCAGAAACTTCGTTTGTCTCTCATAAAAGTTCTGTTTTTTATAAATTATTACTTGCTTTTTGCGACCACAAACATGTTACAGTGACATTTGTTTAAGAATGCTAATTCGGCGTGTTGACGATTTCGCGCATTCGTAATTAGGAAAAAAAAAGTTGTTTTGTAGACACGCTGGTACTAGTTTAGCGATCGTCGCATGGCTGACGACCTTCGGGGGTCGGAAGGTGAGCCGTGAAGGCCGCGGCGAGAGTCGAATGACTTTCATTTGCGAATTCTGCATAAAGGTTTAAATTTAAAATAGCGTTTCGTGTGTGGGCTTGCACTATACGGCTCTGCGTTATATGCGGCTCTGTGTCAATAGGAATGTGCTGCTTTCCTGAACCTCAAAAATTGAGGAGCTCTATGATACTACGAAATACGAAACCGACGTCTTTTCGATTTAGCGCGACAAGTATTAGTTGAAGTAGATAGGGTAGTAAATCGTATCTTTGGATTTTGGATGAGAAATGAGCTAGTGAGGTGAGGACACAGTCGTTCACGCGCGTCACACGCACGCTATAAACGCCTGGACACGTCTTGCTCATTGTCAACTCGTTATGGGGCCGACGCGACGTGCTCACACTGAACATTGTTTTATAGTATACTTGTATAGTCCTTGAGCCGTGGATGAGCGGAATATTCACTTACCTATGCCGTTTTATTAAATATATATCTCTTAACGTTGGACCATGAATAACGTGAATTGACGAGTCATGACGCATTAATTACGTGTTTCTAAAAAAATATTTAGCAATAAATCTTGATGCGATTTGTCCATTAGGTATACGCTCTACACTGTTTTGCAACTGTTTTCGAGGATGTAGCAAAAGTGTGATTTCGTACTAGTGGCAGGGAAAACGTCAGCCCGCATGTGAACTCGTGAAAACAACCTACTGATAAAATTAATGTTGTTTTGTTAAATAAATAGAACAATATGTGTAAGCTGTTGTTTTGTTAACAGAATTCGCTACTGCGTAGATTTAAAACACATACTTAACTTTGTGCAATATAAGATGCATCGCAAGCATTGCCAATACCCATCACTCAACAAACAAAGGCCGCACGCGATCGTTGCGCAACCTCGCGACAAACGTTAGGTAGGCTCCACTCGCAGACACGGCCACGAAGACGAAACGCTCTAAAACCCTATTACTCCATGTACACTTACGATATTTCCTCACGGAACATTTGCTATAGGTCTATAACTGATAGTTCATCCAACATATTTGCGGCATTTGAGCGGTGTGACGTCGGAGTCACAGAGTCAACAGTAGGAGACAATAAGCGAGGCCGTGGCATTTAAGGCCAATTAGATGGGCAATATGATATTATTGAAGACGCGGAGTCCTTTACGGGATGACCTTAAGGTCCATTGATGGAGGCGACAAGTATAATAGCGAAGCTGAATGACGTACCTAAGTGCCGTTCTTCTCCAGATGTGTTTCATTTTCTGCTGTTCCATTTCTCCGTAAACATTAAGCGCCTTTACATATATGCCGCGTGGATGCGGAACCATTACATCTGATGTATAAAGTTACTGGATCATTATGTGCAATAAATGATTGGATATTGGGTTGATGTTGCGTTGCGCGGCCACGGTGTTGTGTTGTGGGTGACATATGATATATGATGGTTGATGGCAGACGGTTCTAATGCGCAGTCAGTTGAAGTGAACAGGTGGTGTTATTCCCCGTTGGGCTGGCTGGATTCACTTGTTCTCCTTCAGATCCAGATATTTTTAAAGTATTACATAGCGCTTGTCTACAATGTACTATCGTGTCGGTTATCTAAGTTGCAATTTCGCGCATGTCACTGATGGTTTATAAAGAAAGCTACAAGCTGAAAGACAAGTTTCCATTGGTCCGGTAGGACGGGAGTGTGCTTTGGATTCACGTGCATCATATCAGTCGTCACGCACCATGAGATCAGCCGCGACCAATCGCATCTGCGTCGGTCGCGCGACTCGCTCCACTGACCTTTCGCCAATTGAGCGACACGTTAATATCATACAGCACTCGTGAAAGTCATTGTTGCCGAACGACCCAGTTATTTTACCAACGACTAATCTATATCGGGCGTGAGTGATGTCACCGGTTATTGCCGTTTTGTAATTTGTCTGTTTCTTTGAAGTCGCTCGTTAGATGGCGGATGGGCAATTTCCAGTCGTTGAATAAGTCGTTTGTCAGTCGTCGGGACACGTGCCAGGTGTCAGGCGCGTCAGGCGCATGCCGGAAGCGCGGGAGATGAGCTGCCGGCGCTGCCGCGGACACAAGTCTCGGATATCGTCAACATTGGCTACGTTACCAGCGAACTAACTGCTATTATATTCAAAGTTCACTGTGTGATAGAAGTCGATAGCAAATTAGCAATGCGACAAGTTATCATAGGTATTCAATGTCGAAATCGTAATATATAGCGTTCGAGTTCGGTGTTGTGGCTAGTCGTGTGGGACGCTTGTTAGTCGCTGTAGTATGTTTATTTGTAAACCGTTGCTTGAACCCTGTATCTGTAAACTGTTTGGATGTATGCCAGCCGCAAGAATAGCGAGTCGCCGGTTGTTCTCCTACGATAATCCGTTCGTTTTCGCAACTTTCAAAGTTTTACTAAAACTGTAATCCTACATATTTGGTTGAAAGTATCTGTCGGTCGTGAGTCAACCCCGCACAGTCGCACATGCACCAAACAGCAACGATGTGACTAGTTTCAGTGACAACTCTGTGACAAATACCACTACCTATAACCTGAATATTTAAATTACCGCACGTGCCTAACGACTTCGCAAATGTAGGTATTAAATAGGCTGTATAATTAGCTTTGCCAGTTGTAAACTAGAATTGGCTATAAATCACGCGCTCAGTCAGGTGTTCAGTTTTATAGCGTTGTTTTACGTGACACATTCCACATCGTAAACGGAAATTGCAAGATGAGCGCCGCTTCTCGCTTATCTCCGGATAATGTGATAACACGTACCTAATCTTAATCAATGTAGGCCGCAGACTGAATACCTTATTAAACTTTATCAACATTGAATCTATTGCGTACGGTAACGTTGCTAAATAGGCATTCTATAGTAACTGTCAACATTATCTCACACTGGTGGTACACACAATTACTCTGATGAAAGCTGGCCAGTTTATTTTAGGCGTGGATCCACAAATGGATCCGTTTTTATGGCATTTGGATACCTAAAATTACAGCGATAAGTCGACAGTTGATTCACATCTGCGTCATGTAGGTATCTTCAGCATCATTCCATGTCCCATCATTATTACCTACGCTTCTGTTTTGTAGCAACTGTTGAAGCACCGGGAAAGCGGATCTATTTCATTCTTCATTTGGCCTTTTAATATCTATAAAAGATTTAATATCTCCATAAAATTGTGGTATGGTGTTGAACATGAACCGGGAAGATTTTATATTTTCTTATTAACAATTATAATTGGTTTAGTTGCAAGCCTTTTATGCCTTGCTTCCAATCGAAAATGATCTATTGTGGCAGTTTTGAAGTTCTACACTACACCATAGGTATACCTAGAGAACCCGAGAACCCCCCTATTTTACTGTATATCACATTATAGGAAAAAATTGGAAAATTCATTGTTTTGAGTCGGGAGTCGGGATCGGACCGGTGTCTTTCGGCTGCTGCTATTTAGGTACATAAAACTTCAGACACGACGGCGACCCAACAACGTGGATGATTTGATGTACTGTGATCGCCGTCGCATAGCTAATCGCGTGCCACTACCTTCGCGGCTTATGTAATATTTGGCTTGTTCGCCGTGGCTCAGGTGATTTATTTATGTAATCCTATGGCATTCATAGGATGGTCTAGCGTTTAATGTCATCATCGAGATAATCCTTCTACGAGTATAGGTTAGTAAGATCTACCATTTACCGTCTGCCGTAGCAACAGTCCCACTCTGTAAGAACCCTTGTCGATGCACAGTGATGGCGCTCGCGAGATGTCTGCGCGCGATTGGCGATATCCGCGCGGTCGTTGCCCCCGCCCCCCCGCCCCCCCGCCGCGCCCCGCGCCCCGCGCCCGCCCGCCCTGACCTATAAACAGTTTGGCGAGGAGTTCATTACCTCGCAAGTTCACAACACAACACGACGCTAAGCATCTAAGAATAGACGTCTGTTGCCGTCGGCGTCGGCTCAGCACGGGTAGTACCTATAGTAATATTGATCGTCGCTCCACATCTCATTCACATTACAATGTGCTTTGGCAATATGTGTATCGCGCGCTCGCTCCTGCCTCTGCTTCCATGTTCGAGTGTGTGAATGAATGAGCGAGAAGGAAAATATTGAAATAGATTAGGATGGAGACAGTTCACAGCGGAACGCCATCTCGCATGTATTTAGAGAAGTATACTATGTCAGTTTTCTGTAAGGTACTTTACAGAAGACCGCAGCTCTAATAACAACACTATTTACTCTTCAGGTAAGTGGTACTGTACTCCTGGTGATGAGGATGATCGCTAGAGTTCTCGAGGATGCGATGTGTTAAAGTAAGGGGCCCGTATGACTAGCTGTCAACAAAACAGATCCTCAAGTCAATAAAGTACAACACGTTTGAGATTCTTAGGGAATCTCGAGCGTTCATAGGCGACGGCGACGGCTTGTTTGCTACCGAAATTCAGACCAGGACTTTGGTTTCAAAGCCGACACAAGCCGCCGGCGCACTCACGCGTCCGTCACCATCAAATCTGACCACTGACTTATTTGTTACGAATCTCGGGGCTAAGCCTTATTAAGGGGGAGCACGGAGGGAGTGGTGAGTGGATGGCACAGCATGCTATAAGAGCTTATAAAGGCGATTTCATGATTTGAATGTTGAATATAAATTAGTTACGAAATAGCAAAGAGGTTAAGAAAACGAATACGTATTGTCTCCTTGAAAAGACATCAACGCGAGTCGAGTGGTGGCAGTATAAGTACGTAGTATGCGGTATAGGGCATCGAATAACATACTTAGGGCCTATGTTATAAGTGTTATAACATACATAAATAAATCCTTAATCCTTTCGGCATTGTTCAAGGAATCATCTGTTCCAAGATGGATAGGGTCAATTTATTTATTTATCGTACGGCAATTTATTTCGAACCGTGAGATTTTCGAGAGGACAGTACGGTTATGGTTGCCAGTTCTGTTGACTTTTAGCATCACCCACGGGTCACGTGTACGAGTAGGGTGGCGGTGGGTACACACTACGGACGTGGTGCAACTTCGACCCCCGTTTGTCAAGTGAGTGGGCAACTTGACTGTTAGAAACTTAGAAGATCTGAAGCCGCCTGTGAAGGCCTCCAACTTGGCTTAACGACTGCTGCTATAGACAGCAGCCGGGATCAACGGCTTATAGTGCCTTCCAAGGCGCTCAGTTACTAACCACTTAAAGCGGTCACCCATCCTAAAAACTGACCGCGGCCGAGCACGCAGCACACGGCGCCGCTGGGCTACGACTGCCACGATCGCTCCTAAATCAATGATGGTGACGGATGATGATTGATAAAAGTACAGTACAGGCAGACAGAGAGGCCGACGTCCGCGCTCGTTAGCGTTCATTTCCTACCGTTATCACAGCCTTGTTATCACATCACCGCTATCACTGTTATCAGCGCGGATTACCGCCGGCATGGCCCGAATATTTTGCGTCAACACAGAGCTTAGATGTTCAAACTGTTAATGACAGTACTAAAGTGACGAAGAAGTTGAAGTCGACTGTATAACTTGTAACTTAGGTAAATACATACAATACAAGCAAACATTTGTCTGGCGCGTCCGTAAAGCGCGGTTTAAGCAAGAACTTGCGTGCAATTTTCAGGGAATTTTCGTTATTTTGCAGTGTTTGATCGTATTCAATGTTACCTCGGGAGCCCGCGCCGCCCCGCGATGTAAAGAAGTTCTTGCCGATATACATCGGCCTCAGGATACGAGGATACATATCAATAATCCATTAAAATACCAATGACGATTCGTTAAAATACGAGTAAATAAGTCATTAGTGTTCCTTTGGCAACAATCACCATTTGATTAGTTGGTGTTTATTAGTCATGCGCATTATACTTTGGGGAGGTTCCGACGTCCTCGTACGTAGTAATGAGGTAATAAGTAGTGGGTTTGAGAAACAACCTCGCTGAGTTCCTTACCATACGCCGGTTCTTCTCGAGGCAGCGGTTATTTTGCGGACCGGTGGTAGTTTATTGACATCGTAGAGGTCCATGTAAAATGCCTAAATTGAAAAATAAATAACTTCGACATAACTGTTAGAAAATGTAGTAACTTTCCTCGTTTCATCGACATACAATTAAAATGTTTTCCTTGTGGTCTGGCTCCTGTGCAAGTAACATACGTAGGAAAAATAAACCAATTAACGGAATTTAAATAGGTACTTACTTATGTATATATTACAATTTACGATCAGTTTAATGCATTTGGATAGCTCACTAACGCGTGTTCGCTTCTTCTCTAGTGTAGGTATATAGTATACCCGCCTGTTGTTGAATAATTTGTCTAATTTTAAACATCTCTCGCATAATATTTAATTTATATCGAAGAAAAGCAAGTCGCACCTAACAGATAAATATACCTACTTGAATATTTTTCATTTCCCTGTTATCTCACACTTATATTACTATAGTGACGCCATCAGATTACCCTATCAGTTATTGGTATAGGTAGGTATCCTGTTTTCGCATAATTAATTAATTATCAGATATCACTAAGCGCTAGCGTCGAGTAGGTACACTAGGTACTTCCTGTGCGCCACGACCTGCCGCGGTCGACGGGATCACGGGAGTGCGACGCCCCTTACGGTTAAGTTAAGTATAATCAAGAATACCTTTACAATATCTACGTCTCCATTCCGGGCCGCTGCAGTATAGATAGATACTTAGGGAGGGTGGAGAGACTCGTCTCCAAGTAGGTACAACTATAATACGTCACACACAATAGTAATTACGTGACAATTAAATGATTATGCGGTCTGAAGGAGCTCGTCCGCGTCCTGCCTCAAAAGATAAGATCATTTATTCTATTGTATCGTGATCGTCAAGAGTTACATTTGGGTGGATTTTCTTTCCGGGTCAGTCATGTCATATAAAGTGTTGAGCAATGTGCTCATTCACGGGGCGGTACTGAACCGGGGTAGACTGCCATAGAAACTCAGGAATACCTACCTCGCAAATTCCTCACTATCATATATCCCTGCCACACACTCGTCGCATGACATGGGAAGTCCCTCACCCATCACAGCTCATGTTGTTCGGCTTATAGAAGATAAGATACCCAAAAACTACTAAACACACATTGCCACCATCACTCACCTGTGAACTTGACGATATTTTGTTGTTTTGTTTTTCTCCTTGGTAAACCTGCATGTTTATACACAGGCAGGTGTTGTTAGTGTTATGTCAGATATCGGTGGTGTCGTGTGTCGGTGCTGTCGGCGGCTACACCGCGCCGGCGTCACCCGAGCCGAGCCGAGACGCGCCGCTCGGCTTAAGGCTGGCGTCCACTAGGCTCGCCGAGCCGAGTCGAATCGAATCGAAATAATTCGCCTTCATACATTAACTATGAAAGTGCGTCCATTCGGTCGATTCGATTCGGCTCTGCGTCAATCGACGCACTTTCATAGTTAATGTATGGAGGCGAATTATTTTCGATTCGATTCGACTCGGCTCGGCGAGCCTAGTGGACGCCAAGCTTTACTCGAGCACTCGAGCCACCAACACGACACCCATCGCCGCGTCGAGTGCGCCCTTACCAGCGTAAAACCGGTAGCATGGTGAACACACAATAACACTTTTTATTTAACATACCTACAATTGTAAGCAAACACCGTAGCGTATGGACGTTTGCGACTCCAGAAGAGTCACAGGCGCGTTGGCACTGTTGCCAGCCCTTTATTTTTGGATTCGTTGTGTTAACAGCTAGAGATATATGCAGGTCCCTCACTCTGAACACAGCGCACCCTCGGGAGATCTGGAGACCTTCTGAACCATGAACATATAACCACATACAAATATTTAGGTGTAACGATACTCAAATGGTAGTACAGAGCCCGACCACTTCGAAATCAGTAAATGCCGAAAACCGGACAGACTGCTATTGTAAAAGGCGGAAGCCCGCTGCGGTAAGTTTACGCCGCTATTATACGTGAATGCAAACCACGTGGCTCCTTTGTTTCCGTCGTGCATACGTACCAGTCATTTCAATTATGAAGCTTAACCACGTGTAGAAAGTGAGTGTATCAAGGGCATAATATATTTGGCCATATCCGTACGTGTCCGTACCTCTATACTTTGTCATTCACTTCATTATACATCCATATCCGGGCGTCGATGAGCGAGGCCGAGCCGTCACGTCCGTCGGTCTGATGGAGCCGTCGGCGGCGTCGTTAGCGACGAGACCACCTGATGGAGATGGATGATAGGTACTGCCACTGCTCCGTAACCAACGAGTTTGATTGCAACCTCCACTTACGTGCATAGGTATACAATGTTGCCGGTGCTCCTGCAATTTGTTACGTATTAAATTTAACAGCAGCGGTCACAGTTCACTGAAAACTGTTATTATTCTCTGGGCTTTCGTAGAAGAGTAAACAAACGCTTTAGGCACTTTTCCAAGGATATTAATATCATTCAGGTCACCCGCTCCGCCCTCGAGTCGATGGTCTCACATTACTTTACTGACGAGTGACGATGTTACTTTGATTAACCCCACATGTCCAAATTACACACACCTTACCATAAGTCAATTTCGAAATGGTCGTGTAGATACACAGTCTCTCTCGTCTGTTTAAGCTTGACTAAAAAAGGATAATGCTGTGCGCCAGAATGAGGCACCGGCCGATGCTATCTACGAGAGCACTCGTGAACGGCGAATTGTACGTGTTGTGTAGTGTTGCGTTGTGAATGTGAGGCGACGCAAATAGCCACATGCGCAGTAAAGTTAACGGCCGGCGGGCGAGACTCGAGCGCACACGCGCCGCCGGCTACATCCGATAATACAAGAGTTCGACCCATCACCCAGCACGCCGCAATGCCATAAAGATTAGCTTGGTCTCACATCTCCGCACAGCTTTGACAGAAATGAGGCGTATCTTCAGTGCATCAGTAACAGGAACGTCAGGAACCCAAAACCAGAACGTGTTTGTGCTTATTGGAATGAATGAAACGTTTGAGCTGCTTCTTACGTAAGCTCATCATATTTTACGCATTATCAGTTTAGTTTCAAATTCTGCATCTGAATTCATACAGAGTTATTCCATTTCTTTATCTATGTTGTAGATTGATTATCCTGATAATTCGTCCGGAATCAGACTTAAGAAAGAAAGCACAGTATTAAGTGTAATTGTATGTTGTATTGTATGGTATATAATTAGTGCGAGTATTGCACGCAATGCGCAGCGGCGGAGAGCGGTGCTCATGCGGAAGTGCTCCGCCTCACTCACGATACGGCTGTTCTCTCTTTCTCTAATGTAGATTTCTGCTACACCGGGCTATAGGTAAATGCTGATTGGCTTCGTATGATATCTAGAATCTTTCATCCACAATAAACACCCTCGTGTCCTTTGTATCTGGTGGCACCCGGTGCGAGAGTCCGGATCCGGAGCCGTCCGGCGACGCTGGCGACGGTACCTACTCACAATCACCGCGCTCGGGCTGCTAGAGAACAAGAAAAATCAGACCAGCCACAACACTTGAGTTTAGACTTTGAAATTCTTCGGAGCGGACTTGACTGGTAAGGAATTTGATAAAGAATCCCTTAAGGGAATCACGGAACTCCCAATGTCCCAATGCAATGCACTGATTGATGCAATAGTTTTCAAACTTTCAAGAAAAGTTTCAGGATTGGCTGAATGCAAATGATATACCGTACAGGTTCCACCCCGAACGACTCAGCATTGTTTACTCAAGTCGATAGGATATTGTCGATCACTTGTCGATGACAATCTTGTTGTAGGTGGCGTCTGTTATCTGTTAACCGTGTTGCTGCAGCAATCAAGGCGAAGTAGCAAAGTATTTCAATCAAAACCAGAAGTGTGGTATCAGCTGGTATCGTAGGTATAGTGTAGTGTAAGGACCGGTTGCGGGCGCGGCGGGAGGCCTGCGCCGCGGCTGCAGCTGGATGCGCCCGCGCAGGCGGGAGGCGGAGGGGCGGTCAAGGCCGCGCGCGCGGGCCGGGGCGCCTCCGCCGGCCCGGCCGCCGCGGGCCCCGCGCCAGTCCGACCCGCGCCGCCGCTCGAGAGGCCGCGCCGACCGACAGTGCAGTGACAGTGAAGTGCCAGTGCCGGCCCCGCGGTGCCTTCCTTGTGTCCCCTGTCTCGCGCGACATGCGCAGCCCGCGCCTCGCGCCGCCCGCTCCGTGACTACCAGGAACAACTCAGGTAAACACCCGTCCCTTTTCTGCCTGCCTTTCATTACCATAAAACAGGTAATCGGGAGCTTTATTGTGCTTTCCGCGTTCGTGTTTTTCCAATAGTGGCCTACTAGATAAGTAAAGAGATGCAAAGTTATTCCGATAACGGTTATTATCTCGAGCCCGAAATTAACGTCACCGCCGGTGGAATGGTGTCGACCTCACCCGCAGAGTGCGAGAGGTGAGTGAGGCGGCACTAACTTCGAGTCCCTTTCGTTGACGCTTTGGTTGAAGGTAATGAAGGTATCTCCCAAAACGTATCTGGAGGTTTTCCAAACCATCTTAGAAGTGTCTCGACAAACGGACGTGTTGTTAGAAATCAGGTAGACTCAGTCATCCATGTGCAGCGGCTGCGTCGTGCGCATTCTTGCGACTGCGCACGAAAGCCCCATTAACGCGCAGCAGAGCAGCCGGGCGAGAGAAGGCGGCGCGGGCGCCGGCCTGCTCTGTGAACCTGGCCCGTGTGGCCCGTCACTGGGATACCTGCTCGTTTTACCATAATGTACTTGCCTTTTCACTTATACGTCAATAATTATGTGTTGTCGTACTTGCGATAGGTATTCCGTGTTTTACCCGTCTTCAAAATTGTTTTTTCTTTTTTCTTCTTGGGCAAAACGTGTTTTTCTTATATTGGTATCAACTGGTCGGTTATTACTATATCCAACCTTTCGAATGCACACCTGACCTGCCAACGAGTTTTGTAACAATGAAAGATAAGAAATAGGTACCTATACCCGACAGCAGCGGAAAAGACTGGGTTGCTGAGGTCCACGAGGTTTAGGTGCGTAGGTACAAACATAACATGTGCCAATTAGTCTTCATAGATCCTTGCTGGTTAAAGTTAGGCCAATCAACATCCTTATTTGGATTCTTAATGTTACACAACCACCCCGAAACATTGAACAAGATATTACTATAGTCAGCGTAAAAGTAGCGACACATATGAAGGCGTCAAAAGTCTTTATTACAAAGGAATAAGAACCTTTGACATCTTCATATGTCAAGCTACTTTTGATGCTGACTGTACCGTACTACCCTCCTTAGTACATATTAAGTTACGTGGCCAATCCAGCGCAGCGCCAATTTTAACCGCCTGAAGCATGAACCATGAACATGTTCTAAAGTTAATCCAACTGTAGGCAGAGATCAAGCGACCGTAGAAAATAAAGTAACTCCAGTAACGCGTCATTGCTACCGTAATTCTCAATCGAGCAAATGTCTCGGTGCATTGTACATGATGAAGTTAACACATCATAAAATATATGTATTACGATTGGAAAACACAGAGTTTGAAAACTCAATAAACTTATTTCTTGGAATAATGTACCTAATTTGTTTTGCCTCGCTCCAGCTACTGTTGTGCTCAGACGATGACAATGCATAAAACAATTGAAAATCAATCACTTTTAAATAAACCCACGGTTGGAAGAATCGATTCAATTAATATTAATGCCTACTTTGAAATAGGTCACTGTATTCATTGAGTAGGAACCGTTATAGTTTGACGGACGAGAAGGTTGGAAAGTGTAAATTACTTAGATATTTTGACCCAATCTTCTGAGAATTATCACATTCTAGCAAGCCTTGCGGCATATTATTTAATCTTTGCTGGCAGTGTGCAATGAAATCAGGAAAGAGAAGACTTCGCGAACACAGAGTATCGACACAATTCATCGACGTCTTGTCTAGCATGTGGGCGGCTGATGTGCCGTCCTCGTCGAGGTTCTGCGAGGAACCTGAGGACCCTTCCGTCGCCGTTACCTGACCTCAGCTCAGCCTGTACAGTTACCGACTGGTGCCAAACTTCGTCACCGCTCCGCCGTCACCTGCTTATAAGGGTACGCAGCGGGCTGACAAATGCATAAATCAAACGGTTTCCGAACTTCCTTGTGGTTTTTCGGCGAATACCAATGAAGTATATAAACAACAATTATTGATGCGTCATCGTTTCGGTTGGCGCGAGGAGCGACCCATCATTTTCCATTAATTCTTATCTCGCACAGAGACCGGTCTGTGACCTCACGGTTCCCGGTAAATTATAAGTCAACTTGTCACTTACCGTTTCACTGCATGACCTCATAAACTGTCAAGTACCTTTCGGTTAGAAATGGTTTGACTTGAAAGGTCATATAGTGCTAGCGGCACGCAAAAAATGCTGCAAATGGTGTTAAAAGTATAAACATCGGTACCTACGATTGATCTTTAGGACATATGAATCAATTTAACCCGTTGGACGAAAAAAAAAGAAAAGGAGCGGAGTTATGACGGCATCTTTCTTTTGTATGGAATTTAAAAAAAAAATGTTCTGAATCCTATTGTATGTGGTATCAAAGTTTGTAATAATGAAAATTTAAAAAAAAATACTACATGTAAATATTTTAATAATTGCTTTCTCGAGGTTAGATATGAGGATATTAGGTTATTAGGTACCATATCAGGTATATTTTACAAAAAAAAACCAACGGTATCGTACCTGGAGGAGCTCAAACATGGAATGTTTTGAAAATTATTTTTATTTTATTTTAAGACTAGTGACCAAAATGTAATGGTGTGATATATTTTTAGAACCGGCTTAGAAAGCCCTTTCGTTTGATACTACACACGATAAGATTCAGAACATAATTTTTTTTAATTCCATACAAAAGAAAGATGTCGACATAACTTCTCTCCTTTTCGTTTTTTTTTTCGTCCAACGGGTCAAATTGATTCATACATCCTAAAGATCAATCACACCGATTTTCATGCTTTTAACACCATTTGCAGCATTCTCCATAACAAGCCCTTGTGTGCCGACAGGACTAATATGATTAACTTCTTATTTATCCATTCTTATGGACCATAGACACTAATTTCAATTTTTTATTTTATTTTATAATACTAAATATTATATTATTAGGTGGAGATCACATGTAGATAGATAAACATATTTACAGATTTTTTTTGGATATACGAGTATGCAAAACATGATTATTTACAAAATTTGCCGCATGCTCGTAATATGATTATTTGAAATTAAATAGTCATTAGGTATAATCCGGTTTTTATAAACAATCACACTTGCGTTTATAATTTATTGTTATCGTTTGCTATAATCATTATAGCACCATCAGGGATAGTATAAATGAAACCATTACCCGCCCATTCATACAATAAATACTACCGGGAGTACCGGGTCACCTTACTTGACCTACTAACTTTTTCGCTAAAGTTTAATTTTATCAAAATTTTAAATAGTAATATTATCAGATTATATAATATTTCTCCCAATAATCATGGTGTAGGTAAGGTACGTACTGTAAGTTGTTTATTTGTAACCTAATGATTCTACATATTATTAAAATAATTAAAAGAAACTGGGACTGGGCGGGCCACGTCTGTCGCATGCACCCGGATCGGTGGGCTAATATACCTAAGCTACCAAATGGATGCCACAACAGCGACGCAGACGTGGCAGGCCTAGACGGAGATGGCGGGATGACTTAGATGCCTTCCTCGCCAACTGGCCGGACGAAGCACAGACACGGGAGTCGTGGAATTTATGAGGAGAGGCCTTTGCCCAGCAGTGCGACACCCCTATAGACTAGATAAAAGAAAAAAAAGAAACATTTCCCAACTATCGGAGACCAACCAGAGAACACCTAATGAATTTGCTGTCACCAATCTCTTACCCCCAGGTTTCTGCCCTGATCATCTAAGCGTCTCGGCTTGTGTCTCGACTCAACTGAAACTCTCTCTATCTCTGTTGTGAAACACGTCTTTTCGCTGCACTCTCCTTGCACTGTGTTTAAGTTTCGTAGTATAAACAATCACTGAAGCGTATTATATAAATCAAAGAGAGCGGCGGCGGCGGCAGGCTTGTGTTGCGGGAAGCAGAGCCCAACCAAACACGCCGGTGTTTGGAGTTGAGAGAGCATGCGCGTGCGTCGCTCGCGAGCACACGACACGGCGCGGCACTCGCGGGACTGGAAAATGCTTGCAGGCTGCACCTACTTATTCTTAAGACTGCGTCGTGCAGGGTAAATTATCAGCGCCTGTCAAATTTCAATTTTTTTAAATTATTTTCCCCAGTAACTCACACATACATATTTCACACACACTACTTCATTTTGTTGGCCCGGGTCATTGACTTACATTTTTTTTTAATAGGTATTTTCGGTTGTGTATTGCCACCAGTTAATCAGAGTTAAAAACTCCTTAGAGAAATCGAAATTGTCATAACTTGTCACCATCTTGTCACTGTACAATGACAATGCTCTGTCAATTTCTTTAAGGGATACAAAGTTTTGATTTACAATATTTGATGATTTATTAAGGCATGACAAAAATGTAAAAATAAAAGTCAAGTTCTGATCTGTCACCAAAACCTTACTTCTGAAAATTGGGATTTGATTTTAGTAAAACGCTCCTAATTATTCATATACAAATATATTAAAATACCTATATTTAAGTGTATCAATGCCATGGCTTAAGCTGTTATGTTGTTAAATTATATTTAATTGAATAAATGGTGAATAAAACTTAAGAATGTGTAATCTTTCTGCAGGCAGGGTCACTACCAACTAAGCTAAAGCGGCTTTTATAGGTAATGCGAGTTTTAAGCGAAGATGCGGTTGTTTTATTTCGATATATATTATGTAATGAAACTTAATGAAAATTAATGGCAGTATTTTGAAATAAGTTTGTTAAGTATTCTTAAAACCTAATGATAATGAAATAAGTAGGACAAATATGATCAAGTAGGATTTAGTAAATCATTGTCACTATCTGTAATTGGAACTTGGCCGGCCGGACGCGCTATCGTGTGCATGGTTGAATGTACGAGTCCATAGTTATGTTATGACAAATTAGCTCTCATGTTCCTTCTTATAAGAACGATAATTGAATAGAATAATTAGTGGAGTAAATTTTACTGACCTTTTAACACTACTTGGACAATGGTTGCGTATAGCTAAATCCATGTCCATGCTGCATACATGCTGTAATGTAACAGTTATAATACTTATAATATACGCAATTGAAATTGCAATCTTACTATTATTTATTACGTTTATACGTAACGTCCATACAATTATTGCGACGTACTTTTTTTGTTTTTTCAACCTGATTGTGGCCTTATAGGTCGGGCCCAATAAATCGATAGAAGTGCGCGGTTGGAAAGTGGCCTTTGGAAAATCCAGGGGAAACCTCCGACACGACCACGCGGGAGGTTTAAACACTGGGATACTCTAAGAGTTTGCGCTCCAGTGAGATTGGTTACGCGGCTTCTACCGAATCTGAGTTGTGAGTGGAATCGAGCTACTTACTGGGAGTTTTGTCGCTGGTTCACTAAACTCTACTAGGCCCGACCTGGGTCGGACTGACTCTACCCGGTGTGACGTACTTACGTATATCCAAAGACTACAATGTATATACTAAAGTACGTATATCCGTATATCCAAAATCAAAGCAGTGAACCAAATAATTTCAAACCATAAAAAACAATCAAATAGAAATTAGAAACCGTACTTACAGACCTGCAGAAATAAGTAGGACTACATACATATATTTTGTATAAGACTCAGATTATACGTCGTCGTTAGAGATATAACTAAGATAAAAAAACACATTTATATTTTCATTCTATAATTAGTATGACCATGCGGCTTCGACAGTACAATCTTCTGCTGCTTATTACTTTCTTTGTTGTGTGACACTGCAGATTGATAATCCACGATTCCTGAAGTTATATCACGACATCTGAGATATATTTAGCCATTAAATGTATTCCTATTTGACGAGAAACCGTGAATATCCACACAAATTTCAATAAGTATTCCAATCCAATCAATCCAATCAGTGGGTTCTTCAATGCTGAGGATCGTGACCGCTATGTCTCTGGCGGGGAGTGCAGATGGCTCGCCAGTGGTTCCGATGATGCGCTGCATGCAGCGCCTGGTGTTCTCGGAGTCCGGCGAATTTGGAGATTTTTTCAATCCACCTGGCTGGCCCGAGCTCGTCTATCCTCCACCTTTCCCGTCATCATGATGTACTCGAGGCTAATAGGGACGACGCGCGATATGTCCAAAAAATGCCAGTAGATAAGTATGCGTTGTTGGCAAACTGTCGAGAGGCGTGTGTGTATGCGTATTTGGTGTTCGATATCAACATTAGATACGTAAAATTATTGAAATATAAAGAAAGAAAAATGTACACAAATTTTTATTTGAAGTAAGTGACAAATGTCATTACGTTATAAAGATGTTCCGTCAGGGTGACCATTCATTGAAATTAATTTCCATTGGAATGAAACGCATCGGCAACCTTTTTGCGTCTAGAATGCGTTTTCGGGAAGGAAAACATTATAATTTGAACGCATAAGTAAACTTTCGGGACCAAACACTGTGTGTTCTCTAAAAAATAAAAGGCTAATACCAAAAATTCCATGTTAAAAGGTTCTTAAAACGCCACACGTCAATATTTATTTACCCTACTTCAATTAATACAATCTTTGTGTCTGGTATACATATTGTATTCGTATACGGGCAAAATGTCAAAAACAGAGCTGTCAAAGCGAAAAAAGGAGCATGCGTCTGCTCTCACCGAGGGCCAATGCCCATCTGTCGATTTTTCGAAAGTATGGTGGCAGGGAAAATGTATGGAAAAGTCACTAAAGTTTAGATTTACGTTTGAAATTCTCATTGGTCTTTGCGAGGAAAAATGTGAAAAGTGTGATAACTTATAGTGAATACTTTTGAGATTTGTTTGAGTGTGATTTTGAAACGAAATAATAGATTTTTCAATTCAATTTTGCCTAAACGCCGACACGCGTTCTTCTCATTTTTAGTGCAACTTTACGGTATTGTATTTATTAAAGTGTAATTTATTATAGATTACTAATAGTGATAACTTGTAAACACACTCTTTGTGATAATAATTACATATATTTTATATATTTTTGTAGAGAATCGTGACCTCCACAGATTGAGAGGTGAAGGTTGTTTTTGCTAAATATGCTCGGCGCCCTCTTAAATGATAGGATAATAATGATACTACTAAGCGCTTGTTCTAAATTACCATATGTATTTGTTTTATGTAATCGTAAGTTGGTTGTCGTTACATTAGAAGTCTTAGACTGTAGAACATGATATTGCATGAGTATGTAGCATGCTAATGCAATCAAAGTGGCCTTTTTTCTCATAACTCATCATAAATGAAAACTGACGGTGAAGAAAATAGACAACATATATTCTAATTATCTACCTGTTCTGTTGAATTATGTTATGTCGCGACATAGAGTTGATCGCATCGCATGGTATTGCTTTATTTATTATGTTATGCATAATAAATCAATCATTGTAAGAGAATCATGGTCTCTGCTCTAGCATTCACGTCGGACGTATTTATCGCGCTAACAAGTGTGTAAGTGCAAAAGGGACGAATGCTTTGGGTTGGACATAAACGCAATAATGCTATATAATATTATTATTATACCACCTAGTGCCGGTCCCAAAGCATGCACATGCTGCCTGCAATAAATAAGTACCGAGTATGAGTACAATTACTAAAATGATAATGACTAGAAAGTGCCACGACGCGGGAGACTAATGAATGATTAGTGCGTTCGTGAATAGAATCTACGAGAGACTCGCTTAGAAATTATTCGTAGGTATTCCGAAATGCGATCGGATTCTTTCAGGGAGTAAATAAGAGTATGTATTTTCTATCATTTACGAGGTGTACTTTACCAATGAAATTATAATGTACCTTGTGCATTGCCTACCGCGAATCGACAAAAGATGCTCGCATCGTGCACGTGAACTATTGTAAGGAACTTGAGATTGAGATAAAGGTCGCCCGAGATAGAGCTGACTTGATTGTTGACCGGGACTTTCGCCGCGCACCGTCCCGTCCTCCGCGGCTTCTGGCCAGCAACCGTCGCCGGCGCAGCGGGTGGCGCGGCGGCGGCGGCCTGCAGTGCACGGGTTATGCAACGCGACCCTCGCTGCGTGGGACAGCGCGATTCATTTCGGAACTCATTGTTTTACGCCGGCGGTAGAAAAGCCAAATTATCTATTATGCACACAACGTTACGTGATTTAGCAAGATGCGACCCCTTCGGCGCCGCACTAAGTAGGACTAAGTCACACTCGCCGGCTGGGCGCGAAACAGCCCGGCGGGATTGTTAAGAAACATTTTTTTGTTATAATGAGCGAGGCACCGAGTAACGAGGCAGGCCAGGCCGCGCACGCGAGCCGAATCTGTGTATAAAACCCTGACGAGATTGATCTCTGGCTTCGCGAAATCATCTCGATCAGTAAAGTTAACACCCAACGAATGATATTATTATAGTTTATTTTGTTACAATTTCACTTTGTGGTGCACAATAAAGTATATATTATTATTATTATTATTATTATTCGTTAAGGAATCTGATCAACGGATGATTTCTTGGTAGAGATGGAAACAGTGAACGGAAATCCTGGAGACATTTAAGACCGTGCAGTAGCAGTCGCTAAGAAATATCTAAATGGATTGTATCTAGTTGATTGCAACTTTCCGCCGAGATTCGAGGATTGAGCAACTGCCCCCACTGGGTTCGGGTTGTCTTGTCAGTGACAGATTGCATTACGAAAGAAAGGTAATAGGAATACAAATTCCGAGCAGCCTCTTAATTTGCCCGTTCTCACCAGAAATACTATGATTACACAAGTTTTAGTCTGCTCTTAAAAGGTACATATTTACTTGAATTTTTCTCCTTTGAATAATCAAGGCTGCAGCTCGAAGGCTGGAGTAAAACGCGAGTACCTAATTCCGCCACATTAGTTCAGTTTCCAAAGACGTTACGAGTGCGAAAGAACTGCAGATAGTTATTTAGCAGATAATTAAGGGTAATTCCTCCTTAATTAGCGCTCGCTGGACGAACGTCTACTTCAACTGGTAACGTGATGTGTTTAACTGCAAATGTAATGGACGCACATGCACAATGCACATGCATGCTACATGCTGTCCGTCCTCTATACAATGCAATTGTGCTGAATGACGATTTTCTGTTATCTATCAAGCTGTGGTAACAAGTGTAGTACCAGGCTGTGAGCTAGGAGGTCTAGGAGTAAACGCGTCGTAAACTGCCGCGAAATAACGTTTTTATACTCGTCGACTACAATATTACAATTAGAACTTCATAGACCATTGCACAATATTATACATTTTAAGCTGAACTAAAAGTCTATGTTCTATGGAGTAATATAATATTTCATTGTACAACTGCGCGGAGAATCAAAATATCATTCAAAAATAGAACGCCGTAATTTGATGAAAAAAATTAAGTTTAAGGAGACTCATTTTATGAATATTTCAACATTGATAGTGCTTCCCGCGCTTCTGAACGTAAAAACGTCAATGCACTTGTCAAATTGTCTACCTACTTAAACGGTCGTCTGGATACTGGCCATAATCATTAGAAAAAAAAAACTTAAATTATCTTGCGTCGTGATTGGTCGAAATTTGACATGATGCCAAAGGCGGGCATGGACTGATAATTTTTTTTTCACCTCACTAGCTCGGAAAGCCCTTTTTTATTCTTTAAAAACAGATAGCAAAACTGCATTTTATCCACATGTGTGCAAAGTAATTTTGAAATCCGAACGCGTTCTTAGTTACTTTTTTAACATAATAACATGTAAGGCCGTGTTCCCACTATCCGATACAATATCGGTGTAGGATTCGTTACCGATAAAAATGTATGGAAAACTGCTTAGTGCTCACACCATCCGATCCGATATCGGTCAGATTCGTATCGGATCCGATATCGGTTAGTGTGGGTGGACACAAAACAGCCAGGACAATTTTCGCCCATCTGATTTTTTTTCAGGTGGTGTGAAAAAAATCAGTCCTTGGATTTCAGATTAAATATTTATTTTGATTTTTTTAAATAATTATTTTGAATTTTAAGCAAAAAAATATTTTTTTGCAAAAAATTGTCATTATACTCCATTTCGACTAATTTAATAGGGATTTCAAATTTTTCATTTATTTTGAGTTTTAAGTCGAAAAAAGTTTTTTTTTGCAAAAAACCGTCATTATACTCGATTTCGACTAATTCAAGGATAAGGATTTCAAATTTTATCATTATTTTGAATCTTAAGCAAAAAAAATTTTTTTTTGCAAAAAATCGTCATTATACTCAATTTCGACTAATTCAAGGATAAGGATTTTAAATTTTACAATTATTTTGAATTTTGAGCTAAAAAAATATTTTTTTGCAAAAAATCGTCATTATACTCGATTTCGACTAATTCAACGATAAGGATTTCAAATTTTACATTTATTTTGAGTTTTAAGTCGAAAAAAATATTTTTTGGCAAAAAATCGTCATTATACTCGATTTCGACTAATTCAAGGATAAGGATTTCAAATTTTATCATTATTTTGAATTTTGAGCTAAAAAATTATTTTTTTGCAAAAAATCGTCATTATACTCGATTTCGACTAATTCAACGATAAGGATTTCAAATTTTACATTTATTTTGAGTTTTAAGTCGAAAAAAATATTTTTTTGCAAAAAATCGTCATTATACTCGATTTCGACTAATTCAAGGATAAGGATTTCAAATTTTATAACTATTTTGAATTTTAAGCAAAAAAATATTTTTTTGCAAAAAATTGTCATTATACTCCATTTCGACTAATTTAGGGATAGGGATTTCAAATTTTACATATTTATTTTGAGTTTTAAGTCGAAAAAAAGATTTTTTTGCACAAAATCGTCATTATACTCGATTTCGACTAATTCAAGGATAAGGATTTCAAATTTTATCATTATTTTGAATCTTAAGCAAAAAAAAATTGTTTGCAAAAAATCGTCATTATACTCGATTTCGACTAAATCAAGGATAAGGATTTCAAATTTTATAACTATTTTGAATTTTGAGATAAAAAAATTTTTTTTTTTGCAAAAAAATCGTCATTATACTCGATTTCGACTAATTCAAGGATAAGGATTTCAAATTTTATATTTATTTTGAATTTTAAGCAATTTTGCTTTATTTATTTACTTTAGCATTTGTTTTTGAATTTTGCTTAATTTTTTCTTGTGTTGTTTTGTTCAAATTTAGTTTTTATTTTCTATTTTAATGAAATGAAAAATTGGAAGAAACCCATTATTTTTTTATTGTTTTACTTTTGTTTTTCCTTTTTCTATTTCCTCGCTTTAGTGAGGTGAAAAGATTTGTGTTACACACGGCTGCAAAGTTATTTTACGTCTCGTGTGTTGCAACACTCGCTATGCTCAGGATTCTAATTTTGAACCACTCGCTTCGCTCAGGATTCTATTTTCGAACCACTCGCTGCGCTCGTGGTTCAACCATAGAATCCATTCGCTAGCTCGTGGTTCAACCCTAGAATCCATTCGCTAGCTCGTGTTCCAATTCCACACTCGCGGTTAAAATACAACTTTGCACCCTTGTATAACAAATAACTATTTTCAATCTTAACGGCACCGGCCCCGTGTGAATTGTTATTACAAATTTACAATACTGTGATATTATCGTAAATTTCATAATTAATTAGACTTGTTTTCAATATTCCTCAATACCCACGTGATACGTATTGTGAAATTGTGATATGTGCAGACCACGTGCTATTAATCACCGTGTAACCTACATGCACAAATGAGATCGTTTCAGCGGCAACTTTCTGTTATTTTATTATTTTCGTGGACTCGTAGAAAAAGTATTGTATACAATAGTTATATAATTAGCTTTTTGAGTCTCGAACCTTACTTAGACCACTCGGCAAGCCTCGTGGTCTAAACGCGGTTCTCGACTAAAAAAGCATTCATTATATAACGATTGTATAAAATACTATTATCGAGTCATGTCATCTCTGCGCGGGCGCGGGCGCGGGGGCGGCGTGACAGGATGCACTTGTGGTTATTCCTGTTCCGAAGCCGGCTCCCCGCGGCCCCCGCCCCCGCCGCGCCTGAGTTTGTGCAGCTAACCTGTATTGCCTAGGGATAAGGACTGGCGGGGAGCGGGGAAGTGAGGGACCGAAGTGGTTTTGCGCGTTGCGAACAGGCCCGGTCGCTGTGCGACTTGTGCGAGTGCTTTATTTGGAATTGCGAATCTTCTGCGGCTGCACTTACATATTGAGTTTTAAGAATGCTTGAAGGTAAAGCATAAGTTTACCATCTGTGGCTAATACTTCCAATTGATCCCAATAAGGCATGTAGGTACGTGCCACACGATACGACGCACGACGCTCACATTTGATTGTATTCACAACGTAGGTATGATAGCTGTAGAATGTCGTCGTAGCCATAATTTGTACCTGAGAACTAGAATGACACGTCGACGTTATGTTTATGACGTCTGAGTAGGATGCCAACTACTAGAGATTAGCGTGATTAAAACGTTTAAAATACTTCATGTAAAGGTGGGCAGTTTTGTGCCGGTATGGCGTGATATAGGATCCTATTATATAAGTACACGTATTCATGATTTCAGGTTATACTCGTATTCTTCTCAATCGATAACGGCTCCGTATCTTATCTTCCCGATTGCACGATATCTCGGTGATATTACGTAGTATAAATTTATTTGGTAGATATCTTGTGATAGTTGTGATAACACACAATTACATACAGGATCGAGTGACTTCCTAATGTTTTGATACCAAAATACTGTACGTATGTAACCACATCAAAATGCACACAACACGCGTGTCTCCAGACTGCGATGTCTGCCGGAGTGGCGAGGCAAGGGTGGAATCAGGATCATTTCGATTCCATTAGGGCCGACGCTAGCTTACGCGGGTGCACGGAGCGGGTCATACTACTGCCCTTACCTTACAGGCAGGCGGCAGCCCCGGGCCGGGCCGCGTCAACAACCCGCGACGAGGATATCCGCGATAACGATTAACACATATGTGCCATTTATTAGGTACTGATACACCCACTTGTTAGTAGATAGTTTTTTTGGAATTAGTAAAATACGAATATCATAAAGTAAGGACGTAGGGTTAGGGTACAACAATTATAATTAGCAGTCATCTAGACATCAGCTGTGAGGATATCCAGTAATTACAGCATAGACATACAGTATACTAGTATCTGTGTGTCGAGTTGAGAGCGTCCGCACTTTCCAATAGAAATGTAAAGTTCAATGAAGCCGCTCCGCGCGGTCCCACGCCACGGCCGCGCCGCGCAAGCGCAGTGCGCAGTGCGTCCGCGCCACACCGACATTCGATACTTGCTTTACGAAATATGCCAGTACCTAGTATGCTGTTTATTTATAATACCAAATTGGTACATGCTGGTTGATTAGGATAAGTTTCCTCTTAACTACGCATGGACATGGACAAATGTATGTAGATAAACGATGATAGGAAGGCTCGGCAACCAAGGGGTTAGCCACCTGGCGCCCCTGGGCCGAACGCGTTGCATCACGGCAATTAGCTTGGTTCGTGATCGTGACACGACGCATTTTTTACTAAACGTGTTCAGCGTTTCGTGGCTGCAGCGCAGACCACAGCCGAGCTAATAGGCACCCGTCACACCGGGGACTGTGGCGAAGGGTGACGGAGAAAGGTATACAACCTAGCCAACCTACATACGATAAAGGGCCCGCAACTGTAGAAAGAGCAATTCGAAAAGTAGCCTCTCCTAGCGGTTGGTGCTACTACATCAAATGCCAACACAATCTCAACCTGATACGCTGTGTCTTCCTGTTTTAATGTGAACATTTTATGTACTCCCCCCATATTCACGTACAGGTCTGTTGATTAAATTCCATTTAATACCTCTCTCGTCCGAACTGCGGCTATGTAATTGCCCAATTTTTCTTTTTTGTTCCCGGGCATAAATATATAGCTTCATGAACAAATACGTCTGAAAAACAAAGTATCATCATCGTAATTGTATGTAACAACACTAGATTACATTGGCCTTGGCGAGGACGTGGCTCGGTGGCGGCGGGGTCACGCGCGCGTCTTCGCGAAGGTGTACACAACTCCGCTACCCGATAACACAACACAGCCCGTCCAGTTAGACACGCTCTGGAAAGTACTGTGGGAATTTATCATCCTCTCTGCTCTGGTATTCGGCGTTGACATCTTAACATGTGCCCCTATTGAGCTTGCAGCGCGTTGAAGTGTAATACCCCCGCGGACTTTCAAAGCTAAGTTGTACATGTACATAGTAAGCGCGAACGAGCCTTCTTTCAATTAAAACATTTAGAACAACAGGAATTCTAAATTCTAAATCTGAATAAATATGTTGTTGTCATAAACACTTAGTTGTATACATATGTGGTTAGTGGATAGTACTTCCTTCGCTCGGCTGGCACCGGCTGGGCCACTTGCGCGCTCTCCGTGCGGCGCGCGCGCTGCCGGTGCGGTGCTGCCACAGGTATAATTATCCAAGCTACTCATCAGTTGTGGAAAAAAATCAAGGCCAATTTGTGTGCCGGTGTTGCAGGAAAACATAAACACGACAGTCCGTATTTATGTATGTATGTTAGTACTTACGTGTATCTAACTCGAATTGGCGTGACTGAGAACTCATCGCTCCTGCAAAATCGTTGGATTCATGACTGCTATTTGTAAATTTTACTTCGCGATGCTGCTTTGACAAGAATTAGGACTGAGCGGTTTAACATGTGATGTTGACGCATGTGTTTGTTTCAAACAATTACTGCTGATGCTGATATTATGTTTTAAGAAAATAATGGCAGCCTACTTGCTGTAATGTTGTTCTATTAAATAAAAGATAAACGTGAAGGATACACGCATTTATTATTATTTTTTACAAGTTTTGTTAACTTTATGTTGCTTCTTCAGTAATGGAAAAGAGGGCGTTCGCCATCTTGGAATGCTTATATATAGGTCACAGAGGTTGCGTTCGGAGACGCGCGCTAGACATTACTACGTTCGGATACACTACATCTATCCCTTTTCTAATAAAAAAAATAACAAAAAAAAAAAGTTTACGTTATACATGGTGTTGGCAACGAGTTGCTCATAGGAACAATGAGAAAAGAATATTATATTACTATGTTATATTATAAAGTTACATGTAATCAGTCTCTAAGTAGGTATTACAATGAGATGCAATGTTAAAAGTACACATGAATAATAAAGCTCTCCTTATAGCTTCACACTCAACCAGTAGCAGAGATCACCAAAAGTCACCAGGGTCGAATATGGTAAGAGGTCCTAGTGTACCTAACATTATTATTATCTAATATATCATAAGATCTAAGACCATTGTCCTTAATAATTTTACCCTGTAGCCATTTGTTAACATTAATATCTTTTTTGAACCAAATATTTTGGCCAATAACGAAATCTGGCTTATACCTAGTGTTACTATTATAATGCTTAATATTTCTAGATACAGTCTTATTAAATTCATTATTTACATTATTATTCAGTTTAGGCTTCAGATAGCTATATGTTACTGGTAACTTGGTTTTTAATTTTCTATTCATTAATAGTTCAGCGGGAGAAAAATGAGTCCCACAGACTGGAGAAGATCTATACTGTAATAAAGCTAGTCTGTAGTCCGTCCGGTCTTCATTACATTTAGTTAAAATCTTTTTAGCTACCTGTACAGCCCGTTCTGCCATACCATTTGACTGAGCATATCTTGGGCTAGAATAGGTAAATTTAAAATCCCAATCGGTAGCAAATTCCTTACATTCTCTCGAGTCAAACGGTATGTGATCAGATACAATTTCTTTGGGTATGCCAAATATGCAGAATATGTCTATAAGAGTGTTAATGATGCTTTTAGAACTTTTATTAGGTATTAATTTAAAGTCTAGCCACTTAGAGAAATAGTCGTATATGACAAGGTAACTTTTACTTTTGTAATCCATAATATCTATGCCCAGTTTTGAGAAAGGTAGGTCTGGAATGCAATGTGGTAACAGTGGTTCCTTAGTATTATTATTTTGATAGGTTTGACATACAATACATTGTCTTACAAATTTTTCTAGATGGTCATCTATCTTAGGCCAATAATACATCTCCCTGGCATTTTGTTTCATTTTAGTCATGCCTAGATGCCCTTCATGTAATTTTTTAATTATATTTAATCTAAGTGCTTTGGGTATAATAAGCCTGTGATTTAAAAATAGCAGGTTGTCGTCAATAGTAATATCTGCTCTAAATTTATAGTAATACTGCACATTATCACATACTTACTTGTTTTAAATTTTCTGGCCATCCATATTTAGTATAGTCTATTAGCTGGGACAACTCATCATCTTTACATGTTTCTGATATAATTAATTGTTTTTGTTCATCAGTACATTGAATATAGTTTGCAAGGCCAACACAGTGAATTACATCATACATATATGGCTCGTCTACATCAGTACATTTTATGTATGCTCGAGAAAGTAGGTCTGCAATGTACATGAATTTTCCTTTAAGATATTTAAAATCCAACTCATATTTTAACAGCTTTAATTTCATTCTTTGAAGTCTTGGAGATGGCACTTCATGTATATGTTTTTTAAGTAGTGTTTCAAGCGGTTTATGGTCATTCAATATGGTGCATTTTTGGCCATAAATGTAATAGTGGAATTTTTTAGTAGCCCATACCACACTGAGCAATTCTTTCTCTATTTGGGAAAAGTTTTGCTCAGCTGGGGTTAAGCTGCGTGAGGCAAAGCTTACAGGTTTACCATTTTGTAGTAAACAGCAACCAAGGCCCTTCATACTTGCATCACATTGTATGACCACCGGTTCTTTTACATCAAAGTTTTGCAATACAGGTGCTTGTGTTATGATCTTTTTTATATTATTAAATGAATCTTCATGTACTGCAGTCCATATCCAACCAACATTTTTCTTTAACAGTAATTGTAGAGGTGATGCTATTTTAGCTAGGTTAGGAATAAATTTACGCAAGTAATTTACCATCCCTAGGAAAATTTGTAATTCTTTTTTATTGCTAGGGCTCTTAATGCTGTTAATGGCAATGACTCTTTCGGGGTCAATTTTCATTCCTTCATTGGAAAAAATATGGCCAAAATATTTTACTTCGTTTAGTTTATATTGGATTTTTTTTTTATTAAAGCGAACATTATGTTGCTTTGCCCGTTCAAAAACTTTTGCTAAAATCGCATCATGCTCTACTTCTGACTCTGCACATATCAGTAAGTCATCACAATATACTATCACACCGGGGATGTCTCCGAAGGCTCTTTCATTGTATTTTTGAAAGACTTCGGACGCTACGGATATGCCAAATGCAAGCCTGTTAAATTTGTAGCATCCAAATGGGCTATTAAAGGTACATAAATCACTGGATTTTTCATCTAGAACAATATTGTAAAAACCTTCCGAGAGGTCGAGCACAGAAAAGATATTCTTATTAGACAACTTTGGGATAATTTCCTCAAGAGTTGGTATCATGTGATGATTCTTAACTAATACATTGTTAAGATCCTTTGGATCAAGGCAAATTCTTAAAGATTTGTCTTTTTTCTCTATTATAACAAGATTACTCACAAAACTTTTGGGATGATCGACCCTGGTGATAATTTGGCTTTCCTCAAGCGACTTCAACTTCTCAGCTAACCGTGCTTTGAGTGCGTTAGGTACTCTGCGCGGCGGCCTCACCACTGGTTCGACCCCTGGTCGAGTGTGCAGCTCCAACGGCTTATCAAATTTGCCCACACCCTGAAAAAGTTCATGGTATTTATTAATAACGGCATTTTTATCATTATTGTTATTACTTTTGATGTCGTTAATTTTGTTAAGGAGTTTTAACTCTAGTAGTGAGCTTAAGCCCAAAATAGCTTTTACATCTTTCTTTATTATTATGAACTCAGTATCATAGGAAACATCATTATGAGTCAGTGTTAGATTAATTTTTCCTTCAGGAAGAATGCGTGCACCCCCAAATACTTCTAAAACTACTGTTGTCTCAGACAGTTTAAGATGTTTATCATCATTGACAACTTTTTTAAGTTCTTTTAGGGACAGGACATTCACTTGTGCGCCAGTGTCGCACTTAAAAGTTATATTACATTTTTTATTAACCGGAAGAGATTCTGTCCATTCGCGGGTGCACTCATTTATTGAATGACATACTTTTACTAGTCATATTCCTTCATCCTCACCCTCATTACTACTGTTATGTGTGTCATGACATTCAATTTGGTTGATGAATTTACAACCCACTTTATAGTGATTGAACAGTTTGCAATGCTCACATTGTTTGCCATAGGCAGGGCACTGTCGTGGCCCATGTTCAGTGTTACACTTTTTACATCGATATGTTCGAGGCTGAGGAAAGGCATTGTTATTGTAATACTTATCTTTAAGCGCTAGTTGTGGCGTTGGCTTCTTAGGCTGCAATGGCAGCTTCTTCTGGATGGCGTCCACGACCGGATCCGATGACTTGGTTAGCAGTTTTGCATGCTCCCGGGACAGCTCCGCCGATCTGCAGACCTCGACCGCGCGCTCCAGGGTCAGGTCCTTGATTTCTAAAAGTTTTTGCTGCACCCGCTGGTCCCTAATGCCTACGACTATTCTGTCGCGAAGCATTCGGTCTTGGTCGACGAAGTTACAGTTGTTCCCGAGTTTTCTTAGCTCTGTGTAGTAGGTGTCGAAACCCTCGCCATCTTCTTGTGATCTTTTGTTGAATTGCCATGTGCTTATAACCTCATTGGTTCTGGGCTTGAAGTATTCTTCGTAGGCTGTCATTACCTCATTAAGTTTTGGTTCTTCATTGTCTTCTTTCTTGTCTTTTTGCTTCAGCGTGTTCAAGTACAGCTCTTGTGCGGGCTGCCCGATACAATTAAGGAGGATGGAGGCTTTTCTCGTTTCAGAGATCTTACCCAATCCGGCTGCCGATATGAAGATCGCAAATGATTGTTTAAACCTGAGCCATGCTGTGTACATATCTCCAATGGCGTCCATGTTTAGCGGCGCCGGCATACGGTATTCCACGCCAGCCATGATTTGTTAATTTTCTTATTACTTTGTTGATTGTTGTTACTCACGAACTTGGTTCTTCTTCGGCTGCGCCATGTAATGTTGTTCTATTAAATAAAAGATAAACGTGAAGGATACACGCATTTATTATTATTTTTTACAAGTTTTGTTAACTTTATGTTGCTTCTTCAGTAATGGAAAAGAGGGCGTTCGCCATCTTGGAATGCTTATATATAGGTCACAGAGGTTGCGTTCGGAGACGCGCGCTAGACATTACTACGTTCGGATACACTACACTTGCAGCCGTAGGTATTTAGGGAATTCCCATAGACCTTAAATAATCTAACAGAATTCCTCTAAGATTTAAAGAAGAAAACAGACACCTTTATCTGTGAAACTACTATTCCTTCTGTGATAAAATCGGGAAAGGAAATGCACGCTGAAGATGTTAAACGTGGTTACGATGCTTGAATATAATTCTATTTGGCATTCACTGTTCTGTTTGGCCTTTCCCCTCGTCGACCTTTCCGCGGCGCGCGCAGGGACGATGAGAATCGCGTCCGTAATGTATGCTAATATTGCTAATGCTAATCTTCCTCGACGCGCATGGCGCACCGCGCACCGCGGCTCGCTCGGGATTTCATTTGAATTGTGAAGCTTACCTAGATGTATGTATTGAGTTTTTGACTCTTCTGTAAACTTGACATTGGTGTACGTTATTGCCTGAAACCATATAGTAGAAATGCAGGAGAAAAGAGACGACTCACTGTCAATCACTCCGATTGACTTCGTTTTAGCTCCAGTAGGTACGGTTTGTTTTCATCATCATCATCATTCTCCTAGCTTTTTCCGGTTGTGCCCTAACGAGCCGGGCTACGCTTTAACACCTACTTCCCAAAATGTGCCGTACCGTTTCTTTCCGATACCACGATTTCTGGTTACTAGTCGAACTCCAGTGTCTGTTGGTGAGGCTGGACTCCGCAGGCAGTCCGGCGGAGGCCTCGGTAATGACCGCGTGACGTCACGTGACGCGTCATGACGCCGCGCGCGGCTTCCGCCGCGGGCGCCGCGCGCCGCCGCACACCGGCCATCAAGGTTACTCGACTACGCAGATGTGCGCCCATCGTGTACGTCGTCGTCCTGGCGACACGGACACGGCTCCTTCGGTTAAGGAAGCGAAAAAGTTGTGTTTTGTACGATATTCCAAGTTACACCGCCACCATCACCTGTGTCTCTTGTTCTTTATCTTAAATGAGGTTAGCTTTTCTTAACCGACAATAATTGCAGTCGCTGTGCTAGTACTGGCGCCAGTGAAGATATCTACTTAGAGATGATGGATGTGGACAAATCTGTATTGTCCCCAACAAGCTTGGCCTTTAAAGATTGAACTCATGCATAGTCAATTATAGAAACATCCGGCAGGTAGTCGTAATGGCCGTTTAGAGCGTGCACTTAGCTGAGTCACGGGGGGCGCCCTCGCGTCATGTCCGGAACTATTCACTACCGTCAGTCGATGTTAGTCAAATTTAGGTGTAGGTAGCGTAATCGCAGGTAACTAGTACTGGTTCGTCAGTAACTACATGGCCAGCTTTGCGAATAGTGAGTACCTATAACTGCCACTGCTTTAATAACTGATGGCATACGATGTTCCAAGAACATGCTGTGACTATTGCACGTCGAATTTATCTGAAGAGCCAGTGTAAAGTTGCAAACATGCCGATGCCGACTAGGGGTTTCATAATGAAATTAGGTACTCTAGGAGTTTGAAACGCATCGGTTTATTGGCTCTCGCTTGCAACTTCGCCAAATGTGGCAATGAGAGCGCACCAATCAATACAAATCCTATGAAATATTTAGTTTGACGGCACTAGCACATTGAAAGGAAGCCTGAGTTACGCCGACTGTGGAGAAAGCGGCCATCCCGCCCTTTACCAACAACGAGTCGATGGGTTTCTACACAGGCGAGGCGGCGCGGCGGCTATCTCGCGATCAAACAACTAGCCAACAATAAGAGATATACAACATTATGCCAACAAACGTGAAGAAACTTCCCTTTCTAGATACGCGGCACCGTGTCAAGCTAAGTTCAAAAAAAAGGAACTGGCGACGCAGCGGCCGTGTGTTATATTACACTAACCATTTGGTGGCACTTTTGACCCACGTAACTCAAAATCTATTGAACGGACACATATGAAATTTGGTACGTTTATTAAAATCCTCAAGGCTAACCAGATTCCCAAATTTCATGAATATAGCTCAATCGGTGATTAAGATATACAAACATCTAAAAATAGGATTGTTTCAGACTAGGATGGATATTGGATGGGAGGATAATAAAAACCTAACCCACTGCCAGGTAGGGTTGCCATACGTCAGGATTTGTCCTGACATGTCCGGATTTTTGACTCTTTGTCCGGATTGCGGCCGGACTTGGCAAGTGTCAGGATTTTTAGGAATGACCCTATTAAAATAGTAGTTTATGCAACTGGTACATAATGAGGGGCATTAAAACACGAGTGTGTTTTATGAAACGAGCCGAAGGCGAGTTTCATAATAAGGTCACACGAGTGTTTTAATGCCTAATTATGTACACTTGCATACATTACTTTATCTACACACATATTATAATTACTCTAAGATGGGTTCAGAAACCGTAGTAAATAAATACAATAATTGTGTTAATACAACCTTTTTTGCACGGTTGCGGAAATATCGAAATCAGAACTGGCAACAGATACCTGAATGTTATTTTAAAAAGTAAAGAGTCCTTATTCTGATGTGATCATGTCGTTCTAGCTCAAATTTCGTGCGATATATACTAAAAAAACATCGAGCTGACATTTCGCATCGACTGAATTTGAATTTTCAGTGATACTAGAATAGGGACGGGACATGTCAACTTTGACATTTAAATTTTGACAGTTTTGTTCGACGTAATATTTTAACATCATATATGAGATTAAAATGAAATATTTTATTACTGCTGTAGCCTTAGCCACAGATAAGAAAATTGCCATAAATTCATTGAATGTTGAAATGAGAGTCATTTTCTACGGTTTCCGAACGCATATTAGAGGATTTATGATATGTGTGTAGATAAAAATGTTTTTTCTCAAAAATAGTATGTAATGTTCTCATAACATCTGTGAAGACAGTATCCGAAAGTGGCTCATCCTGGACAGTTGCCAGAAGTGTCCAGGAAGTAACACCTACTGTCCAGGAAGTAAGTATGTAAATCCCATTACATATCATAAGTTTGGAGCTGGCGGCGCGCGTCCCCCGCGAGCCCGCCCGGCGCCAGCCCGGCGCGCGCCGCGAGCGCGCCAGCCCACAGCTGGTTCTTTAACTACGATTTTAGAACGATCGAGGCGGAATTGTCGAATTTTTTCTAAATATTGTTATTCATACAACTTGTTTCATTTTTGAGAAAAGCACTATACAAGCTTCGACCGTAAGTGCCATCCTGGCCTCGTATTATAGCCGGACCTCGCCTTCGGCTCGGCCGGCTAACTCATACTCGTCCAGGATGGCTTACTTACTGGTCTCTGCAGTAATGTACTATTACGATACATTTATTTTAACGTTTACACAGTTTTAATAAATGTAATGATAAATTAGTAAGTAATCAACAAAAATAGTAATATTTCCTCGAAAACAATATAAAATAGGATAAATTACAGCCAAAGTGATCTCAATCAATTCACGAGTCCCCGCATGCCAAATTTATCTCAGCGCGCTCGGAACATTTGATTTTTTTTTCCAAAAAAAGTAATAAAAAAAAGAAATAATTCATTGCTAAAACGGCAAAACAAGTATAAATAGGTTTATGAACTATGAATAGTATATTGAATTGTGGGGGTCATAGTCATATATATGGGTTATGAAAAAAAAACCTGCACTTTTTGATGAAAGCAAGCCACTTTGCACAGTGATAGTAGAAACCAAATTAAATATTTTATTTCTGGCCAACCGAAGTGTCGCCCCTTGTTAGAAGTAATGTCAGGACTTTAAGGGGGATGTCCTGATTTTTATCAGGACATTTCAATTTTCCATATGGCAACCCTACTTCCAGGTGACCTAGCAAGTTGAAATTTGGCATCGAGCTGGGTAATGTATGATTACGAACCTGAGAAACATAAACAGTGATTTAATTACTATTTGTAATATTTTCAAATAACATTTTTTATTTACACATTAGGCGCCTATTGATTTTGTACTGGCAAAAATGTATAAATGTTATTTGAACCGTATAGTATAGTACAGTACAGTCAGTACTGAGCAAAAATTCTGAACAAAAAGTAATGATATCCTATCAAAACATAAATTTGAAATGAGAGCCAAGTTCAATATTAAAAATGTGCGTCATTATTGACTTCGCCAACAAAAGAATTGATATCTATATGGGTGCCAAGTTTTGCGTAGAAAATCCGGAAACATGAGATGTAGGTAATTCAAGGTCAAGATTTTGACTTGGCTGGTTTTTACGTACATGATATATTATATTTGTCTATGGTATTTTTCTAAACTTTGGTTTGTTGGTAAAAACTAGCCAAGTCAAAATCTTGACCTTGAATTACCTACATCTCAAGTTTCCGGATTTTCTACGCAAAACTTGGCACCCATATAGATATCAATTCTTTTGTTGGCGAAGTCAATAACAACGCATATTCTTAATATTGAACTTGGCTCTCATTTCACATTTATGTTTTGATAGGATAAACACTTGCGCAGTGTGCTTACATCACGCTCATACTCGTATACCTCTAACTATGATTAGACACGCCAGCTGCGATTCCTTTCACGCGGTTCAACTGAATTGCTGTTGCTGAATGCAAGTTAGAAAGGACACGACGTCGCGCGACTAAGATTCGTAAATATAAATATGTCGCTCCATTTTAAAGTGAAGCGGAGCACCCGTAAGTTTTGGGGGAGGGTTCATACTCAAATTTTATCATTGATGCTTTGCAATAGTATAACAAGATATGTATTGAGGCAAGGCAGTCCCACTGCAGACGTCCTGCTCTAACACGAATGAGTTTACAATTAACCATCCCGCTCTCTACGGAAATCTGCGCGCAATTTTCGTGAATATTTAGTACATTTTGATTGATTTTTGAAATACTGGATCATTTATCAAAAATCTATCCGGTTATTGTGTTAGAACAATAAAAAAGCTACCCTTTTTGTAAAGAAAAACGTATCACTGCAGATGACAATTACGAAATAATCAGCATTCAGCATGTAAGTTTATTTTACGATGATATTTAGAATTTTTCAATATTTTGTTCGGTTATTGTGTGTGAGAGAGTACTCTTTCTTTCTCAATCTACAGTAATTGTTGTGTAGTGTAATTCTATGTTATTTCTTCACATTCCAACCTCAAACTTTAATATTATTCTTCTCGCTCTTTCGGTACGTACTTGTACAACAGTACGGAACCCTTCTTATGTGCGTGTCCAACACTTATCCTGATTCATGTCATAGATATAGGTACATATACATATAAATATGAGACCGAGCTGGATTGGGCGTCCCCAGGTTGTCAAGTCAGCGAGGTCCGATTGTCCTGGATGGGCGAGTGGCGAGTGTGCCGTGTTTTTCGGTAATAGACTACTGTCTATTCCGATCTGTTTATAACTAGAGCAAGTCATCAATCACCGTGTGTTGATGCATGTCGTGGCAGCGGGCCATCGCATCGCTTGGGAAACCGGCCCACTGACACAGTTGGCGCGCGCGGCTGCTGCAACCCACAGGATGTGCGCTACGATGACGCCGCACCCACGCCACAGAATAAGTAATAGTTAGTACTATACCCACGCTTCCACTGCACTGCCGGACTAAACCCGCGCGGACTCTGATCTCTTGCTTGTTGCATCCCATTGTCAAGCGGCTCTCTGATATACATAGCTGGTGATGAACGCTGATGCATGGGACGAATGTCATATACCCGAATCCACATATGAATAGTATTTGAGGATTCAACAGTTTTAGGTACCACTAGCACATCCACTAGCACATCTTTAGTAGGTAGCTGTAGCGAACTTAGTTACCAGTGTTACCACTCAGTAACACGACATAAAAGTATATGTAAAGTAATGTTATTTGACTGCGAAATTGAGCACTGCAATATTTGAGCAATTGCGAGTTACAAATGTTATACAATTCGTACACGGGGTATGGGGTGTCGAGTCGAGTGTCGATCAGCAGTTTATTCATAGAGTGGGTGTCGGAAGTCGTGGCGTCGCTTGGAAGCGCAGCTGCTGCGTCTCATGGTCTGCGACACGCTCTCTTGTTATGAAAACAGTCATTAAATCATTGTAGGAGCCGGATGCGTGCGCGCGCGCACGCTCTGCCGCCCCGGCCCGTCCCGGTCAGCCAGCGCGGTACAGCTTGCACTTGCAGATTGTTCACAAACAGCCCTACCAATAAATACACTCAGTCATGGATATTCATTGATATTACTATAATTACCACACATGGAAAGTTTGCAATGGGATTGGGATTTATGATGTTATTTGCAATACACAAACCGACGGCTTATGCTACTCATATTTAGCACTAGAGAAACTGGTCTTCTGACAGCCAAATATTATTTAGTACTCGTATTCTAAATATTGAATGTTAATTTACTTATCAAAACAAAGACTATGTAACCGAAACAAAACTTTTATTGTACAAAACTTTTGAGTTTATTAGCTCTAATGTTTTCTTGAACTTGGCTCAAATGTAAGCCATCTTACTCAACACAGCTCAACTTCATCTAGGAATATGGCATGCTCCTCAAACGTTTCATTCCAATGGTAATGGTAGGCATGGTAGGTACATTCGACATGATGAAAAACTATAAGAAATACCTATACAAACATGGTTAGAGTCGACGTACCAGGGTTCGAAAGGATAATTATCAATGATAGTTATCTTGATAATTATCGTGATTTTTATGGTCTGATAATTATCGATTTCATAATAACTTAAAATTTGAACGCGCTCGCTAAACGTCAACATAAATTTCTGGTCAATGTCAACTGTCAACTATCGATAGCAGGGATAATTATCCGATATTTATCAGATATTTATCCGATAATTATCACGTTAATTATCATGATAATTTCGAACCCTGCGACGTACTACTCCTACTGTTCTGCATCTGCATGGATACAATACAGTGCCGTTATCGCGAGTGGTTTCCCCGCGCCGCGCCGCGCCGCGCCGCGTGAGTCGCGTGACGCTACGTGAGCTGCGCCAAAATACCTGTCAATATTGACTCGGAGGTGTCACAAGATAACATCGCTTGGTATAGGTATTCACAGAAGGAGATACCACTCGCAGAGCACAGATAGCTGCAAACAGCTGATAACTGAATGGTGCTGCTGAGACAGGTTAAACAACACTATTTTCCCCAGGAAGCCCGTTTCCTGCTGAAATTAACGTTATCGTTTTTGTATAAAAAGACTGGTTGACGGGTACTATTTAGTTCACTAGAATTATAAACAACAAAAGGGAGTCCATTTAGTAAAGAGCGGGGGCAATTCGAAGTGGCATTCGAAGTTTTATGGTAAAGAAATAGACGTCGTAACGAAGAAGTAGTGTACCTACTCGTCATTTACGAGGAATTCGTCGAACTATTAAACATGTCCACTGTCCAGGATAAGTTCGCGTCAGCTCCACAGTGCGGTCACGGTGTAAGCCGCAGTGGGGTGCGCTTGTGACACTTGTGATAAAATTAAACTTCTAATAATTTTTTGAAAAGTTTTCAGATTGAAATCTTAGATTTTGTCAACCTTTAATGACATGTGATGGTGGAGTCCATTGAGCAAGCAACGAAACACCTGTACGGTATTTTTGAGGGGTCAATTAGCAGTGTAGTGTTATCGATACAAGCAATTTCAGTTTGTAGACAATCAGCTGCATATTTGAGTATCTAATAGTTACGTTATCTTACTCGACCACTTTTTTTTTAATAAACATCTGATCTGCTGCTATTCAATACCAGTCTTGAATCACCTCCCAACCCGCTCCTAGGGTTGCAATGATTCGTAATGTAACTGAGGCATTATCGGGCTTAGAATTATACTGGCTCACACATTGAGGTAAGTAAATGAGGTACAAAGTAAGTGTACAACACTTATTTCAACTGCCCTCTTCGCTGGTGGCGTGTCTTACATTCACTGTCAGGTCGATGCAAGTGGCGGAGGCGAGGCAAACTCGAGAGCACCGGTCCCTCATAATTTTCCACGTTACGTTCCACGGATTAGTTATCGAGCGCCGCGAGTCAGCCGCGACTAATTCAGCCTTAATGACCGCTGCGAACCGATGCCGCGCGGATCCCGCGCCGGTCCACCGACCCTCCTGATAATCCTCACCTTGACTTCAAGTAATTAGTCTATTCGTCGCGTTCACCGGCGCTGCAGCACTCGTGGAGAGATCGCCTCTGTCGCGCGGCTAATTCTCCAAGCTCATTCCATTTACTCAGTAGGTAGGTAAGTATGTATACTTACTTTTGATTATTTATGATATTTGTGGCTATTCACGCCCGTCCCGGAGATGTGAGATCGCGTTACACGAATATTTTACCATTAATTGATAAGTACCTATCGGCGGCGCGCGTTGCGCTGTCTTTTGGCGTTCTTCAACAGGACAGTTCTTTAAGATGCTATTTCCAAAAATCTACTGAAAAAACAGAGACGACAGTTTTTGTACAGAGTATGAGACATATTGTGAGTCACCGAAGTGTAACGAGAGTTCAAGTGACCTCTTCAGAACCGCGATCGGCGCGGCGCGTCTCCGCGCGACATCAGGCAACGCGTCGCGTCGCGGAGAAAGGTGACCTTTCGCACGCGGCGTGTGGAGTTGATTGTGTAACGACACTAACGACCGATGATCGCAGTTTGTTTATAGAAACCCGTGTCGAGGAGTGCGTGTTTGGACATCCGCGCCTGCGCACCCCGCCGCACTATTGTATTCATTGTAACCTCAGGCTAAATGTCGCGCTAGCCTATAATATGCCAGTTTAGGAATCGAAAGATAACTTTTACAAGGTGTGTGTTACGCGTCTGAAAACATTGTATTTCTATCACTTATATACAAACAATCATTCATTATAATATTACATTTAACCTAAAGTTTCTTTGTTGATTAATATTTAGTGTTCTACTTTAAAAAAAAATTGTGGAGTAGGTACCTTAATAGATAGGTACCTATGTAGAGTATGTAGGTACCCGCTTCGCTACGAGATGAAGGAAGTAAGACAAGAGAATTATACCTTCTCGTACAATTAAACATACCTATACTCAAGTACCAATACTGCAAATAAATATTGAATGTCTCAAAGCATTCACTCCTAGTCTGCAGGCACTTACTCCTCACCATCATCAGCTACGTGTCTAATCATATTTGAATAGTAACTATGGGCCGTGCGAATTTTTGCGACGTTGATTGTTTCGAGTCTCAATGAAGCAGTTTACGGAAAACTGTGGAAGTAAGTAGCCACGACCGCGTTTTATGGCGGTTTAATTAGTCAGCGTACTTAATCATTAATCAACGTACCTAATTATGACCATTGTTAAAATGTAACGATTTTAGGAACATTCTTACGTAGTCGTTTTGATTTTGATTTTATACCACGTGTGCACTGAATGAAAAGATTCCGAACCAGCACCACAGAATAGTTAATACTTAAAGAGTATTAATTACTTACCTAATAGGTATCTCAAAGAGACCCAGACCCACGAGCCATTAATAGTACATTTGGATGCTAGTGCGGAAGGTATGTCATTTTGCACGAGTCCCGAGTTGTCTTGGCCCGAGCCACAGAATAGTATTAGTACATTACTGCAGAGACCAGTAAGTAAGCCATCCTGGACGAGTATGAGTTAGCCGGCCGAGCCGAAGGCGAGGTCCGGCTATAATACGAGGCCAGGATGGCACTTACGGTCGAAGCTTGTATAGTGCTTTTCTCAAAAATAAAACAAATTGAATGAACGACGGTTAATAGTACCTGCATTCTGACCAACTTGTATTTTCATGTTCCGCTTTCCACTTGATGAACTTTTTATAAATGGTCAAATACCTTAGACTTGGGTGGAAGTAATTTTTTCAGTACCTAGTGCGATCTGTGTATGTATCGCAATCTGATTCATCTAAACTCATTTTTAGCAATTATACTTCTGTATATATTAAATCAATGAAGTCAATCCCGTCAAAATACAATGGCAACTTTTTTTAGCTAGATGTTGTGTTAAGACACTGATATTATGCCACAACCCCAATAGAATAGATTTATAAAATCGTTTTTAATTAATCGTAAATAAAATCGTATTTATTTTATGTTTACTATTAGTATTTAATTTCATTCAATCTATTCATGTTAATTTCTAAATTAGTCTCGAAATAGTTAAAAACATGATTGAACTTTATTTCCCGCCAATACACATCGTGCAATACGGACACGTCAACCTCCATGGTACCTACTTTTTTTTTAAATGTCAATTGCTGCCAACTTTTATCTTCTAGTTCTAAATTCAAATATTATGATATGTAATGGGATTTACATACTTACTTCCTGGACAGTAGGTGTGATTTCCTGGACACTTCTGGTAACTATCCAGGATGAGTCACTTTCGGATACTATCTTCACAGATGTTATGAGAACATTTCATACTATTTTTGAGAAAAATAGTATTACATCCCGAGCCGACGGGCAAGGGACAAGACTCGGGACGAGTGAAAATGACACTTCCGCACGTGTATCATATCAAACGACGTTTTTTAATACAGTTGCGAAAAATTATCAAAGGAACTAAAATAAAACAGTAATTAAAAGATACAATACACAATACTTTTACTTGCCATTGTGGGCTTTAAGTACTTACCTGGTCTATCTGGCGTAGGTTAAATACAGACATACACTTTATATAATAATCGTATAAATCACACATATTACAAAAATATTATTAAAACAATACAACTCACTACAAAATTAAATCTTGAAATCATCATCAAACATCAAAGAAGCGAGAATTAAAAAGTCGCATTAACTTTTTATTGATTGACTTTTTTCAACAGGCCATGGTTGTCAGCATTCAGCCAAATCAAATACTATTTTGGAGGAGATTTTATGTCACATGGTAGTTTAATTACATGTAAATATTAATAAATCATTACCTTTCATTTTATAATTAATTACTATTTGATTTTTAAGAAACTAAATGTAATTTTTTTGGCGTTAAAAGAAAAGCGTTCATTCACATCCGGCGCGACGGTCTTCCATAAAACTCTATTAATTAAAGGTCTCGCTTAATACTGTTTCCGGTCATTAATCTACTCAATCAGTCAACTTTTTGAATAGTTTTAGATGTTTTAATATTTGATAACCATTTAACTTGTTTAATATGCATTTTTAATGTTTTAAATATGATAGAAGGTTACTTTTAATGGCCTTTTCTTTATTAAATAAATAAGTAAAGTGACTGAACCTAAAACTCTTTGGTTGGATGTATGGCTTGGGTCAACAGTAAATTTAAAAAAGTTGGAAAAGTAAAAAGCACTAGTGCGCGAAATCCAACTTTGCGCACGATATACAGCTACATAAAGTGCCACTTTTTGAGCAACTGTATTAAAATAGTACATTACTTACCAAGGGCGATAAAACAAAGAATGTCTCAGATCGCAGGTATTTTACGCCCGAGCCGAAGGCAAGGGCGATAAATATGCGATCTGAGGCTTTCTTTATTATCGCCCGTGGTAAGTACAAACTTTTATGTCACCCCCTGGCCAGGAAGTGGGTTTTTTCGCGCGCGGAGCGTGCGATAATGGCCACTTTATGGCTAGGTGTGACATAAAATACATTAACTACTCAGGTGCCCGCAGCTCCTCCTTAGAGAAACAAAATTATCGCAGTTTCCAGACGTGACGCGTGCTTCCGATCCGATCAGAGTCCGAAATTTTTCCGTCAGGATAATCCCGCACGTCGAGGTCAAAGCCTGCTGCCGTGTTACTGGGCCACTCTTATGTGTGATGCGACTCGAAAAATAAGTATATGTCATCCTTTTTCTAGTCGCGACTCGGCACCTAGTCAGTTTGTGCTTTGTCAATATCTTCGCCTGACGAAATCAGTTTACATGAAGTACCTTGATGCGCAAGTGTTGGTTGATCTCGTGGGCAGTGATCAGTTACCGTTGCATTCCGCGCAGGCGCAGCGCCCGGCCGGGGCCGCGCCGTTACCGCCGCGGGCGCGGACGCTTTTTGCTGCGGGTAAAAACTCGCCGGACAACGCCGGACTGACCGAACAACCAAACATCGATTGCACAGCTAACGCTAAGCTTTGTTTTCTTTCATATAGTGAATCTTGTTACGGCAAGATTTGAACTTTCGGAAACCAGCGCCATCTTTTAGTATGTTGTTGCCACTTGTTGCATGTCTTTTCTGGACCCCGAAACTGCCGACTGCCGAGACACAGTCTCTACTAGGTGGGTCTCCCGAGTAATGAATGGTGTCATCACAATTGCCGCTTCCGCGTTTGGGAAAGTGTCAATTACACCCAAACTGTGCCACGTATAAACACAAGCCGGCCAAACTGGAAATTCAGCTTTAGTTTAGCATAATAACCCCTCTAAGTAGTAAGACTCCACTAGATTGAGAGATGCGGATGATTTTATTGTGCGGTTAAACGCACAAGTCGTAACCACTACTTCGATAAAACGAGGTTGGTCCTGTTTGCACAGTATCCTTTACTTAAACAAGATAGGACTATAGTGGGTTTCATTGTGATTTTTTCACCAGTCGAACATGACATAAAGTGCAAGAAAAAGAGATTGTGACAAGAAGCACAGGCAGCACGCGCGTAGTTCTGCTCCGGAGTCAGTTCCGACTCCGACGTTCTCACGTCACGGCACGGGACGTCTGACGGCGGGTCCTCCGCTCGGCCGCTACCGCGTGTCGCAGGGCGCCCGCTCCTCTGCGAGGCCGGCCGTAATCACAATAATTAAGACAGAGATTATCTTATCCCGTTCGTCGGCCGACTGGCCGTGTGATCCACTGGCTGGCTCATTTATCACGAGGCTTTATTAGTGCCAACTGGACAAGGCTGTAATTTATTGTTCTCTCCAATAAATAACATTGTCCTCCCTGTTGCAGCAGTGATAAAAAGATCCAATAATATAAAATACTAGACTCTTAGCTCTTTACTAAAAACTAGTGCTAAAAACTCTTTAGTATAGTATAACTGTCAAAGTTATATCACGTGACGGGCAATGACGTATTAAATTTGTGACTTTGTCATTGGTGACGGGCGCCAATTCGGTGATGATGGCTGTTGTCATGTTGAGGCTTTTCCCCACAAGTATTCCCTCCGGCCGATCCTCGCGTTGCGCCACCACGGTTGCTCGGAAGATCCCGGTCTAGTGCACCCCCGGAGGCCCGCCCCATCCTCCCCCCAGTATGCCGACTGCGTCAGCGTCCCCATGCCAGCGCGCGCCGCCTGCGCTCGCGCCCTTACTTCGGTACCCCCTCAATCATTTCAATTAGGTAGCTATTTGTGAAATGTAGGCGGATGACGTCGGTGGACGACCGTCACCGATTAATGCTAATATTATGAGTACGTACACAAGTTATTCAAGATGAGCTTGCAAAGTAAGACTTGCAAAAAATTGCGAATTACTTGCTCGCTATTGCGAATTGCGAAACGAAAATTCAAGTACCTAACTTGAATTTTCCGGTCATGGTGGCACTATTTGGGGGATATGTGTTGACGATTTTAATTGTAAAAAGAAAATCATTAAAATATCTGTGCTAATATTGAATATAAACTTTATTATGCGATGTCTATATGTGGTCGAATATTGGCACATGAATAATAATGACAGCATTACTCGTTCTCTTGTTCCTCTGATTGATTTATTTGGAAATAGAAGTTAAACTTGTCCGCAACAATAAGGTGATGTATGAGCGATATTAAGGTGGTGTCGTGTTCGGTTCCAGGTGATGCGGTGTGCGGGCGTGTTCGGGGGCCGGCTGGCGGGCTGGCGCGGCGCGCGCGCGCTGCTGCTGCTGGTGGGCTGGGCGGCGCTGTGCGCGCTGTGGCTGCCGCACCTGCGCGCGCCGCCCGCCGCGCCGCCGCACGCGCCCGCGCGCCAGCTGCTGCAGTCCGACCCCGCGTCCACCGCCGCGCCCTCCGCGCCGCCGCCGCCGCCGCCCGACCGCCTCACCGAGGACCAGCTGCGTGCCGACGCCGAGCGGCAGCTGCCCTCGCTGCCGCTCTCCTACTGGCACAAGCACCGCAACGACAAAAACAAGTTCTACAAGTCGAAGGACTGCGCGCCCTTCCCTTCCGTGTTCGACCTCGAGTTCCACAACACGTACTGGCAGACGCTGCGCTCGAGCCAGGGCGTGTTCCACCTGTACGGCGCGTACCTGGACGCGCGCAACGCGTCGCGCATCGGGCCCGCCGTGCGGCTGCTGGCCGTGCACGACCGCATCAAGCCGACGCTGCCCACGCACTGCCAGCTGTGGTTCGAGGAGCGGCCCGACCCCGTGGTGGTGCGGGTCCTCGAGTACAAGTACGTGTGGAACAGCAAGTGGGGCAACTACCGCGACGGCGTGCTGCAGCCCTACCTGTTGGCGTGCGTGTTGCCGGCGGACGTGCGCGCGCTGCGCCCCGCCGCCGTCTCGCTCGTGGAGAAGCCCTGCGACCGCGCCACCAACTGCCTGCGCGTGCACTTCGACGAGCCGCCGGAGCGCAAGCAGAAGGAGTTCGCCGTGTGCGTGAAGGGGCTCGACTTCCAGCACGAGGATCTGTCCGTGCGCCTCGTTGAGTGGATCGAGCTGGTGCGGCTGCTCGGCGCCGACAAGGTGTTCTTCTACGAGCTGCAGGTGCACCCCAACATCAGCAAGGTGCTGGCCTACTACCGCGCGCGCGGGATCGTGGAGAGCACGCCCATCACGCTGCCGGGCGGGCAGCCGAACCTGCCGGGTCTGCAGCACATGTACCTCAAGAAGAAGACGACGCACAAACGGCAGATGGAGCTGGTGCCGTACAACGACTGCCTGTACCGGCACATGTACCAGTACCGCTGGCTGGCGCTGCTGGACATCGACGAGGTGATCGTGCCGCTGCAGGACCCCGACTGGAGCTCGCTGCTGCGGCGCGTGGTCCCGCTGGGCGCGCCGGCGGCCGGCAAGCCGCCGCGCTCCTCGTACCACGCGTCCAACGTGTACTACCTGGACACGATGCAGCACGCGCACGCCTGGGAGCCGGGCGTGCCGCGCTACATGCACATGCTGCAGCACGTGTACCGCACACGCAACTTCACCAAGCCCGGCCAGTACGTGAAGGCGTTCCATGAGACGGGCCGCGTGCTGGCGCTGCACAACCACTTCCCGCTGGCGTGCCTGGGCGGCGCCTGCTCCTCGTACGCCATGGACACGGCGCAGGCGCGGCTGCAGCACTACCGCGCCGACTGCGTCACGGCGCTCAGCAAGACGTGCCAGGAGCTGCGCGCCGAGCCGGTGCGCGACGCCGCGCTGTGGCGCTGGGCCGACCGGCTCGTGCCGCGCGTCCAGCGAGCGCTCCAGGACATGCAGCTCGTGCCGCCCGAGCCCGCGCCGCCGCTCAGGTGACGGTCACGCGAGCGCGAGCGCCCGCCCGAGCCCGCGCCGCCGCTCAGGTGACGGTCACGCGAGCGCGAGCGCCCGCCCGCGGTCTAGCGTCTAGTCAGGCACACACTGAATTAGCCACAACACTACGCCCCGTGCGACTACTATATTTTTGTAAGCATTTATTTTCTATTCCTATTTATTGTACTTGTAAATAGAAGAGAGGTAGATGGTGGCGTTGCTCGCAAATGCGTTGTGACATGTTTTTTGAGACTCGAAAGTGAATATTGATATATTGTGCATGTTCGGCGCCCGTCCCGGTGGAGTGGACTGAACCAAATGTGAACGGACTGTACGAGGCCAGCCTCGACCGTAGCTCAGGCTGGCGCCGCCTGGCTCCAGGACAGAGGATAGTTAATTAATGCCAGGCATTTTTGTATACAGTTTGATCAAATAGTTAGGTGCAATAGATATTGCAATAGATCCTATAGCGGAACGCGTAATAAAGCGTATATCCTCGCAACAACTTGTTTCCTTCCCCCCCCCCCGCACCCGCAGTTCCCATCCATTCAATTTAAATAGATATTTGTGGACCATCTTACACAAATCTACACACAGATGTATTGCAAAATGATTTTCTTTCGGGAAAACTCGGATCTCAATCGGAATACGATGGCACCCGAACTGTCAATCAATGATGGTTTTAAATGAGTGACGTTTTCATATCCATTATTATGGAACTTTATTCTTTAAGTGTCAAATGTTAAAGTGAAAAATGTCAGTGTCAAAGTTACCCCTGCGGCTGTAAGATGGGTACTGAAGCTAATTGAGAGAGCACAATAAATAGGAACTTTTCCGATAAAGTACGAAGGAAAATCAGTTTGCACTACATCCTGTACTAGTCCAAAACTAAGCAAAGCTTGTACTATGGGTACTAAGCGACAATATACATACTTATATCTATATATAGATATACATTTAATAGATACTTACGAGTAAATACATAGAAAACATCCAAGACCCAAGAACAAATATTCGTGCTCATCACACAAATAAATGCCCCGGCCGGGATTCGAACCCGGGACCTCTAGCTTCGTAGGCAGGGTCACTACCAACTAAGCTAAAGCGGTCGTCAAATGAAAGTACATAGTGTTGCATGTGTACCACATAATGTTAATCGTACCGCATGTGGTGTAACTAGTGCGTGGCGTCCACGAAGGTGCGCCCCTCCGCCGGGTGGAGGCTGAGTAAACTCCCCTCCACAACCCTACCCGTACCTACAGCGCATAGACTAGCACGAAATTATTGAGATTCGCTGTGGAGGGGCGCGTCGTCGTGGATGACACCCGCTATAAATGTATACGAAGCAGTAGCTGAAGCGCCTGACAGACGTTTAATTACTGCGTCGCAGTTATGGGTGAGTGCGAATAAGAACGGTTCTCACCTAATTGGCTAAAATTGCAAAAAAGAAACTTGAAAAGCAATGGTACATGTTAGATGATGTTCCGTACACAACCTCCGCAAAATTCATTGATACTAGCCGGGATTCAAACTAGATATGAGCGCCGATGGGCAATTGGCCGGCGGCGGCGCGCCGATTAAAATTGATCGGCGGCGGCGGCGTCGGCGGCGTGACCTTGAAAAAACCTTAGGTTCAAAACAAAAATCCTACATATAGGCGTTGAATACGATTTTTTTTACATATTTGATGCCGGACACGCCTGTCAACGTCATTTCTACTGTCAGGATGACAAACACGCCTTTTTAGGGTTCCGTAGTAAACAAGGAACCCTTATAGTTTCGCCATGTCCGTCCGTCCGTCCGTCCGTCCGTCCGTCCGTCCGTCCGTCCGTCCGTCCGACCCCCGTTTTTCTCAGTAACCGTTAGTGCTAGAAAGCTGTAATTTGGCATGAGTATACATATTAATGACGCCGACAAAACGGTAGAATAAAATCTTTAAAAAAAATTTTTTTTAGGGTACCTGCCCTACAAGTGTTGGTGCAAAAATTTTTTCTGCCAAACCCCATCGTGTGGGGTATCGTTGGATAGCCCTTTTAAAAATATTATAAGATTTCTAAAAGCATTTTTTGATTAAAGAATTGGTTAGCGTGATATTAAGCTTTGAAGTGATAATTTTTGCTATGGTCAAGTGTCCCCCCCTGCCAGCTAAACGGTGGCTACTAGGCATGTGAAAAAAATCATGGTAGTAGTATATACGATGAATTTAAAAGGAAAACTATCACAGCTAAGTAGACATTACTAGTTAACGAGTAATAGTCGAACTTTAGAAATGTACTTTGCAAAAGCAAACTTTCGTACAATTTCCATTGATACCTTAGATAATAATAATAATAATAATAAATATTCTTTATTGCACCATAAATGAGTGATTAACATAAATAATCCTTAAAGCTAGTAGGTAACAACAGGCGGTCTTATCGCTATAGAGCGATCTCTTCCAGACAACCTTTGGGTAGCAGGAGATTAAGACAAAAAGAAACAAGAACAACAGGTAGTGCAAGAATAAGGCATAAGGAGTAGAATAACACATCGAAACTAATATATACAATTACACAAATAAAAATAAATATATACAAATATACATACACACACATATATATATTATATATATATATATATATATATACATATACAGACAAGTAATGCATGTTAAGGGAGTGACAAATAATGACGTCTTAAGAGATTTTTGAAAATGGGCAGAGACTTGGCACATCTTATTTCTAACGGCAGAGCATTCCATAACCGAACAGCTCGAAAAGTAAAAGATTTGTTGAAAAATTTTGAAGAGGAAGAAGGAGGAGCAAGAAGTCTGTTTTTAGTCGATCTGATGGACGATAGATAGTTAAAACGCTCCTTAAGATACGCGGGGGTGGCCGGGTTGAACAGAACACTATACAGAAGACCTAAGATATGAGAATCACGACGAAGACGAATAGGAAGCCACTTGAGTTGGGAACGATAGCTGGAGACGTGGTCATATTTGCGCAAGCCAAATATGAACCTGATGCAAAGATTCTGAAGCCGCTCAAGTTTATTTAGCTGTTCCTCAGAAATATCAAGATAGGAAATGTCGGCGTAATCTAAAATAGGTAAAAGAAGGGATTGAGCAAGCGCAGTCTTAGTGGCGAGCGGTAAGAAGTTACGAAGTCGGCGGAGTGATCCCACAGAAGCAAACATTTTCCTGCTGACCTCGCTCACCTGAGGTATCCAAGATAAAGTGCGATCCAGGATGATGCCAAGATTTTTCACCTGGTGTGAATAGGGGATTACAACACCATCAAAGATAATGGGCGGCAGACTACCAAAATCAACCCGAGCTATGAGTTTAGGACTACCTACAATTATGACTTGAGTTTTAATCGGGTTGACTTTGAGGCCGTAGCGCCTACTCCAGTCCAAGATGCGCTCCAGGTCATTATTCGTGGAGAGGATCAACTGAGGTAGATCGCTAATTGCACCCTGAGAGTAAATTTGAAGATCGTCGGCATAAAGGTGATAAGATGAAAAGATATTGCTAGTAATGGAGTTAATGAAGATAGAGAAAAGAAGAGGAGACAACACGCCACCCTGCGGAACGCCGGCAAGCGTCTACAGGCCCATTTCGGTCACATCCGTTCACTGCAAGATTATGGTGAGTGTCCTGAACAGCAGGCTCTTTGGCATACCTAGAATCAATGAACTCCTCAGTGACCGACAATACGGCTTTCGTCAAAATCGGTCCACTGGGGATCTTCTAGCGTACACCACACACACATACACCAAATTTCGCAGAGTCTGCTGAGGAATCACTTAATACCTCCCGCCCCTTCAAAGCGACACCGTTTTACGGTGGCAGTTCCGAAAACTCGCGCACGAAACGCTTTGCTTTCATTTTTATTGTGAAAACGGCCAAGCTATGGAACTCCTTACCGAAATTCTCCTTGAACCTATATTATTATGGTCCTCAAGGCGAGAGTGAATTGTTTTTTTCTAGGTAAGCGCATTCCACCCTAGACCACAATATCACTTACCATCAGGTAATTTGTGGTCAAGTGCAAAGCAAACGTATTTAAAATAAAATAAAGAATAATTGCGATAGTATATGATATTTTACTTTGATAATTATAACACAAATACTACACGTAGCCTATTAGGGTTCCGTACCAAAAAGGTAAAAAAAGGAACCCTATTGGTTTCACTTTGTCTGTCTGTCTGTCTGTCTGTCTGTCTGTCTGTCTGTCTGTCTGTCACATCGCTAAATATCTCAGGAACTACTTATCCTATCGATTTGAAATTTGGAATAGTTATAAACAAGGGTAACCCAGATACATAGAAGATGGTTTTTTAAATTATTTTATTTTATTTTCTGTGAATAATGACAGATAAAAGGGGGTTCAAAATTTTAAAGTCTGGCAACTATGTCAAGTGGGGTATCATATGAAAGGGCTTGACTTGAACATTCTGAAACAATTTTTAGTTTTTTTTTTTCGTTGGGGAAATTTCGATTTACGAGGGAAAATGTAAAAAAAAATACCATTCCCCCCCCCCTTATCTCCGAAGTTTACGAAGAAAAAAATTTGAAATTATTACACAACATTAATTTGCATGCATATTTTACAGGAAAATTATAGCCATAGCCCTATCTAGTTTTTCTTTTTTTTAATCATCAAAAAACTCTTCTATACTAAGTTTGTAATTTAATCACCTTTGTATATATTTTTTTTTATATTTAAATTTACAAAATTACGTTAAAAATACCTTCTTTCAAATAAAAAAACAATTATTGAAATCGGTTGATGTGATAAAGAATTATCCTTGAAAAACCAACATACGTACTAAGTTATTCAGTCGCGCAAATTAGTAACACAATGCGCCGATAGATGGTGCTGTCATGTTTTTTTAAGATTGTTCCTGAATTAATGGGGTCAGGACGGGTACACAACTACATATACAAGAACTGTGTACGGAACCCTCGGTGCGCGAGTCGGACTCGCACTTGACCGGTTTTTTTACAAGTAGGTATTCCAGATTTCAAATCGATAACATAAATATTTTCTGAAATTTAATATTTAGCAATCTGACGAACAGACGGTTAGAATCGCTCATTAAGGTTCCTTTTATGCATTTTTGGTACTGAACCCTAAAATAAATAACCCTATATAACCGTAAGCTATCAAATTCCAAACTAGTTTGCCGATCGATGATAAAACTGTGTAAAAGGTAGGCTACACAGTATCTGAAACGCGCGCGAGACATAGATCGGCGCGCCGATCGCCCTGTATCGGCGGCGGCGGCGTGGGATTTTCGCCGGCGGCTTCAAACCCACATCCGCCACTTGCCAGCTCCATCTAGCATTACATTAGGTACCTACCTAACGTAACTTCAGGCCCATAGGTTAATATTGAACATCTCACACAGGCAGAAAAAGAAACGAGACCAATAGTACCTATATAGTTAGTAGGGTTTGACTTGTAAAAGTGCCATTGCGGCCTACTTACAGAATAAAGTTCATTTTTTTATTTTATACGGGTGTCCCTGAAACCAACGCAAAAATGTAGAGGGGTAAGTAATAGAACATCTTATAAGTTTTCAATTTAAGCTTTGACCATATCATAAATGTCGTATAACAGGCGGTCTTAGGTACCGATAAAGGGTGACCTCTAACATTTCATGTAACTTTTAGGTAACAAAAACTAAAAAGTGAGTCCTATGATAGCGCCTATTTTTGGAAGTGTTAGTCAGTGGCGATTCGCTGGCTGAAAAGAAAAAGTGAACGGCTGTGGGTGACTTTGCAATACGATTTATAGCCCCTCTGTCAATAACCGTCCCGCATCGAAGCAGACGTCCTGCTTAATCCTGTGTACCGGCGCCTGCGCTTTTGAATTGGCAACGCAGCGGCGCATCGCTCCTGCCGGGCCGGCCGTGCCAGGCGCTGTACCGCACGCCGCCACGCGAGTTCGTCTACATTTTCATTGAAATTCACTCACTCTACATTCGTTATAAACGCGTAAATGTCTTGATATTTACTACTAGTTGGTAGTAAATATCAAGACATTTACGCGTTTTTTTTATACCACGTCGGTGGCAAACAAGCGTGCGGCCCGCCTGATGGTAAGCAGTCACCGCTGCCTATGGACGCTTTCAACCACAGGGGCGTCACATGCATTTACGCGTTACATCAGTAACGCCAATAGTCAGATATTTTAGCAGCTGACCGTATACCTATGCGTGACCTATGCATATCCTTCCTTCAGTAGTATTATGGCGACGTTAGCGTACTATCAGCGACACGGAGAACTTGACCATTAGTAGACTTTATCTCGTTGCAACAAGGCTCACGGATGGTCAGCTCACTGCGCCGCCGATAGCCCGCCTCCGCCGCCATATACCAGGAGCCCCCAGGAAGCCGGCGGTCACGCGCCGTCGCCGCGCCGCTATAAATAAGCAGGCAACAAGCCGCTTCGGGTAGAGCCACGACCAAGCCCTGCAGGTGCAGGGACATTGTAGAATCTTTCAAATGAGAATCAGCACAGCATTTTTATTATTGTTGTGGTTTTATATTGATCATTTGATAACGCACGTTTGAAAAAGTACGCAACACCCTGCTGCTCACACCGCTTTCTCTATCATATCAACTTAAGAGCAATGAAAAAAGATACAGTTACCTATTATATCTACTTTAAATGCTAATTCGACCAAAAATGGGTACAGTCACCATCATTAATATCTGCCAAAACAAATGGCGGCATAAATATCTGACACAACTCTATTTGTAGGGCCGTAAGCACGTGTCAAATATTTATGCCACCTTTGTTACTGTACCTAGTTTGTTCCAAATTTTGAACATACAATATTGACGTTGAGGTCGTTGAGCCCTAAACTTTATTCTTGTTAAAAAAAACAAAATCTAACATCTATTTTGCAAATAAGCCACGGGGGCACTTTAACATGTCAATCGGTAATTAATTAACAATAATGTTGGTAGAGTCGGCCCTAAGACCGCGCGCGAGCTCCCGGTCTCGCTTGGCGCGCGCACTGCCGCGCCCGCTCCGCTCCGCTTGGCATGCGGGGCACGCGCACGCGCACGCGCACGCGCACGCGCACGCGGGACTACAGGCTGCCTCACACTTCATTTTGTATCAACTGTCAACTGTCGATGGCCACGCTAATGCTCCCACGACATTGGCATTTGAGTTATGAGCACTTGCTGTTCGTCCAGGGTTGTCCCGGCCTCGGGAAGCTGCTCGATAAGTAATTTTTTGGGTTCCCATACTTTCAAACAATGTTTTGCATAGGTATGTTAACCAGGAAATCATTATGGATGAATCCCGGATGTGGAAGTTTGTATTGAAGAGCGATAGCTTTCACTGACTGATCTGATAAGTAGCCTTTATTGTCTTTTGTTGTCTCGCTAGAGGTGAGAAGAATAGTCTTTACTCCTTGGGGATAAAGTTGTTTTTGTCTGGGACGCGTTTAAATCTCTCATTACACTCAGGACAGTCTTGATTCATTACATTTCTGGTGTCCTTCGTTACATTCTGTAGCTCTAGTATAAGTTTTTTCGAAAGATTAACTAATTCGAACGCGTTTTGTTTTGTCTCGAAATGTATGAAAACGCTCTCACCGAGTTTGAAATACGCGCGGTCATCGGTTAGCAACAAATGTTATACTCGCTGTTTTAGTTTCCACTAGTGACCACCAGAGGCGCTGTTCACGTTTTCATACCACTTTCATATATTTTGTTTTTGAGACAAAACGCAAACGCGTTCGAATTAGTTAATGTTTCGAAAAAACTTATACTAGAGCTACAGGAATGCAATATCGGGTCCGTAACATAGTGCTTAATGCCCTTGATGTATTAGTAGATTATACACCAAGGGGATAAAACACTGTTTTATGTCACGGGTGCGATATTGAATCCCGAACGTAACGAAGGACTGCAAATTTTACTCCCGAGCGGAGCGAGGGAGTAATGACTTAATTCCTGAGCGAAGCGAGGGAATTAAGACTGAGTCCTGAGTGTAGTGAGGGATTTAAGCGCTCCCAAGACAAAAACAGCTTTTTCATTTCTCATACTCTGAAAGTGCGTCATAGTTCATCTAAGTAGCGTGCTGAAAGTGGTTCATTGCTGCTCTAGAGCAGAAAAGTATTAAAAAAAATTGTATGGTGAATCGGAGTTAAATTGGGCAACGGCACTAACCTGTACAGCCACATAGTACAGATTCTACAGAGATCCTATAATTGTTCAAATGCCTGACTGCTTACCATAAACAACCTCCTTAATTTTTTTGTTTTTTTTTTGCCACAGTCGAAAGTAATATCAATAGTTTGTGGCAGATAAAAAAAAGGGGAAATTATGACAAGGACAACAAATCATATGTCTCTCTCTGTCGCTCTTATATAAAGTTGTATATGACCATCTCGTTCAGTAGATCTTATTATTTGATGTCGAGTCTAATTAGTCTGAGCGTAAGCCGATTATTTTTTTATTAAAAATAAATGAAATAAAATGGTCCATACACAAACACCATTAACGTCAGTCAATAGTTACCGCCAAAATGTTTTTTTCACTGATTCAGAAAATGTTTGTACATATTGTTATTGAATTTAACAAGTATTTCGCGTTGCAAATAGCACGGTTCCTAATTTTTAGGTCATGTCAATATTGTTTTACATCTTGTCTTTTGTGAAAAATTAAACGAAAATGTGCATATTTGTTTTTTTTTGTCTACGAAGCCAAAAAAAGCGAGGTCCCGTGTTCGGGTCCCGGTCAGGGCATTTATTTGTGTGATGAACACGTATAATTGTTGTGGGTGTTTTCTATGTATTCAAGTAGATATGCATTTATCCATGTATGTATATCGTCGCGTTAGTACAAGCTTTGCTTGGTTTGGGTCTAGGTCGATTTTAGTGTAAGTTTGTCCACAAATATTTATTTATTTTTAAATATTTTACTTTCCTCGTATTCGAAATGAAAAGCAGAGTGTTTAACTCGTGTGAAACCACCCATTTCAGCCTCGAACTATTGGCGCTCTCACTTCGTTCGAGCGCCAAAATATCTCGGCAGAAATGGGTGGCTTTCAGCCCTTGGTTAACAATCTACTATATCCCCGAGGAGTATACTCTACTTTTCTCACCTCTTGCGAGGCAATAAAAAAACCAAGGCTACTAAAACAGAATTAAATCAGTCAATCGCAGCAAAATTTAATATCTATTTTAATAGAATCTGTTTTACTCCGTATAATTAAGCGTTTTGTAACTCACGCGGATCTTGTTTTTGGTATTTATTACCTAGTAGATCGACGACTGCTTGCATTCATTTGTGTCGTGAGCACAAGTATTTTGTTCCTGAATCTTAGATGTTTTCTATGTATTTTAAGTATATATTTATTTTTATAGGTATATGTATATCGTCGACTAGTACCCATAGTACAAGCTTTGATTAGTTTGGGACTAGGTAGATTTGTGTAAGACTGTCCACAAATATGTATTTATTTACATTGGTGTAACTGCTGCGAAGGGAGGAAGGCCAGCCCTAGCTACGTCCGAGGCACGGATATTACATAGTGATTTTATTTAAAAATGTAATAAAATATGAGAATAATGTATAAGAAAACTCCAAAATGTAATTCTACAAATATTCAGTTCTAAAACCACGCGAGGCGGCGGCCGACGACGCAGTCTTTTGTTTCGAACACGACGTTCCAAACAAAACACGGAGCTGGTGTGCCGCCTCCTCGCCGCTTAGTGGACTTCACGACATTAGACTTTAATGACAGAACTATAAGAACTATGAAAAGTGAAATCACATTATTACCCGGCGGGTTATAATGAGATTCAGTACGATATTACTACCCGGCTTAAGCCAAGGGTTATAATGATTTGCTTTCGGTAAGGTTTGCATGATATATAATTGGGCATTGACGAGCAGGTGGTGTGAAAAATATATTATAACACCTTACCCCAATAGGTACGCAAAGATTACAAAAGGGTTCCAACATTACAACTGTGAAATATACATACACACACGAGTCTGTGGCCTACTTGTCTTTTATAATTACACGTGCTTAGTCTAAAAAGTATTTGAACTGTTACACTAGTACCCACCAAAAACATAAATGTGAAAATGGGAGCCAAGTTCAATATTAAGAATATGCGTCGTTATTGACTTCGCCGACAAAAGAATTGATATCTATATGTGACCGTCCAGCTCACTGGGGCCTTTATGGTCGGTATTGAGTTACGCACGGATCTATAATCTACAATACATAGGCTACCAAAAACAATGATCACCATGTCCCTAAGTGCCATACTTTTTTTTTAATAAATCGTCAAAGTTACTCAACCCAAAAATGCACTTTTGAGAAATAACTAAGAGAAGTTTAAAACTCATTTAAAGTATGTTCCCGTGGGAAGTTACATAGATGATGGTAGATCCTGAATCTTGAGGTTCTCTTCTATAGGAAACAATCAAAGATTTTTCAATTCCACTACCCCGTTGAGAAAAAATGGCCTTTGATCAGTGCAAGGCGCCGATCATAAAAAAGTAAGGAAATTTGTAATAGGTGAATTATTATTTCGTATTTTGTGATCTTTGTCATAGTGTATGCTAGAAAATAGTTTACTTAACACATCGAATGGAAAATAAAAACAAAATCCTAACGTGATATATATTTTTTTATAAATATAGAAAATGATATTTTTTCTATCTCGTCCAGAATAAATTTAACAATTTCCGTGTAGTATACCATACTTACCTGTAATAAGTCTAGACAAGCATTACACAGGTTTTATTTTTTTTCTATGTCAATTAGTTTCAATTTTATGACCGATTAAAGTTACATGAAAATCATGGTTTACTTCCATACAATTGAGAAAAGGGCCCTTATGGACGAATGTAACCAACAATGTAAGTAAATAATAATATTTACATAGTCTAAGTAGCAATCTTGTATTAGAACGCAATTCTGAATAAATCTTTTCATTACAAGTTTTTTGAATTTTGCGTAATTTTTAAATTATAGGTAGTTACGAAAAAGCAATTTCGCATAGTAAAAATTATTTTTTAACTCTATTTAAAAAAAAACGACCAAGTACGTGTCGGACCATGCACAATAAAGGGTTCCGTACCGACACCTACTAGTCCATATTTAAACCCACTATCCGATACGTCGAATTGAAAAAGGTCGTTTCTTCATAGTAAACTCACGGCACTTACGCCCTTTTGTTTGGGCAAAACAGTTTTTCAGCAATTACTCAAAAACCAGTAGCCGTATTTTTATCAAACCAAAAATCGTCTTAAGTATTTATTAATATTAAAGAGACAGCAAAGTGTATTCAAAAAATGCAACGGGGTAAGTCACCTGGCCACGACGGCCTCAGTATTGAGCATTTTAAATATGCGGGGGTTCACATTCCCAGGGTGCTCTCCATGTTCTTCAACCTATGTCTCAGTCACTCTTACTTGCCTGATGCGCTGATGAAAACCGTGGTGATTCCAATAGTAAAGAACAAGACAGGTGATCTATCGGATAAGACCAATTATCGCCCTATATCGCTGGCTACCACTACCGCCAAAATGCTCGACAGTATGCTTAATTCAATTCTTATTGCGGGACTCAATCTACATGATACCCAGTTTGGATTTCGGCCAGGCTTGTCGACGGAAAGTGCCATTGTATGTTTGAAGCATACTGTCGGGCATTACACTGCGAGAAAAACTCCAATATATGCCTGCTTCCTGGACCTCTCCAAGGCGTTTGACCGGGTCAATTATAGCAGGCTCTGGTGTAAATTGAGGGAAGCAGGTATAAAGCGGGACTGTGTCAATATCTTGCAGTATTGGTATGGGCACCAGTATAATCAGGTCAGGTGGGCTGACGCCTTGTCCGATGGGTATAGGTTGGAATGTGGGGTGCGGCAAGGTGGATTAACGTCTCCCTTGCTATTTAACTGGTATATGAATGACCTAATAGGTGGACTCAGTAGCATGCATGCGGGTTGTCATATTGAAGGCACTTGCCTTAACAATATAAGCTACGCAGACGACATGGTGCTGCTGAGTCCATCTATTGGAGCCTTGAGGCAACTGGTTGAGAAATGTGAAGCCTACGCCAAAGAACATGGGCTGCTGTACAACTCCGCCAAGAGTGAAGTTATGGTCTTTAAGGCTGGAAAGATTAAGCCTTATTTTGTGCCTCCCATCACTCTTGGTGGTGTGGTACTTAAACTTGTTCGTAGCTTTAAATATCTTGGTCACATTATTACTGAAGATCTCAATGATGACCAGGACATAGAAAGAGAGCGTAGGGCATTATCGGTGAAAAGCAACATGCTGGCCCGCAGGTTCACTAGATGTTCAGCGGAGGTAAAGATTACACTTTTTAAAGCTTTCTGCCAGTCTTTTTACGCGAGTGGCCTGTGGGTCAAGTACACGAAGCGAGCCTATAATGCCTTACGGGTGCAATATAATAATGCTTTCAGGATGCTGTTGGGACTGCCTAAATGGTGTAGTGCCTCGGGCATGTTTGCTGAGGCACACACTAACGACTTTCACGCCATTATGCGCAACAAAATTGTGTCATTACTAAACCGCGTTAGGAAGAGTCACAACAGCATCCTGAAAATAGTAGGTAACAGATTTGACTGCGCATTGTTTCAGTACTGGATTGGACAAGTTAAATCTGTTGCTAAGTATATTAAGTAATAATAAGTACAAATAAATTAATACCCAATTGTCTACTAACCTATACCTAAGTTACAATGTTACTAACAAAAAATATGGGTCGTTAATAGACCTGAAATAAAAAGTTTCAATTCAATTCAATTCAATTAATCAGTCACCAGCATCAATATCTGCTATAATAAAGGCGCCATAAATATTTGACCCGTCTTTACGGCCCTACAAAGGAGCTGTGTCGGATATTTATGCCACCATTGTTTTGGCAGATATTATTGCTGGTGACTGTACACCACCTCATTTGTTCAGAATTTTCATACATTTGGAAATTAGAGGGTGGTGGGGGGGGGGGGGGGGGAGCGGCCCTACCTTTTTTTTAATTTCACGTTACTATTATGTAGCAATTCATAGAATAATACTTTCCTACCATATATTTTCATAATTAGAGAGCTTATAGTCGGCTGTGACATACGGACGGACGCACGGACGGACGGACGCACGTACGGACGAACGGACGGGCAGACATGATGAAACTATAAGGGTTCCGTTTTCACCATTTTGGCTACGGAACTCTAAAAATACAATTAATAGGAAATGTAATAAGAAACAAAATTTTTTGCAACGGTCATGCACGACTAGAACTTACTTGACTTGAGACTAGAAATAGGTATTTGTAACGTGTACCACTAGAATCCAGTAAACAGAAAAGGCAAATAAATAATACAGAAATAGTTATTTGTTATACAAGGGTGCAAAGTTGTATTTTAACCGCGAGTGTGGAATTGGAACACGAGCTAGCGAATGGATTCTAGGGTTGAACCACGAGCTAGCGAATGGATTCTATGGTTGAACCACGAGCGAAGCGAGTGGTTCGAAAATAGAATCCTGAGCGAAGCGAGTGGTTCAAAATTAGAATCCTGAGCATAGCGAGTGTTGCAACACACGAGGTAAAATAACTTTGCAGCCGTGTGTAACACAAATCTTTTCACCTCACTAAAGCGAGGAAATAGAAAAAGGAAAAAACAAAAGTAAAACAATAAAAAAAAATGGGTTTCTTCCAATTTTTCATTTCATTAAAATAGAAAATAAAAACTAAATTTGAACAAAAAAAAGCAAATAAATTAAGCAAAATTCAAAAACAAATGCTAAAGTAAATATATAAAGCAAAATATAATTTGAAATCTTTCTTAGTCGAAATCGAGTATAATCACGATTTATTGCAAAAAAAAATCCAACTTAAAATTCAAAATAAATGTTAAATTTGAAATCCCTATCCCTAAATTAGTCAAAATCGAGAATAATGACGATTTTTTGCAAAAAAAAAATTTTTTTGCTTAAAATTCAAAATAGTTATAAAATTTTAAATCCTTATCCTTGAATTAGTCGGAATCGAGTATAATGACGATTTTTTGCAAAAAAAAATTTTTTTTTAGCTCAAAATTCAAAATAGTTATAAAATTTGAAATCCTTATCCTTGAATTAGTCGGAATCGAGTATAATGACGATTTTTTGCAAAAAAAATTATTTTTTTTGCTTAAAATTCAAAATAAATATAAAATTTGAAATCCTTATCCTTGAATTAGTCGGAATCGAGTATAATGACGATTTTTTGCAAAAAAAAAATTTTTTAGCTCAAAATTCAAAATAGTTATAAAATTTGAAATCCTTATCCTTGAATTAGTCGGAATCGAGTATAATGACGATTTTTTGCAAAAAAATATATTTTTTTTTGCTTAAAATTCAAAATAAATATAAAATTTGAAATCCTTATCCTTGAATTAGTCGGAATCGAGTATAATGACGATTTTTTGCAAAAATTTTTTTATTTTTGCTTAAAATTCAAAATAAATATTAAATTTGAAATCCTTATCCTTGAATTAGTCGGAATCGAGTATAATGACGATTTTTTGCAAAAAAAAAAAATTTTATTGCTTAAAATTCAAAATAATGATAAAATTTGAAATCCTTATCCTTGAATTAGTCGAAATCGAGTATAATGACGATTTTTTGCAAAAAAATATTTTTTTGACTTAAAGCTCAAAATAGATGTAAAATTTGAAATTCCTATCCCTTAATTAGTCGAAATGGAGTATAATGACGATTTTTTGCCAAAAAAATATTTTTTTTTTCTTAAAATTCAAAATAATTATAAAAAAATTTTTTAATTCAAAATAAATATAAAATCTGAAATCCAAGGACTGATTTTTTTCACACCACCTGAAAAAAAATCAGATGGGCGAAAATTGTCCTGGTTGTTTTGTGTCCAGCCACACTAACCGATATCGGATCCGATACGAATCTGACCGATATCGGATCGGATAGTGTGAGCACTAAGCAGTTTTCCAAACATTTTTATCGGTAATGAATCCTACACCGATATTGTATCGGATAATGGCTGGATAGTGGGAACACGGCCTTACATGTTATTATGTTAAAAAAGTAACTAGGAACACGTTCGGATTTCAAAATTACTTTGCACACATGTGGATAAAATGCAGTTTTGCTATCTGTTTTTAAAGAATAAAAAAGGGCTTTCCGAGCTAGTGAGGTGAAAATGGTTAGAAGTAATTAGAATAAGTTATTAACCTATTTTATATCATTATTATCTGACCTCTGCCATAAGGGCCCTTTTTTACTAAACTTTACAACTAATTTAAAGGTAGAAATACTTAACTTATACGTGTGAAACCAAGCTAGAAATACACATCTAGTCTTATACTTTATCAATATGCAAAAAACAAAAAATATGTGATTTTACCGTATTTTACTAAAACGCTGATATCTACGAAACTAGAAAGTGCCATAAGGGCCCTTTTGTTATGGACTGACTCATATGGGTGCCAAGTTCTGTGTAGAAAATCCTGAAACCTGAGATGTAATTCAAGGTCAAGATTTTGACTTGGCTGGTTTTTACGTACATGCTATATTATATTTGTCTATGGTATCTTTCTGAACTTTGGTTTGTTGGTAAAAACTAGCCAAGCATTACGGAAATGTTTGTATTGAAGCATTTGAAGCGAAAACAAGTGTGGCATCGTGCGCCCTCCAGGGAGCCTGCCCGTGACCTCGCGCTATCGCCGTGTTGTCCACTCCTCTGATTAACGAGCGCGGGTGGGCTTTCGAGAATGTATAGGCTAGGCATATTTACTTACATTATCGATTGTTTAATTACTGAGTTGTATAACTTGAGGAAGTACCAGCGAAGACCCAGATGACCCGCTAACTATGAAAGCTTTGTGTTACAAGTAGGTAGGTAGGTACCTACCACATCATATTAAAAACTACTTGACAAAGCTTTTTGTTTCCTCTATCAGAGGTTATCTGCAAATAGGTAGCGAGTGCAGCGAGTAAGGCATCCAGTGCATGCAGTGTCGTCCGGTTTTAGGGAAAAATAAATAAGAAAAGACGGTAACTTCTACTTCTAAAATTACAAATTTAATTCATATTATGATTGTTTATCCTCATCGTAGAGCGGCAACCCTAGTATCAGCTACCGTGTTTTGTTTAATCAAAGAGGAAGAGGCAAACCTCCGTCAAATTTTATAATGTCATCCGCCTTTGTAGCTGGGGCCGACGCCGACGGTATAATAGAGGTCTGTATTAGGCAGACAATGGCCCCACGGACGCGCCGCGCCGCAGCGGCTGCGGGCTGCGGGCCAGTCCGCCGCCACCGCCAGCCCGCGCCCCAGCCTCCCGCAGGTAAACCTCACTTTAAATACTTTAAATCCCGATACAATCTGGGGTTCCCCCATCCTTAAACCATAAGCTATTCAATATGCAATACCTGCTGCCATTGGAAATATTAAAAGCTGCATTGGTAGAACCGTAGGTACTAGGTACCTGAGCTCACCGCCTTATCGGATGCCTGTTGTGTGCGTAAGGTTAGACACGAACCATTTTTTTCCTGTTTAATTATGAGTAGGGCTGAATTAAACATTCTGGTATTTATAGTCGGCAATGTGCAGTCCAGGAATTTGAATGTTTGACACTTTTGGACTCTATAATGCAATAGAAATCAGTTGTCCAAAAGTGACTAATAATACATATTCAAATTCCTCGCCCGTAGGTACTTGGTATTAGGTGTGTACATATTGGGGAAAGTTCCGTGATGTTTGTGTGCGCCGTGGACTTTGTCGTGTTATCGGCCGCCCTTATCGCTAATGTTTAGTTAACATCATTACTAATTGGACGCATCTAATGGTGCGCCTGCACGCTGCTCCCGGATGCCTGTTACCTTCGCTATCTGTTTGTTGTGGTGTGGCAGATTCATCGGCCTTGACTTGAACATAGCCTTAATAACAACTCCCGCCCCGCGGTCGACGCGGGCTTTCAAAAATATACCTATATTCTTATCACAAAACATGATAAGGAGCTAATAATCCAGTCAAAATTAAATAAAAACTACCTGAACCTAACAGTAAAACTTAAATGCTTATTTAGTATTTTTGGGTTGAGAATGATTTATTTGAGTTCAATTTTTACCAGTTAAATTTAAATGGTAATGCTTTTTTTTGCATACAACGACGGCAGCAAACAAGCGTACCTACCTGGTGGTGAGTGGACACCGCGGCCTATAGACGCCCGCTACTCCGAAGGAGTCGTGTGCGCATTTCTGACCCTTTATAAAATTGGTTGAAGGTTTTAAGACAAAGAGAAAGAAGAAAAGAAATATGATTTATTTTGTAATGACAGTAATAATTTAGTGAATAACGGATAAATGAAAGATATATTATTAAATCACTAGCTTTCCTCTTCCTTTCGAGGAGTGATTCGGGATGAAAAGTATTATTACTATAAATAAATAAACTCGTTGTACATATAACATGTTGCATAATAATCCGTTCAGCCGTTATTGTGTGACTGGGTAACAAACAACCAATATTTAACCGTTTGCATTTATAATATTAGTAAGATTAGTAGTTTAATAAAAAACCGGGCAAGTGCGAGTCCGACTCGCGCACCGAGGGTTCCGTACACAGTTCTTGAATATGTAGTTGTGTACCCGTCCCGACCCCATTAATTCAGGAACAATCTTAAAAAAACATGACAGCACCATCTATCGGCGCATTGTGTTACTAATTTGCGCGACTGAATAACTTAGTACGTATGTTGGTTTTTCAAGGATAATTCTTTATCACATCAACCGATTTCAATAATTGTTTTTTTATTTGAAAGAAGGTATTTTCAACGTAATTTTGTAAATTTAAATATAAAACAAAAATATATACAAAGGTGATTAAATTACAAACCTAGTATAGAAGAGTTTTTTGATGTTTAAAAAAAAGAAAAACTAGATAGAGCTATGGCTATAATTTTCCTGTAAAATATACATGAATATTAATGTTGTGTAATAATTTCAAATTTTTTTCTTCGTAAACTTCGGAGATAAGGGGGGGGGGGGAATGGTATTTTTTTTACATTTTCCCTCGTAAATCGAAATTTCCCCACCGAAAAAAAAAACTAAAAATTGTTTTGGAATGTACAAGTCAAGCCCTTTCATATGATACCCCACTTGACATAGTTGCCAGACTTTAAAATTTTGAACCCCCTTTTATCTGTCATTATTCACAGAAAATAAAATAAAATAATTTAAAAAACCATCTTCTATGTATCTGGGTTACCCTTGTTTATAACTATTCCAAATTTCAAATCGATAGGATAAGTAGTTCCTGAGATATTTAGCGATGTGACAGACAGACAGACAGACAGACAGACAGACAGACAGACAGACAGACAAAGTGAAACCAATAGGGTTCCTTTTTTACCTTTTTGGTACGGAACCCTAACTAGCCTATAAATTAATTGGGTTTTTCGACTAATCTAATACCGCCTAATAAAAATGCATAAAGCACAATTCGCGTGAGACTGACCGTCGGAGACTGGCTGGGCTCGCGGGCGGCGGGGTTATCGCGCGCGACCTGCGCTAACCTTCCTGCCGCCGCGCCGGTCATCTGCATGCAATTGCGTAATCTTCCCATATCAGTAATATGTCAAGTGCTAAAACATGACTATTTCAGCACACTGATATGAAAGAGGATTTTGGTCCCCAGTTGTCGAGCCCGAGTTGATGTAGAGATCCGCCCAGCGACTGCGCGCCCCTCATTAAGGCGCTACACTGAGAAATTTGGAGACTTTGAAACGCTGTCCTGCCCAGACTAGCAAACAGTAGGGGCTGATTTTCAGATATATGATTCTTGACTATATGATTGTGGTACTGACAATAGCGAAACATGATTGCTTAAAATTTTCTCGATAGAAAATAAATCCAAAGTAGAGTCTATATTTTACTTTTTTTCCTCAGCCTACTAAAACAACGCATTATTAAAAGACACGATTATGTTAATTTGATGGTATTTTACCTCATCTAGGTACTGACAAGAGGAAATTTAATAAAATAATATTTAACGAGATTTGTCTAAAAAGCCATTCTCGGAGAGGGTTGCCTCCCGTTTTGTCTTGAGCGAAAAACAAAGGGTGTCTCTTTCAATCGATATATCGCCTTAAGTAGCTCGCCCCGCGCCGCCGCTCTCTTGTGACGACGGATCTATTTAACACGCTGACCAAATTTCGATAAACATAAGTGTAACCTGGTAAATTACTTTCGAGACGTGTTTGCATTTGTAGTAGTATTTGTATATTTACAGGGATTAAAATTTAAATTTCATTGTACCGTCAGAATAAAGAGGTTCGTCACATATTGAAGAAGAAAATAGGTATATTGCCAGTCAAAAGTCAGTGAATGTCAAATAAATAATACTTAATCATATTTATTCTTGGCTGAAGTTGAGAAATATTGAGCATTCATCGAACATGTTAAAGCCTCTGTTATATGAACTGATTCTAAAAAATAAAGCGAGATATGTAGAGTAAGTACCTAATGTACCTATAAGATAGACGAAATATTACGACAGCACGGTCATACTCATACTGTACTGTGCTCCGTTTACCGCCATATCATATCACATATCACCCTCACTTCAATCCCATTGATGGGGGATAGTGAAAAATTAAGTCGCAAGAAAATGTCATGAGTTCTATATTGACATTAGCTGAGGAAAAATTTAATAGCTAACTGTAGAGGAATGGAAAAATGTTTGTCTACATGCAAAGCATTCATCAAGCAAGCATTCATGCAAGCATTTTGGTGGGCAAGGCATTCTCTATACAAACTTTGTGCTCGTTTTATTCGTAGGTTTTGGCACTAACGAATATAATTTTTTTTTTGTTGTAAATATTAGATATGTGAAGAAAGTGATATGGAAATTGGCAAATAAGTATTGAAAAAAAATTAATAAAAAAAATACATCAGGAAATAGCTATCAGAAAAATAAGCATTTTGACCAAAAATCATAACTTAAATGCAAACACAAACGAAGAAAATCCTGCACAAAGTTTGTATGGAGAGAGCTTGCCCTAACCGTCCTCTTAAAGAGAAAAAAATTTTCAAGGCACGGAAGAGGCTTTAGATATAATATCAGAACAAATTAATTCATCGGATGCAAGTGAGGATGAGAATGAGTGCCAAATGTCTGGAGTTGAAGAGTTGAAGAATATTAGAATTAAATGTTATGTTTAAGTTTAATATATATTGTTGTGTATTTGTATGATCCTAGTTGGTCGAAATAAAGATGATATTAATTTAATTTAATATTATTATTATTATTCACTGTTTAAATATAGTTTCTTAATTATTATTAGTTCCATTGTTGTACAACCTGACTATAAAAATTATAAAAAAAATATATAAAAGTATTGGTTTATTTCTTTATGTGCTGACCGTACACAACTACAAATCCAAAAACGTCTCGAAAGTAATTTACCTGGGGGCCGATTTTTGAGTGTCGAACGCTCGACTTTTCACTCGACATCTGTCAAAACACCATAGTTTTTTGACAGATCTCGAGTGAAAAGTCGAGCGTTCGACACTCAAAATCGGCCCCCTGTACCTCGTAATACTTAACGTGGTTTATTCTCAAAATTTGTTAATTCTTAACGAGAATTTCTTTTCCACCCCTTGGCCGGCATGGCAGGTAAATGAGCCGGCGGCTTCTGTAGACGCATGCAGGTAGCTACAGGACATCCTGCGGATACCTACCTGTCGTGTGGTCTGCAGGACTGTTACTTAGGTTCGCGGATGGCCTCTACCTACCTGAACGATGCTTGTAATCCCAACCTCTTACAGGTATTAAATGGAAATTCGTTTATTTCGGAGAAACAGATTAGCTTGGGTTGTGCTTTTGCCTTATGGTTTAAGTTTTCGTTGTTGGTACAGTCAGCAAAGAAAGTCCTCTACCACTTTTGGACTTTAACGTACACATAATAGAGTCGAAAAGCGGTAGACAACTTTTTTGGTCGACTGTTCCTAGTCCAATGACAAACAAATAATGTTCACTACGAAATAGACAAAGGACCATAAAACGTTTTGCACGCGCGGCCCTACAGGACAGGAAGGCGTGCCTCGCAAGCCTCGCCTTTGCAAGTGTCTGTTCTGCCCTATGGTTGACTGATAGAGAATGCCTTTGGGCATTAAGTCCGCCATTTGTACTCAGTTGTTATGTACAATAAAGGTTAAATAAATTATAAAAATACTCATTAATAAATAATCTCAAAAACAAAATTAAATCCTAGCTAACACAACTTTAGAAGTTTTACGAAATTATAATGATTCATACAATTTTTTTTACCTGACTAAAAATTGGTATAAGGGTAAAGGGTTAAAGAGGTATTTCCCGTTGGATATATGGATACTACGTATCATTTTATGATTAATATGTAACGTATCTGCACTACCCAAGCAGCACATTAGTGCATTTTGCAGCTTATCTTATAGCTTTATGTTCTAAATGAGTGGTTTAACAGTGTTTGATAAAACTTATAGCTTTAAACACAACTCAGAATTGTATATGAGTTCATCCTGTCACTTGTAGTTGGGTAAAGTCGATTTTGCTACTTACAGTTGCATGCAGGTTTTAATTGTCACTGAATAAGAAGCAATAGTGCTATATAAGGCCCTAAAGTCACTTATAAGCAACTTTTATATATAAGTGGGAACATACCCTTATTTGGAACTTTTAATTCCAAATGACTAGTATAATAGAGTAGTATATCACCAATAGTGGCTAAAGAGATAATTTTACAGCCCTTTTGGAACCTGAAGTGATTGCAACTTTAAGGCCTAAAAGTACTCTTATTGCCACTCCAACGCATAATTAAGTGTCAATAGGAGGTTCTTGAAATCCAAAAGCAGTTATTTTCACTTATTTCAAACCACTAACGATCTAACAGTTCCAGGTTATAATAAAATTGTGTCAAGAATAATTGATTACTAATTCAAGGGTTCCGCGAACAAAATAAGTGACTTGTTTACTTGTATTTTCCGTAACTTGACATAAGTTGCTTATGCACATTTGACGTATGAAAAGTGTTGCATTTGAGTTAATAAGCGAAAGTTACAGAACGATACAATCAAATTCCAGGGACAGTTGATGTCTCGTAACAACAAATTCGAGTGCACGTCGCAATGATAGGGATATACTGTATAATCAAACTTGCTTAGATTAGTTCTCCTTAAATTAATTCAAATGCATTCCATAAGCCCGCAAAAGGCTATCTCTTGCACCTTGTATTAATTTCTCTACCTCTACTATAGAATCATAATCATACATCATAATCAATTATTTGCTGTCACATAGTTGTACTAAATACTAATAATAATAAATATGCTTTATTGCACCAAAAGAATTCACAAAAAGAAATTATTCAAAGATAATCCTTAAAGCTAATGGGTAACAACAGGCGGTCTTATCGCTATAGAGCGATTTCTTTTCTTGCTTACAACAACAACTTGGGATTTTGAAGCAGTATTGAGGACTCCTAATTCACGAGCACTGGGTGATCTACAAAAGAGCAAATAATTAGTATTTATTGGTAATAGCATTCACTGCTTTGCCACTCGCAAGATACAAATAAGTGATTTTCAGACCTGATAGTTCCAATTAGAAAACAAATAAGTGAAAATAAACACTGTAAGATCTTTTTTGTTTCGCCATGTTTACAAATTGGAGTCCTTGAAAATGAATTATTTTAAACAGAATTTTATCATACTGACGCATAATCACAGACTTGTGATAGTTGTGACGACGTTACTTTAACATTGTACGTAGCCCACAATCATTAGGTCAGGTTTTTAACAGTTTTATTTTTTATCAGTATCAATTCCTTATTTGATTTAGCACTCTCTTTTTTAATATTCCTGATCAAATCAAAGGCGCATCGAAATTTACAAAGAAACTATACTATAGTTTCACGGTAAAAAAACATTCGCAAGAATTTCGTGATATTTCAATGCCTGTATAACGTGAAGTTTAATCACTTCACCAAACAGATGTACAAATCCCAAATTAAAACATGGCAGATCACATTACCTTTTAACAAACACAAACTTATAGTCTTAATTGTTGCCACTACGCCACTCAAAAGGAACTTTGGCGTCGCATTTATCACTCATTGACCGAACTGAAATTATTCATTCGTTCACTGCGCATAACTTTCACCCATAGTTCTAATTGCCACTTAAGGTAATCGTGAGATCTCTTATGGATTCAATTTAGAACCAAAAATAGGCTGCAATTTTTCTCCCCGTGGTTCTATATTGGTTGCCTAAGGGTTCTTTCCACCTATATAGAACTTAGTGCTGGGTATATATTTCACTTAAGTATCTAAATAGATATGCTATACGAGCTATTTCCCACCAGTTGTGCTACTTGGGTAAAGTTCCGTAATTCACGTAAAATTGGTATTAAAGTAGAACCGTGTCACTTAGTAATATTCAAAAATTAAAAAAAAAATACTTACCGAAAATCATTTCGAAATTGCTTTTTTTGAGGTTAGATATGAGGATATTAAGTATCATTTGTGGTATATTGTACAAAATTAAAATCAGACGTATCGTGTCTGGAGGACCTCAAACTTGGTATGTTTCGAAAATTATTTTTGATTTAATTAAAAAAAAATAGCTGAAATGTAATGATGTGGTATATTTTCAGAATCGCCTCAAAAAGCTCTTTCATACGATATTATATTACACACGATAGGTTTCTGAAAAAAAAAAATTGTATTTTTCATACAAAAAAAAGAATGTCTGTCTCTCTCCCCTAAGGGAAATTTTGTTTTGACCTCTAGTATGCGTGTGCCAAATGGCTAAACTGTACATCGATTTGCGGTTTTTCTTTGAAATTGGGCCTGTACGGCTACCACTACGGCCGCTGCGCTGGCGCTGGCGCCGGATCCGCAACGCTACTGACTTAGGTACTCGAGATATCGAGGTCGAGGGTTCAAGTCCGGAGTAATGTGCTGATAAACGATTCGTAACATTATGTATTGTCTTGTTTGCAGCTTTTACCGCATTCATTACACTCAAACGTAGTTTGGCATCTCATCTCAATACTTACCTCAAGATACCTAAGCGTTAATCGTTAAATACCTAATGAGTGTCGGAAAAAGTATAATACCCATATTTTCTTGTTGCTAACTGCAACTTATTTATGTAACTAGGAAATCTCGAAGACTCCACTGGTGACCAAAGAGCTGGCAGCTTCCTCGTACAGCGCATCAGCATTGCTATACAGCGGGGAAATGCTGCCAGCATCTTTGGAACTATGCCGCGGGGGGACCCCTTATTTTTAGATTAAGTATTTATTTTTAAGTTATTTAGGAATAATTTTAGTTATATTTAGTTTGAATTATGTTTTATTTATATTCTTATTGTGTAAGGGACACACATGTAACTTATGTAGCCAATTAGCCATCGAGATATTTCTCGTACCTATTATAAGTTGTTTTTGTTTTACGCATTATAGGTATTGGAGTCCACTCGGGATCAATAACTAGATAGGTGGCACATTGCACGAGGCTACACTATACACTAGGTACACTACACACTTACCATTATACTTACATAGTTATCGTGTAACAAATCTACCTTAGTATAACATTACAGGGCTCAGTATGTAAAAATTGTATCATGTAAAACTTCGTGGTTAATGGAGGACATCAGTAATAGGTATACATAATATCTGGGCGGCCGAGCTTTGCTCGGCGTTTTCCCGGGCATGAGACCTAGCTAGATTGATTGCTCTTCCCCGAAAACCCCCATATACCAAATTACATCAAAATCTTTAGAGCCGTTTCCGAGATCCCCGAAATAAATTATATATGCATGAATTGCTCGTTTAAAGATATAAGATAATAATAATAAGATACATGTTAACATTGACAGTTCAGTTTTTTAACAGAGTAATAATTTGTCACTTGTCACTCAAAGTCTACTTCGCAATGTATACCAAATGCCGTAGTGGACAGTTGGACACCATACTTGATGTTCAGAAGACCTGTGTGAAGGTGCAGCAAGTAATGTCAGATGAAGGTGAGCGGCGACGGTGCATCCTGCTGACTTCCGCGGTCACGGCCGGGGCCGGGCTATCGCGCCGGCGCGGAGGGCGCAGGCGCAGGCGCAGGGCACCCCGAGGAAATTTACCTTGCCCCCGCCCCGTCCGCGCACCCCGCGCCCCGCGTCGCACCCTGCCGCGCCGCTATATAACGCGCCGCCCGCCACCCACTCACCACTCCCGCTCTGTTGCAGCCCCGACTCGACACCGCCCGAAACACTCCGTCTTGCAAAATGTCTGCCAAATTCATCGTTCTCTTCGCCTTCTTGGCTGTGGTGAGTAATGAAATAGCTAATTACCTTCGGGTGCAGGTTCATTCCAGTGATACTAAATTTGTCTGTCAATTCTTTATTTCTGTAAAGTACTCGTTGGCATGGTTTCAACCCATCGGGCAGTTCATTTGGATATTTTGTTAGTGTGTACCTAATGCAATGTGTGTTATGTGCAGGCGCACGCCGGCATGGTGCGGCGCGACGCGCCCGCCGCCGCCAACCCCCTGGAGGACATCCAGAAGCACGCGGCCGAGTTCTCTAAGACCATCAGCGAGCAGTGGAACAGCCTGGTGAACAGCAAGAACACGCAGGAGGTCAACAAGGTGCTCAAGGACAACTCCGACAAGGTGCTGCAGCAGCTCTCGCAGCTCTCCACCTCGCTGCAGAACGCCGTGAGTACCCACACCACACCCACACCCACACCCCACACCCAGGCCCACCTACCGGTATACAACTATACCTACACCGCTCGACCTGTGCTTCCACGCTGTCGTCAATAGTGTTCAAAATAGGATAGTGACTGTGACTTCCATACCAATAGGTATTATAAATGCGAAAGTGTGACTGTCTGTCTGTTACCTCCTCACGCTTAAACCGCTGAACCGATTTAGAAAAAATTTGGTATGCAACTAGTGTGCGTTCCTGGGCAGGACATAGAATAATTGTTATTTCGGAAATCATCCCCTATGGGGGTAAAAGTTTTAGGAAGAGCAACAACTAATTATTAAATTCTGACGCGATGAACGAGTTCTACGTAAACAAAATCGCGGGCAAAAGCTAGTTCTCCATATGATCTTATCTGGAGAGAAATAAATATTTGAAGAAGATATGTATTTATTGCTTATTCTATTCGTTTTAAAGAAATGTATCTACATCTTCATCATATCTGTGATTTACCAACTTGATCTTTTATCGGCAGTTTAGCTTAATTGGTAGTAATCGACGACTCTACCTATACAGCAGATTTGATTCTAATTAAGATCTCAATACCGGTATGGATTAATTTATGAGCTGAGGATAGGACACATTATATGTTACCTGAATCGTGGATGTTTCCTACTTAGTAACCTACCCGTAGTTTGGACAATGCGCAGCTTGAGTCCTCGGGTAAGATTGTCCCACAACATGGTATACAAACTGTTATCTTGTCCCGCAGGCCACCGACGCTCAGGGCAAGGCTAAGGAGGCACTGGAGAGCTCCCGGCAGAACATCGAGAAGACGGTGGCGGACCTGAGGAAGTCGCACCCCGAGGTGGAACAGCAGGCCAACAAGCTGCGCGACCAGCTGCAGGCCGCCATCCAGACCGGCGTCAAGGAGTCGGAGAAGCTGGCCAAGGAGGTCCAAGCCAACGCCGACCAGGCCAACCAGAAGCTCGCGCCGCAGCTCAAGAAGGCCTACGACGACTTCGCCAAGCAGGTCGAGGCTGTGCAGAAGAAGATCCACGAGGCCGCCACCAAGCAGTGAGCGCCCCGCCTCCACCCCCCGCCTCCACCACCCGCCCCTATTACCTATGTTACTGTAATAAATAGTTATACCCCACTCTGTTTGTCATTATCGCTCACCCTGACCCGCGCTATCTCCGCACTATTACACGCTGAGCTGATGTAACACTAGAGGTCGCTGCCACCGCGCCCCGCGCAGGCGCATGTGGATCAGCGCGACATCGACACTGACCTGCGACTGCGCAGTGCGCACACTCGTTACGAATAGCAAGTCCAGTAGGCAAGGCAGTAGGTGCCAGCTCACTACCTATAGATAGTAAACTAAACATAAAAATACATTACGATGTCACTTTACACCCGAGGGACTACGCAAGACAACACTCACTGAATGTGCGAAACAAACGACAGTGGCCAATAAAAGCTAGACAGCGTATCCTATGGACGCTCGTGACTGTCATTCGTTTTGACATTTGAATTTTTAAAAACAAAAGTTTAAAGTTTTTAAAGTTTTTTTTAATTATTAAAAAAATTTAGATTTTCGCTAGCGGACGCATCCGCTTAACAAACATATAAAAAGAATCATTTATTAACCAAATATAGAGAAGTAAGACATAGATAAATCCAAATCCGCTACGCAGGCTTCGTCAGGTGGATACAACCATGAATCAGCAACAGGCGTCGTCATATATAGGATAAATACTCACACAACAATGAAACAATCCGCAACAGGCTTCGTCAGTCAACCCTAATACACAATACTAAATAGGATCGCCCCGAATCGCAGCCGGCTCAAACGTCCCCATTATGCTTGCAGCATTACCGCGCTGTATAGCTAACGAAATCTGCTGAACCAGATACGATCCGGAGCGTGGATCACAGCCCCTATCCCTAAGTCGGCGACCCAATTCCTTAATAAAGGTTTTAGCCTCCACCCCCCAAGATCCCGCAGTCTCTACCGCAATCGGCACGAAATCGTACACCGGCTCCAGGGCACTATACTTAGAGTGCTTAAGCTTGGCCGCATATTCAGCGGCCGACCCCGCAGACCTGATTGTTAGGTTAAGGTGGGACGGTGCAAACGTACTGACGCACGTAACGTCCCGCAAGAGACACCGACCCTTTTGCCACGGAACCCGTGTGAGGCCATCTGGCCTTTTGCCATCCGTGCGACACAACCCCGGAGGCTCCAAGACGCAGGGGATGTTGGCCACACCAAAGCCCGACGAACTGCATCATTGATAGCGTGATGCCTTGAAAACCGCCCGGCGCATCTTTGACAGCTAAGGCCATGGTGGCCATCCTCCTTAACCATCACCCCACAAATGCACCGATGCGGCTCACAAACCTTACACCCCCAAACGCAAGGCAACTGCGTGACTCAACGAGTCATTAATCATTATCAAGCAGTGTGCCTAGCTGGGGCGAAGGTAAAGCCTGCAGCCACGCTCCTACCCACAAACATATTAAAATTTGAATTTTTGTTCAAATGTCGCAGTCGCAGGTACATACGGTCCGTGCGCGGGCGAACAACACAACATATGTGGAGCTATCACTAATAGTATAGCAAGCGAGCAACACAAAATTGCGGGAGCAACACGTGCCTTAGCTTAGCACTCTCATCGTCAGGCCAAAATCCAAAACCGTCGCTGAATGCCAGCGAGGGTCAATTAGTATAGTAATGAACTCCCCTAGGGAGTCGTCCGGCATGTGAACAAGTTATAGAGAAGTTCTTGGCACTGACAGTGTTAACACTCCGCGCTTCCTTCAGACACCTAGGTATTACACATATACATAGACACTAGCCACGAAATAAGGAATTAACAAGTAAGTAACTATGCAAAATAAGTAATCAGAGGCGTCGGTCATCGTTGTTAATACATACCACAGAATAGTATCTAGGCACGCGGCAGGCTGTCAAGCCAAAGTTCAAAACAAGTGCGTGTCGGGCCACGCGCAAGGTAGGGTTCCGTAGTCGTCTACCCGTTACATTAAATGGACTAAAAAGTTCGCAAACTTATATTTACTATGTTTTTGACAGAATTAACAACATTATCTAAGGTATCAATGGAAATTGTACGAAAGTTTGCTTTTGCAAAGTACATTTCTGAAGTTCGACTATTACTCGTTAACTAGTAAATCTAGTAATGTCTACTTAGCTGTGATAGTTTTCCTTTTAAATTCATCGTATTTACTACTACCATGATTTTTTTCAAATGCCTAGTAGCCACCGTTTAGCTGGCAGGGGGGGGGGGGGGACACTTGACCATAGCTAAAAATATCACTTCAAAGCTTAATATCACGCTAACCAATTCTTTAATCAAAAAATGCTTTTAGAAACCTAATAATATTTTTAAAAGAGCTATCCAACGATACCCCACACGATGGGGTTTGGCAGAAAAAAAAATTGCACCACCACTTTACATGTAGGGGAGGTACCCTAAAAAAATTTTTTTTATAAGATTTTATTCTACCGTTTTGTCGGCGTCATTGATATGTATACTCATGCCAAATTACAGCTTTCTAGTACTAACGGTTACTGAGAAAAACGGGGGTCGGACGGACGGACGGACGGACGGACATGGCGAAACTATAAGGGTTCCTTGTTTACTACGGAACCCTAAAAAAAGAACTGGCGACTCAGCAGCCGTGTGTTATATTACACTAACCATTTGGTGGCACTTTTGACCCACGTAACTCAAAATCTATTGAACGGACACATAGTATGAAACTTGGTACGTTTATTAAGATCCTCAAGGCTAACCAGATTCCCAAATTTCATGAATATAGCTCAATCGGTTATTAATTAAGTTTAAGATACAAACATCTAAAAATAGGATTTTTTCGGTCTAGGATGGATATGGATGGGGAAGGAATAATCAAAAACCTAACCCACTTCTAGGTGACCTAGCAAGTTGAAATTTGGCATCGAGCTGGGTAAATATATGATTACAAACCTGAGAAACATAAACAGTGTTTTTTTTACGATTTGTAATATTTTCCAAATAACATTTTTTATTTACACACTAAGCGCCTATTGATTTTGTACTGGCAAAAATGTATAAATGTTATTTGAACCGTATAGTATAGCACAGTCAGTACTGAGCAAAATTTCTGAACAAAAAGAAATGATATCCTATCAAAACATAAATGTGAAATGAGAGCCAAGTTCAATATTAAGAATATGCGCCGTTATTGACTTCGCCAACAAAAGAATTGATATCTATATGGGTTCCAAGTTTTGCGTATTTCACATTTATGTTTTGATAGGATTAAAGTTAACAACACTTTTAGTGACAAAATTCCCACAGAAAAAGGTACAACTCAAGGATCAAATTTCGCACCTACCGAATATCTTTTGTATCTAGAATCCGACTTTCTCAGAATTTAATCTTTAGCGGATTAGACGGGATCCCCTTGTTTTACCGAAATATGTTTGACAAAATTGCATTTCCCAAACAATTTTTGCCAACAGATAAGTTTCCAATAATTTTTTCCCCAAAGCTTTATTTGCCAAATCCTAATTTAGTCAAATGATCACTTGTCAGAATAGTATTACAGCAAATATCATTAGGGCAATGGTTCTTTTGCCAAATGGGTTACTTAAGCAAAACATAGTAATAAAAACCGGTCAAGTGCGAGTCCGACTCGCGCACCGAGGGTTCCGTACACAGTTCTTGTATATGTAGTTCTGTACCCGCCCCGACCCCATTAATTCAGGAACAATCTTAAAAAAACATGACAGCACCATCTATCGGCGCATTGTGTTACTAATTTGCGCGACTGAATAACTTAGTACGTATGTTGGTTTTTCAAGGATAATTCTTTATCACATCAACCGATTTCAATAATTGTTTTTTTATTTGAAAGAAGGTATTTTCAAAGTAGTTTTGTAAATTTAAATATAAAACAAAAATATATACAAAGGTGATTAAATTACAAACTTAGTATAGAAGAGTTTTTTGATGATTAAAAAAAAAGAAAAACTAGATAGGGCTATGGCTATATTTTTCCTGTAAAATATACATGCATATTAATGTTGTGTAATAATTTCAATTTTTTTTCTTCGTAAACTTCGGAGATAAGGGGGGGGAATGGTATTTTTTTTTACATTTTCCCTCGTAAATCGAAATTTCCCTAACGAAAAAAAAAACTAAAAATTGTTTCAGAATGTACAAGTCAAGCCCTTTCATATGATACCCCACTTGACATAGTTGCCAGACTTTAAAATTTTGAACCCCCTTTTATCTGTCATTATTCACAGAAAATAAAATAAAATAATTTAAAAAACCATCTTCTATGTATCTGTGTTATCCTTATTTATAACTATTCCAAATTTCAAATCGATAGGATAAGTAGTTCCTGAGATATTTAGCGATGTGACAGACAGACAGACAGACAGACAGACAGACAGACAAAGTGAAACCAATAGGGTTCCTTTTTTACCTTTTTGGTACGGAACCCTAAAAAGTAACGCATATAAATTATTCGTCAGAATATGTTTGATCAAATATATCTTTCCCATAAGCTTCGTTTGGTCAACATTTTAACATGTCTTGTCCTACATTTCACTGGTATTACGTGGTGAGCGAGGTGCCGTCGACACGCCGGCGCGTCGTCAAATAGTCAAATTTGACACGTCTGTCAGATAGGTATTGTCATAGTCCGGTTAGGTTAGGGTTCACTTGCATCCCTCAGAGCGGAATAGGAACCCCCGTGAGCGGGGTGCCGTCAACACGCTGGCGCACCGTCACACTGTCAAATTTGACGTGTCTGTCAGATAGGTATTGTTAAAGTTCGGTTAGGTTAGGGATCACTTGCATCCCTCAGAGCGGAATAGGCACCCCGCGTGAGCGGGGTGCCGTCGACTCGCTGGCGCGTCGTCAAACTGTCAAATTTGACAAGTCTGTCAGATAAGTATTGTTATAGTTCGGTTAGGTTAGGGTTCACTTGCGTCCCTCAGAGCGGAATAGGCACCCCGCGTGAGCTGGGTGCCGTCGACACGCTGGCACGTCTTCAGACTGACAATTTAACATGTCTGACAGATAGGTATTGTATAAGTTCGGTTAGGTTAGGGTTCACTTGCATCCCTCAGAGCGGAATAGGCACCCCGCGTGAGCGGGGTGCCGTCGACTCGCTGGCACGTCGTCAAAATGTCAAATTTGACAAGTCTGTCAGATAAGTATTGTTATAGTTGGGTTAGGTTAGGGTTCACTTGCATCCCTCAGAGCGGAATAGGCACCCCGCGTGAGCGGGGTGCCGTCGACTCGCTGGCGCGTCTTCAGACTGACAATTTAACATGCCTGACACATAGGTATTGTAAAAGTTCGGTTAGGTTAGGGTTCACTTGCATCCCTCAGAGCGGAATAGACACCCCGCAACTAAACAAACTAAACTATGCTTATATAAGAAAATGTCTTAACATGTATTTGCAAAGTGTTATGTTTGCTAAACATTTTTTTGGAAATTGTATGTTTCGGCGAGTGATTAATTCGGTAAAATGAAACTTGACGATAAATAATTTGACCACTAAAAATAATGTCTAAACATTTCTTTGCTTAACATTTCTTTGCAAAATATGTTTTTGATAAATCATTAGTAGGCAAACAATTATTTGGCTAATGAATGTTTGGGAACATTTTTTGGGAAGTGAACATATGTCAAAAATAATTTGGTTAAACATCAGTAACCCGGATTAGACATACTTAGTAATAAACTTATTACGAATACGACCCCATCAGGGTGCCTGCCTCCGGCGCACAGATCGAATCACTCATTTCACGCATGCAGTTTCTTGAAGCATCTTTGCCTGGTGAGTACCTGGGAAACCATTGACACAAACTACTCTATCCACTCTGAACTTAGCCTCATGCCCACGTCTGGAAAGAATCTGTATTAATCGCGTCCGTCCGTACTGCCATCGTTCCATGCAGCCATTGAGCCACGACATCCGCCCCTAACCGTTTCCTTGGGTCTCCTTTACTCCTTGCCGGCCAACTGGCGTCCTGAGCAATAAGTCCTGCACGACAGACTTGCAGGTCGGCACGGCAGGGAGAACGCCCGCCAGCACAGGTAACGCCGCGGAGCTGAACGACCTGTAAGCCTTCGTAAGTAAAATCAGCCGGTCGTTCGAAGCAACGTCCGTTTGACCACAAAGTTAGATACTGCGGCAGCGTACGTGTCCGTAGCCACGTATGTCCCCGGGTACAAGACCCGGAGAGCCCGCTATCAACTCCCGGAGAGCCCGCGCCGCGATTTTGCCGCACATAATGTAGTAGGCGCCAAGCTTGTGCGGTTTCGCTATCTGATTTTTAATATTCCGTCCGTGCCCGAAGGGTTCAGACGGAACCCTATTGCTGTCACTCACGCGTCCGTCCGTCGTAGTCTGGCACACAGGTTTTACAAGCTAAACGATTAAAGCTACAATATTCAAATTTTCACTGTAAAAGCATCTTGTTGACCGCCATACAAATTGTCAAAACTTATTTTTAAATGCTTTTATGAAGGCGATAAAAAAAAATTACCTACCTAGCCCAACAAGTGGGGTATCATTGTTAATAGTACATTACTTACCAAGGGCGATAAAACAAAGAATGTCTCAGATCGCAGGTATTTTACGCCCGAGCCGAATGCAAGGGCGATAAATATGCGATCTGAGGCTTTCTTTATTATCGCCCGTGGTAAGTACAAAATTTTATGTCACCCCCTGGCCAGGAAGTGGGTTTTTTCGCGCGCGGAGCGTGCGATAATGGCCACTTTATGGCCAGGTGTGACATAAAATAAAGTTATGCCGATGCAAGTCGTTGGAAATCTTGTTCTGTGGACACCCCTCCAATCCGGTACTATATTGACTAAAATATAACCGACTTAGTATCATTACATATCATTACTTTTTTGTTTTAGAAGAACTGTGTTGCGAGACTTGCATCTTTTTACATGTAATATTTTTGATGGGATTGTTTTATTACGTATATTTTTACCAAAAAATTCTAATATTCAATAAGATTTTGTGGTTGGTTCGGAACCCTAAATGTGCGGATTCCGATCCGATACGCACTTGGCCGGTAGAACATGTAATTTTTTGAAGTGAAATAAGGTAAACGTCCTAGTGCTCGACACCCTATAGTGTCCCAATAGATAACACCTATTATATTAATCTCCTCTGTCATCATGGCATAAGCACATAGGTAATAAGTAATAGTGCACATAAGATTGAAAGTGCTATGTATTGGGTTAGCGTCGAGCAGAGGGACGTTACCTTACTTCTTTGTTGGTTGTTTGTATAGCCTACATCCAGCAAAAACTTTCATCAAAAGGAAGGTAGCATACTACGTGGCCCATTTTTAGGGTTGAAAGGTGCAAACGTAGCCCTATTGCAGTTACTTATTTCACGCGTCCGTCTGTCCGTCTGTTCGTCTATATGTCTATCCGTAATCTGTCACAGGAGTTGTACAGCCAAACGGTTGGAGATACAGACGACTTTTGTTAATTGGCTGTGGGTAAGTATGTGTGCGTGCGCTGTCGGTACACGCGTCGATTGATTGCTCGGGTGCGTAGCCTTGAATTACATCTCAAGTTTCCGGATTTTCTACGCAAAACTTGGCACCCATATAGATATCAATTATTTTGTTGGCGAAGTCAATGACGACGCATATTCTTAATATTGAACTTGGCTCTTATTTCACATTTATGTTTTGATAGGATATCATTGCTTTTTGTTCAGATATTTTGCTCAGTACTGACTGTACTATACTATACGGTTCAAATAACATTTATACATTTTTGCCAGTACAAAATCAATAGGCGCTTAGTGTGTAAATAAAAAATGTTATTTGGAAAATATTACAAATCGTAAAACAATGAATGTTTATGTTTCTCAGGTTTGTAATCATACTTATACATTTACCCAGCTCGATGCCAAATTTCAACTTGCTAGGTCACCTGGAAGTGGGTTAGGTTTTTGATTATTCTCCCATCCAATATCCATCCTAGTCTGAAAAAATCCTATTTTTAGATGTTTGTATCTTAATAACCGATTGAGCTATATTCATGAAATTTGGGAATCTGGTTAGCCTTGAGGATCTTAATAAACGTACCAAATTTCATATTATGTGTCCGTTCAACAGATTTTGAGTTACGTAGGGGTCAAAAGTGCCACCAAATAATGGTTAGTGTAATATAACACACGGCCGCTGCGTCGCCAGTTCTTTTTTAGGGTTCCGTAGTAAACAAGGAACCCTTATAGTTTCGGCATGTCCGTCCGTCCGTCCGTCCGTCCGTCCGTCCGTCCGACCCCCGTTTTTCTCAGTAACCGTTAGTACTAGAAAGCTGTAATTTGGCATGAGTATACATATCAATGACGCCGACAAAACGATAGAACCGATACACCATTGTAATTTAAAGGAAAAATAAACGCAATTTGTATTTGTATTTGCAGAATAAAATCTTTAAAAAAAAATTTTTTTAGGGTACCTCCCCTACATGTAAAGTGGTGGTGCAATTTTTTTTCTGCCTAACCCCATCGTGTGGGATATCGTTGGATAGCTCTTTTAAAAATATTATAAGGTATCTAAAAGCATTATAAGGTTTTTTTGATTAAAGAATTGGTTAGCGTGATATTAAGCTTTGAAGTGATAATTTTTGTTATGGTCAAGTGTCCCCCTCCTCTGCCAGTTAAACGGTGGCTACTAGGCATGTGAAAAAAATCATGGTAGTAGTATATATGATGAATTTAAAAGGAAAACTATCACAGCTAAGTAGACATTACTAGTTAACGAGTAATAGTCGAACTTCAGAAATGTACTTTGCAAAAGCAAACTTTTGTACAATTTCCAGTGATACCTTAGATAATGTTGTTAATTCTGTCAAAAACATAGTAAATATAAGTTTGTGAACTTTTTAGTCCACATAATGTAACGGGTGGACGACAACGGAACCCTACCTTGCGCGTGGCCCGGCACGCACTTGGCCGGTTTTTTTTAACTTGGCTTGACACGCTGCCGCGTGTCTAGATTATATGGTCCACGATATCATTCGGATCATTGTAGGTAAGCCCCTGCCTCCAGTCAATCGCACGCAGTTCTGAAATCACCTTTTTGTTGTCCAATTGTGTGTATTTCGGTTGCATCGTTGTGAACGAGCTATCCGATATCGCAACTTTCCTGTTTTTGATTATTTTTATTTTTGCTTTCTTATTTGTTAGTTTGTTTTTGTCCCGAATAAATATTTCTATTTCAAAACCTGTTATAGGTATTCGCTGGGTGCGCGATGACAGCGCCAACTAGCGGCCACAATTGCGGCGGACTTAGAAATATCCAATGGCTGGCTATCATTACGAAAAGAAGTAAACAAACAAAAAAATTCAATGTAATATCGTAATTTTCATATATTATATTCGATCTCGTAAATCTATAGTGACTATTTCACGCCTAAAATGGATAAATCAATAAATTTCAGGTAGTAAGTACACACGGACTTTCTCATGGCTGACTTCAAGAGAAATAAGTAAAGAAATAGACAAATATAATTGAATAACGCATTTATATATATTGTAGACGATCATTTATAACTGCAGTGTCGTAAATAATGCAGCCTTTTTGTGTTTTTTCAGTTAAACATGGCTAAATTAATTATAAAAACTGCAATGAAGTGCGCACTGCAAATCCTGTCATGTGGCTTTTGGTACCATGGCGAATATGGCGATCGATCGGCACTGAAATAAAGCAACAAAAAAATTATAGTAACTTAACCTTTACTTCCTACAGCATACAAAATATAATGTTAAAAATGTTGCTTTATAGGTTAGCTTACTTACTTTTTCCTCTTGACAACGATTATTTGTTGTGCTCGTTTCCAACTTGCTTGTGGAAATTTATAGAATTTGTGATCACTGTTTTTGCCATTTTTTTTGCAGTTAACTACGCAGCTGCAGCTGCATGGTTTCGTAACGCATGTTTATTTATTTTTACTTAAAATGTAGGTACGGATACGTAAATTTTGCTAGTTATAAAAAGTGACAGTTGGTCCGCCGAAAGTTCCTTTTTTGGCTACGGTGCGCGCTGCGATCGATTCGTGGTCCCCCCCCCTAATACCTACTTCGCACCCAGCGAATACTGGCCGGCGGGCGCGTTGTTGATCACTGCAGTGGTTAATATCTCTCTAACTGTGTTGCTAGGGCCCGCCCCCACCGGCGCGGCGCGGCGGTGAGCAGCGGATAAGTAATTAATAAACACATGATCGATACACGACTTATGTAGTAGGTAATACGGTCTCCGGCGTCTCCGCTGGGTTCTATGCGTGTATTGTATATTGACTGATACCAGATTCTAATACTTTTTCACTTAAATTATTGAGGTAATATGATACTGTTGTGTTATGCTGTTTTAAATCGATATTCATATCACCAATAATTACAAGGTTGGGGTTATTTGACGCTAATGATACAATTTGTGTTAGTTCAGATACAAAAAAATATACAAGAATATTTAACAAATGCAACTTAAATAGTAACTATTAAAACTAACTTTTAAATCTAAAACAGACCCTTGAGGTCAATGCCTCGGTATGTACCTACAATGACCGAGCGGGGGTGCTGTGCTGGCGGCATTTCCTCGCTGTATCGAGCTGCTGATTCACGAATACAATACTTACGATGTGCGAGAAAGTAGCTCTTCGGTCACCAGCTACGTCAACATGAAAGCTCGAAACGCACTGACAGCGGTAGCGGGGCGGGGCGGGGCGGGGCGTCGCGTTGCGGAGGCGGTACCGGTTGTAATATTCGAACTAATATGAAAGGGCCCGCACAGAAAACCGGCCGGGAAAAAAGCGTTCTGTGCGGACCCTTTCATATTAGTTCGAATATTACAACCGGTACCGCCTCCGCACCGCGCCGCCGCCGCTATCAGTGCATTTCGAGCTTTTAACCGTAAACGGTGAGGCGAGCATAACGTCACGTACCTACGGCTCACCCCTGCATATTTTGCCACCCATTTGCATATTTTCAATAAGTATGAGTCACGTATATACAAAGCAACCCCGGAACATGGAAACATTAAAAAGTGTCCGTTTATTTTGTTATCAGTAAGTTTCCACTTAACTTGTATAAATAAGTTTACACTTGATTTGCCTAAAAACTTTTTGCCTAATTTCGGTTTCCCTTACTTCAGTTCATCTAAAATTATCTGGCATAACTGGTCACTTTGCCTAATTTTTGTTTGAAGACCGAATTTAATTTTGTATTAATCATTCATCATCATCATCATCAGCCTGTTTCAGTCCACTGCTGGACATAGGCCTCTCCCATGGCACGCCACTGAGCTCGGTCTTCAGCTCTTCTCCTCCAATCCCTGCCCACTGCCTTGCGTATATCATCGCCCCACCTAGTTACAGGGCGTCCTACACTACGTTTGCCGACACGCGGTCTCCACTCTAGAACCAGTCTGCCCCAACGGCCATCGGTTCTTCGGCATATGTGACCTGCCCACTGCCATTTCAGCTTACTAATTCGCTGAGCTATGTCGGTAACTTTGGTTCTCTGACGAATAACTTCGTTCCGGATACGATCCCTAAGAGAAACTCCGAGCATAGCTCTCTCCATAGCTCGCTGAGCTACTTTGAACTGGTGGACAAGACGCACAGTGAGTGGCCACGTTTCGGCTCCGTATGTCATCACAGGCAGGACGCACTGATTGAAAACTTTCGTTTTTAGGCTTTGTGGTATCGGCGATGCGAAGACTCGACGAAGTTTCCCAAACGCTGCCCAGCCCAGCTGTATCCGTCTCCTAACTTCCTTGTCGAAGTTGTTCCTACCTAGTTGGAGCAACTGCCCTAGGTATATGTACTCGGGAACAACTTCGAGGCGGACTTCGTTTACGAAGATCGGTCCCGGGTCGACGTGCTCGTTGATCATAACTTTGGTTTTTTCCAAGTTCATCCGGAGACCGATTCGCCGAGACGAATTTGCTAGGCCGTCCAACATCTGTTGTAGATCCTGCAGCGTTATAATCATTACTACACATAATTTTGTTTCTCCTAATTTTAGTTCACCCAATTTTCAGTTTGTATAATCTTATTTTGTATAATGTTTGATTGACATACTTATGTTTCGTCTAACGTACATTTCGTCTAAGTATATCCTAATATCTAATATCGACATAAGTAAGTGACATAACCTGCTTATGTGTAGGTATCTCTATTATCTCTAAATAGAAAACAATGGCCGCCTGTTGTTTGCCTGTACCTACTTTCAGCCTAATGTTCTGTACTTGTTCTGTACTGTGTACTGTGTCATTTTTGAGGTGTGCAATAAAGAGTAATTTGTATTGTATTGCAATGGCTAAGTTCTACCTAAGTACGTATCAATACTACCTACTCGATGTAATAGTTTGGCAGGATGTGTATCACAGGGGTGACGCACCAAGTCATAATTTTAATTAACTTCTCTATGACATCACCCAATAAGTCCCTTAAGTCCCGCTTGGTCGTAAATACGTAAACATAAATAATAGTATAATAGAACTATTGCACTATTTTTATCTGGAAATAGCAAATAAGCCTGCGTAACCCACCAACAAACTATGAAATTTGACATTTCGGAGGACTGAGTCACTCTAGCTGCGAATCCATACGCGGTAGCCCTTGCAGACGCTCCAACCATGCTGTCCTGCAAGCTGTAAAGAGCGTTTAATGAGCATTAACACTTGGCTGCGGGATTGTGCAACTTGCGCCACAGGTTGAACTGCTGGTCGTATGTGACCCCGTGCACGGCGAGCGCGGCGCGCAGAGCGCACGCACTCGCCACGTCCGCCGGCCGGCGCAGGAACGCGGGCGCGTCCACGCGCGCTACGCCCGCGCGCTCCGCCGCCACGCCCGTCACCAGCGCGTCCTCCATGCGCAGCCAGCGCGCGTCCAGCGCCGCGCGCAGCAGCGGGCCCGCCGCGTCCCCCGACACCAGGTACGCCGGCCCGTTTACATACGCCGGATACAGCGCGCCGGGGAACTCCTGGCGCGGCACGAAGAACTTGGAGCTGGCGTTCCGCTGGGGCCGCGCGTCGCGCCACACTTTACCCCACACAGTGCGCGGGGCCCGCCGCCGCTTGGGCGCCTCCGCGAACCGGAGCAGCCCGTCCACGTTGATGAACATGTCGTCGTCGGACTTGAGCAGGCGCGCCGCCCGCGGGCAGTGGCCGACGAACCACTCCAGCATCGACAGCGTCTTCAGCGTGAGGTTCTCGTAGCTGTCGCGGTAGCGGCCCTCGATGAGGTCGCCGTAGAGCGCGTCCTCGGCGTCGAGCGCGGCCCGCAGCGCCGGCGGGGCCGCGCCCAGCATGAAGCCGAGCGCCACGTCGGAGCGGCGCGCCGCGTGGCCCCACGTGAGGCGCACGGCCATGCGGTGCGGCGCGTGTGCCGGCGCTGACGCCACCAGCACCACGAGCCGCAGCCGCGCGCCGCGCGCCCCGCACAGCTCGCCGTGCGCGCGCAAGTGCCCCGCCACGTACCGCTCGCGCACGCGCACTACTCCCGCCGGCGGCACTTCGGGCTCTCTGTCCCGAGTCCGCTCGCCACCAGGCAGCGGCTGCGTCTCGTCTCTGGGTATTGATGAATTGTACAGTCGAAGAGGTGCTGCGCCGAGCGTGGGCACGGTCGGCGCTGGACGCCCCGGGGCCGGGAACGCGTCGGTGGGGATCCGCAGCGGCAGTAGCAGCAGCGGCAGCAGTAGCGCCGGCAGCAGCAACAGCAGTGCGGGCCGCGCGCGCCCCGCGCAGCCGCAGGCGCACCGGCGCGCCGCTCGCCCGCCTGTAACCATCACAACACTACTGTCAACTTAAAAATGGCCGAACGACCCCTTTTCCCAAACATACTCGGAAATGTAGAATTGTAGACCTTACCCCCCGAACGTAGCGTGACCGGGTGTCGCGCATTCACAAGTCTATTAACACAGTCAGCTGGCATTTCCTTCCTTCCCGCGGCCTTTGTTTGTAGCAATAGCTCGTAAGACAACAACAAATTCTGACGACTAAGTTCCTCTCGGACGGTAAATTGTACCTATACAGGATGGATTTTCTTTTTGGGTCAGTGAGGGCAGCTACCAGATCCCGTGCTGCTACGCGAAAACGGTCTTAGAAGACCTTCCCTAAATTTTCAATTAATGAAGATTGGCATTTACAGATTTTAGAAAAAGCATATAGGGTGCGAAAAAAAGGTAATTTTTGAAAAAAAAATTTTTGATGCCTATCGAACCCATTCCTGTCCAGGATCTAAAGCTTATGGGACCAAAAAAATTCCGACTAGAAAAGCCACAAATCGAAGAAAACTTTTCGAGGCAGTTCCAGACGATAGCTTTCATTATACGTTAGGTACCTTTTTTTTTTTTTTTTTTTTTTAAACGTTGGGAAAATACTTTTACGTATCCCACCCAGTGAAAGACCTGGGTGGGTATGACGGACTATCCGGATGGACCGTACTACCGTCTAAAACCCCAACGAGTACCGGCTACGCCTTCAGTGGGGCGCCGCAGGATCACAAATAGCATTCTACTGCGACGCACCGGCGGGTGGCCCGCAAATTTTTTTTAATTTGCAGGCCGCAATTCATGCGGGGCACTCACCTGGGTGCCCCTAGCTCCTTTTTATTTTCCCGTAAGGCGAGGAGATGCCCTATGTTGGCGGCAGCAGGTGCGCATACCGCCGGCGCCTACCTCCTCCTCTGCGCCTACGGAGCGGGTGTGCGGCAGGATCGTTTTCCCGCAGCCGCTCCGCAGTCTCCTTCTGCGAAATTACCTCTTCACAGAAGGAGACCACGATTTTCCATTGTCTATCGCTGTCGAGCATTGCGCCTGCTATGTTCGCCAGCGATAGATCAGCCCCCACCTCGTCCCTCAGTCCCGCTCGATAGGGTTCCCAGGCAGGACACTCCTCGAGAGTGTGACGCAGCGAGTCCACCTCGGCTCCACACTCGTGACAGTTGGGCAACTCTTCCCGTCCGATCCGGTGCAGGTACTTACCGAAGCATCCGTGCCCGGTAAGCACCTGGACCAGCCTGAATGTAAGAGGCCCGTGACGCCGCTCCACCCAGCGATCTAGATGAGGGCGGATGGTGTGCACTGTTGTCAGACCGAATGTTGCGGCCCCCAGTTCTTCCTCCCATCTCCGAAGCATGGTGTTTTGGGCCAAGCTTCGAACTCGTTCCGCCTCCTCTTTAGTCGGAACTTGACCGTCCGCTCTTCGCCTAGCTTTGAACGTGTGTACCTCCGCGAGGACTGCGGCTTGAAGCTCCCACGGGGGATCCGCCGCCAACACCGTTGCCGCCGCCCAAGAGACTGTACGGTAAGCCCGCGCCACATACCTTAGGTACCTACGAACTTTTCATTCCGTTCCCATTAGTTAGGTAGGTCCATGTTTTGAAAGTACTTAGCATTGTTAAACTAATACATAGTTACTAAATAATCATTAGCAATCCAAGAATGCATTTTCTTTATTTATTAATGCAACGATTTTTCAGACGGATCCGAAGATTTGTGTTGTGTCAAGATTTTGTTTCTGTAGGTAGCCTCGGTCTCGGTAGATACCCAAGTTGAGGTAACTCAGTTTCTCACTGTCGTCGTTATTAAATATGGTAATGTTAAGAATCCGTCCAGCTGTCTCGACGTGACGCGAAAACGAATTACCTAAATACCAAAGCGGCAGAGTGCACTACATATTTTCAACACTATCTCTGTCTGTAGTTAATATTTTATAGGAATGTAGGTAATGTATAATGTATATAGGTAGTACCTATTTACATCAACCGCATGTGCAGTGCAACGGCTTTCTCTTGCTTCTCCTTCAGAGGCTTGTGACATGTGCGAATAAAAACATAATAGGTACCTATTACGGACTAATGTTCTTAAAACCAAATAATTATTATAGCTGCAACTTCAATTAACAACGCGATAATCGGAGGTGAGACTAACCGTAGCGATGCCAGCGGAGAGTTGTGTGAATGTTCAGTAGGTATCTAATAAACCAGTGGACTGACAGTGCGTTGAGGAGTTACTACAACTTCAAAAACTAGGCACCCTTAGAGCAGGACGGAGCAGTAGGTACGTTAGAGTGAGAGGTTCCAACTCCCCTCTCCTATCTGGAAGTAAAAGCTCCGATAGCATAGCCCGCACCCCGCACCCCGCACCCAGACCTACCTGAGCTCATGACTCCGCAGTCAACGCTGAAGTGGCCTCGCCCATGACGTCACAGACGACACTCGACGTGCGACTGGCCGCTCACTCCCTTTGTCCACATCACTAGTACACAGAACATATTCCCCACGCAATTTTCCTCAAAACTGCACGAATCCAATTATATTTTGGCGTAAACAAAACAACCACCGCGCGTCACCACTCCCACCAGGGCCGGGCCACACTGACGCGGGCCGCGCCGTAAACACCTAGGGAAACTACATTATTAAATTATACACATTTACTGAAAGATAACATACCACTCGACTTCCATAACCATTTTTAAATTAGTTTTGCGAGTGAAGATAGTTTGTGACCATTGTGAGTATTGTGACAGTATTATCAGTAGGTATTTAAATGGCGATGACGCAACAATTATTTTTGGATGTAAAAAACCGGCCAAGTGCGAGTCGGACCTCGCACATTTAGGGTTCCGAACCGACCGCAAAGTTAATTTGGTTTAATAGGAAAAATAAGGAAATTTCAAAGAAAAAATCAAATATATCAATATATTAGTATTTGTCGGTAAAATATACGTAATAACAAACATTTTTACCAAATTTTAAGTTTATAGGTATTTGGGAAGTTAGAAAATTCTTCGGAACAAAATTTCGTAAATAAAGCTGACTTTGCTGGCTTCTCATTCCTTTGTTTTCCAATATTTATTTTAATTAAAAATATAGTAAGTATCTACTCAATGAGCTCTAAACAACGATACCCCACTCGATAGGGTAGGATAAAAAATTTGTTTCGCGTCCCCCTTTAGCTGTATGGGAGCCCCCCTTAAAAATATTTAAAAATAAGTTTTGACTATTTGTATGGCTTCGGGCCAACAAGATGCTTATACTGTGTAAATTTGAAGCCTGTAGCTCCAACCGTTCGGCTGTAAAACCTGTGTGACAGACGACGGACGGACGGACGTCTGGGCGTTACCAATCGGGTTCCGTTTTGACCCTTCGGGTACGGAACCCTAAAAAAAGTGGCCGTGAGCTTTAGAGTTTTAGACGCGGCTCCCGTCACATGCGCGATAAGATAACGTATCGAGTTGTGCTCATGTCATGATAAGAGATGTCAGGCTTTCCACTAAATAACTAACTAGGTTTTAGTGTTAATGAGGGTCTTTAATTGACATTTGTCCTTCTCATACCAATGGTGTGCCTACTTATGTCTGCCGTCCTATCTCTAAACTCTAAACCGAGCCGAACCGAACTATCACTTAACGCGTTTATAGTACGAGTAGGTATTTGTTGTGAAAATATTACACTGGAAACTTTAAATAAGCACGTTTTTGGACTGTAACCGTTTTGTAGCTACGCAATACCTGCAAATATTCAAGCAAGGTGTATGCGTTCCTAATTTAAAAAGTTTAGAAACACGTTTAGGCTGAGTATCCACCAGAGCTGTGCGAGGATGCGTTTTCATACATTTGACACCTCGCAACGCGCCGAGCGAGGTGTCAAATATATGAAAACACATCCTCGCACATCTCTGGTGGAAACGCAGCCTAAAGGATGATTCACGTTAGGCCGTTCCGTGTCCGCGCCGGCCCGTTTCGTAGGTATAGTACAAGAAATCGAAGGACGCGCGACGGCCGTCCATTTCTTGGTCAGCATCAAAAATATGTATACATCAACAAGGTTTCAGAAATATGTGGTCTCACCTCACTTCTATTTCAGAAATATTTATCAATATCTGACACCGTAAAATTGGATACCTACATTAGCTGTTTCAGAATGGCGTAAACATAAAATTCTTCATAAATATGTCTACTAAAATCAGTTTCGCATGCTTGTTTATGTGTAGCAGTCAAATATAAGGAAACATGCGTTGGATTCAATAATATACCTATCACAGCTGTTCCGAATATTTAAGTACAGTTACTGTTTATTTCAGAAAGATGTATCCCACCAAAAACATAAATGTGAAAATGGGAGCCAAGTTCAATATTAAGAATATGCGTCGTTATTGACTTCGCCGACAAAAGAATTGATATCTATATGGGTGCCAAGTTCTGTGTAGAAAATCCTGAAACCTGAGATGTAATTCAAGGTCAAGATTTTGACTTGGCTGGTTTTTACGTACATGCTATATTATATTTGACTATGGTATTTTTCTGAACTTTGGTTTGTTGGTAAAAACTAGCCAAGCCAAAATCTAGACCTTGAATTACATCTCAGGTTTCAGGATTTTCTACACAGAACTTGGCACCCATATAGATATCAATTCTTTTGTCGGCGAAGTCAATAACGACGCATATTCTTAATATTGAACTTGGCTCCCATTTTCACATTTATGTTTTTGGTGGGATATCATTACTTTTTGTAAATAAAGAATAATTCATGTTTATTTTAATTAAAATCAAAGTCAATCAGAGTATGTAAAATTTATGTATAATACCTTAACTACTTTTTCTTCGTCCGCGCGGAGCTCGTTCATCGCGATAGAAAATAATTGCTATTATTAATTGAATTATGGGTTCTAGCGGAAATAAAAAGCATAGTTACGTTTAAATAAATTAGATAAATCGTATATTAAACGTATCCTAGCGCACTGAGAAGTTAACAGTTCTAGCTCCTGTCACAGAGTGAGTTGAAGTAAAGAAAACATTGAGGAGGCCAGGCTTTCAGGTTGAATACATATGAGGTTGTATATACCTTAATATGATAGAGTAATTTTTGCATTACAAAGTCAATATTCCAACACGCCCCCTCAAAAATTAATCACCATGTATACAAACATAGCCCTAAGCAGAACATGTCACTTCCCAGTGTTTCCTGGGACAATCCAATAATCATGGTCCAACATTCGTTGCGAGGATTAGGGAAACCCAGAAAACCTAATCAGACCATTTCATTTTTCTAATTTGTCATTAGCTTTTAAATACTGTGTTTCATAATTATAACACATTTAATCATTTAAAACAAAACATTTTTTATGAATGTGTATATCAAACTTAAGACATTAAATAAAGTAAAACAAAACAATATTTTTTTGCGTATGTGTATCCATCACTACACATTATATCTATAACTTAAGTTTTGAAATACCTAGTTGTTGTTAGAGTACAATAGGTCCACATTCAATAGCGTAAAGCAAATAATGCTTAATATTTTATCATAGTAACCAAAACTCATTCTATCTGTCATAACCTGAAGAGTTATACATCCATCCACCAGTATTTTCATGGATGATACGAAACTAAATTGTCTACCTTTAATTAGATGATAACTGAAAAGAAAAGGCATCACACCTATCTCACAGCCTCATACATGTTAGTCTAAGAAAACTGCTACGATTGTCAGCAATTACAAGTTATTGTAATGTTATCAAATAATTTGGGTAAAAACTCAGTTGTACTTTTTCTAAATACCTACTGCATCATTACCACTCCACTCCAAATCTAAATAGCTGAACTAATTCAAACAGTTTTAAATTCTGATCATTTTAGTGTAGGTACTACTTGTCAAATCAACGGTCTCAGAATGTCCTGTACCATAATATAAGTCTCACCCTCAATCAAAACTGTCATTCACATGCGACCAGCATTGCTATACTCGTAGCAAATGTAACCCTTACTAGAAATCATTAAAGTTACTTTGACAGCGTAAACCTTGACGGTTGCTATAGTTCATGGATCTGTAACCCAACAACATACTCCACACGGCATCTTTAGAAGTCCTTAGCGTTAACAGGGTTAAAATATACCTCAGTGTTACTTTCGTTTGTATGTCTAATTCGTATATTAATGCTTGACATTTACATCCTACCACCGCATTAATTACATGACATACATTATAAAGATATGTTAACAAAGTAAAGAATCTATAGAGATTCTAAACGCATGTCACCAAGAAAATAAAACAGAAAACCTCTTATGCAGATAAATGTGCTGGTCCAGCTCATTGGGGCCCTTATGGTCGGTTTTGAGTTACGCACGGATCTATAATCTACAATACATAGGCTACCAAAAACAATAAAAACCATGTCCCTAAGTGCCATACTTTTTTTTAAAAAAATCGTCAAAGTTACGCAACCCAAAAATGCATTTTTGAGAAATAACTCAGAGAAGTTTAAAACTCATTTAAAGTATGTTCCCGTGGGAAGTTACATAGATGATGGTAGATTCTGAATCCTGAGGTTCTCTTCTATAGAAAACAATCAAAGATTTTTCAATTTCACTACCCCGTTGAGAAAAAATGGCCTGTGACCTGTGCAAGGCGCCGATCGTAAAAAAATTAGGAAATTTGTAATAGGTGATTTATTATTTCGTATTTTGTGATCTTTGTCATAGTGTATACTAGAAAATAGTTTACTTAACACCTCGAATGGAAAATAAATACAAAATCCTAACGTGATATATTTCTTTTAATAAATATAGAAAATTATATTTTTTCTATCTCGTCACGAATAAATGTAACAATTTCCGTGTAGTACACCATACTTACCTGTAATAAGTCTAGACAAGCATTACACAGGTTTTATTTTTTTTCTATGTCAATTAGTTTCAGTTTTATGACCGATTAAAGTTACATGAAAATCAAGGTTTACTTCCATACATTTGAGAAAAGGGCCCTTATGGACGAATGTAATAAAAATGTAAGTAAATAATAATAATTTACATTATCTAAGTAGCAATCTTGTATTAGAACGTAATTCTGAACAAATCTTTTCATTACAAGTTTTTTGAATTTTGCGTAATTTTTAAATTATACGAAAAAGCAATTTCGCATAGTAATAATTATTTTTTAACTCTATTTAAAAAAAACCGACCAAGTACGTGTCGGACCACGCACAATAAAGGGTTCCGTACCGACACCTACTAGTCCACATAATAAACCCAGTATCGGCACTATCCGATACATGGAATCGAAAAAGGTCGTATCTTCATAGTAAACGCACGGCACTTACGTCCTTTTGTTTGAGCAAAACAGTTTTTTAGCAATTACTCAAAAACCAGTAGCCGTATTTTTATCAAACCAAAAATCGTCGTAAGTATTTATTAATGTACAGTCACCAGCATCAATATCTGCTATAACAAAAGCGGAATTTATATCTGACCCGTCCTTATGGCCCTACAAACTTGACACTAGAAATAGGTATTTGTAACGTGTACCACCTAATCCAGTAAACAGAAAAGGCAAATAAATAATACAGAAAATGGTTAGAAGTAATTAGAATAAGTTATTAACCTATTTTATATCATTATTATCTGCGCTCTGCCATAAGGGCCCTTTTTTACTAAACTTTACAACTAATTTTAAGGTAGAAATACCTAACTTATACGTGTGAAACCAAGCTAGAAATACACATCTAGTCTTATACTTTATCAATATGCAAGAAACAAAAAATATGTGATTTTACAGTATTTTACTAAAACGCTGATATCTACGAAACTAGAAAGTGCCATAAGGGCCCTTTTGTTATGGACCGTCTCAAATTAAGAACTCGTTTTAACACTTTGAATGCATTCTGTCAGTCAGCCGTGTGTCACATACACGCCAAATTCTTTTACTGTGGAGGAGCAAAGATAGACCTTATTTAACAGGCATGTAAGTTGCTTTGACATTTTATGAATTAACACCTATACGTGTCGTTGCCTGACAATTTTTCTGCCACCAAGACATAATATCGAATAGCTTACGGCAATCAAAAAATTAAACTATGACAAGTCAAGGACAACAAATTTAATGCCTCTCTCTCTCTCTCTCTGTCGCTCATACACAAAGCTATATAATGACCATCTCACTCAGTAGTGATATTATTATTTGATGTCTAGTCTGGTCATTCTCAACTTATATATAACGTTTCTATAGCGTTATTTATTATATTACTCGTACTGGAATCAATACCTCGTTATTCAGTTTAGGTGCTTTTATACTTTTATGTCACACCTGGCCATAAAGTGGCCATTATCGCACGCTCCGCGCGCGATAAAACCCACTTCCTGGCCAGGGGGTGACATAAAATTTTGTACTTACCACGGGCGATAATAAAGAAAGCCTCAGATCGCATATTTATCGCCCTTGCCTTCGGCTCGGGCGTAAAATACCTGCGATCTGAGACATTCTTTGTTTTATCGCCCTTGGTAAGTAATGTACTATTACTGACAGAGCTACAAGCATACTGCACATGCTCATGCTCATTCATTCATAGAAGGTTATTCGTTTGACTTAACGTTTTATATCAAAACATGTCTTTTGTATGACATTTCAGATCTTATCAAGAACATTTTGATACAGTGTACATTTCCATTTGCACATATAGCCACTAGATCATCTACAATCGCGTAGAATTCTTACTATTTACTCACTGAGTTTACACTTGTCAACTTTCTCATTACATACCTACCACCATTGGTAAATAACAATTAAACAATTGATACATTATAGTGTACCTTTATGTAAACTCTGGCAACGCTTGATTATTATTAATTCTAGTTAATCGATATCTGTGCCTTTAAGGTTAGTGTCTTATATCCGATATTTCATGGTTTATATGTATGCTACAAACTGTAGGTACAAACATACCTAGTCATTATTCAGATTATGAACATATCTGATTTGTTATTGTCAGATTTTTGGGACTTCATAATATAAGTACTGATTTAGGCTCGTCAGCACAATCAGTTTCATTCTGAGAATTTCCAATATTCTCTTCAGGCTACGTAGTAGACCTGCACCGACCAGAGTCAGTGTCGTATCCTATGTTTCATTCTGAGAATTTCCAATATTCTCTTCAGGCTACATAGTAGACCTGCACCGACCAGAGTCAGTGTCGTGTCCTAGGTTTCATTCTGAGAATTTCCTATATTCTCTTCAGGCTACATAGTAGACCTGCACCGACCAGAGTCAGTGTCGTGTCCTAGGTTTCATTCTGAGAACTACATACTTTTCAATTTGGTTTCAACACTATGTAACCGTTTAGTGCTTATAATTATTTATTACCATGATTTATCGTCAATACATACTTTGCTTAGTTTAATCCTGTCACATAAAATATGATAGATTCTTAAACTTGCAAAACAGGTCACATTTGAATTGTGATTATTTAACAATTAATTACTTAAAGAATTTCTCACTTATCTCACTATACTCTAGGACCCAACATTTAACTGTGATCCAACTGTGTAGTCCTGGGAACTATCATAGCAAGTGGTCCCTTAACACAGTATGTTATTACGATAGATTGCTATCATTAGTATAGTACGTAGGTACTTACTCATTCGGTACCCATTGAATTTGTCCCACTCTCGTTACTAATATAACTTTACAATTTCTGATTTGTATATTATCAGATACATAAGATAATCATCATCATCATCATCATCAGCCTATATACGTCCCACTGCTGGGCACAGGCCTCCTCTCATAGATGAGAAAATATTGATACGCAAATAGTACACTTTATTATGTGACCAATATTCATAACAGCAGTAATTAAGCAATAGAAACAAGACCGGCACGTATCAGAAAATATATAAAACAATAGTCACTAAATATGACATTTCTCTTTCGCCATGCAATATAGCAATATACTCTCTTTGTCTCTCACTGAGGCATGCTCAACTTAAAAACAAAAAAAACATCACTTTAATGGATGCCGTGATTGTATTAACCTTTTCAACGCCCTGTCAAATACAACATCTGCCAGCCACACGCCATGACATCGGAATGCCAAACGTGAAGATGAACCCTACAGAAGTTTAGATTTGAAGTCATGCATTACTCAAACTATTTCTGGTGTACCCCAAGGAAGCATACTGGGCCCGATTCTATTCTTATTATATGTTAACTTCTTACCAAAAGTTTCACCTAACCGTGTAATAATGTTTGCAGATGACGTTTGTGTACTCTTCAAATTTAAACGGAATGAAGTGGATAATCTTAATCTCTTAATAGAAGAGTCTCTGGCAAAAACTATTAATTGGTTTAAAGCTATTAATTTAACAACCAATATTAGTAAAACGAAAGTTATTCATTTTAGAAATATTAAGACTAATGCTGTAAAACTAGATATTATTGTAAACAATACATCGATCTTATTTGTAAATGAAACAAAATTTTTAGGCATATGGGTAGATGAAAATTTAAATTGGAAAAAACATGTTGATTATCTTTGTAAAAAACTTAGTAGCTTTAGTTTTGCTCTTCGAGGATTAAGGAAAATTTCCACTAAAAAGGCAGCCATGCAATCTTACTACGCTTTTTTTCAGTCACATGTCTTATTTGGTTTAGCAATCTGGGGTGGTTGTGTAGATATACAGCGTCTGTTTTTATTACAAAAAAAGTGCGTCCGTATTTTACAGGGAATTAAATCTAGTCGTGAGTCGTGTAGACAATCTTTCAAGCAACTAGGTTTGCCTACTTTAACAGCTCTCTACGAGTATATCATGGAGCTGTGCAAACTCGTGCGACGATTCTCAGACAAGTTCCCACTGAAGAACTATAAAAGTGACAGACTGAATCATTTATTCGTGAATGACGTCATGATCCCTGCTGGTAAATCATCAATGTTTCGTAGATGCCATATGCACGTTGCAGCAAAGGTGTACAATGCCCTACCAAGTGAAATTAAATCACTAGCGTCTGCAAAGTTCTTCATAGTTTAAAAAAACCGGTCAAGTGCGAGTCCGACTCGCGCACCGAGGGTTCCGTACACAGTTCTTGTATATGTAGTTGTGTACCCGTCCTGACCCCATTAATTCAGGAACAATCTTAAAAAAACATGACAGCACCATCTATCGGCGCATTGTGTTACTAATTTGCGCGACTGAATAACTTAGTACGTATGTTGGTTTTTCAAGGATAATTCTTTATCACATCAACCGATTTCAATAATTGTTTTTTCATTTGAAAGAAGGTATTTTTAACGTAATTTTGTAAATTTAAATATAAAAATATATATACAAAGGTGATTAAATTACAAACTTAGTATAGAAGAGTTTTTTGATGATTAAAAAAAAGAAAAACTAGATAGGGCTATGGCTATAATTTTCCTGTAAAATATACATGCAAATTAATGTTGTGTAATAATTTCAAATTTTTTTCTTCGTAAACTTCGGAGATAAGGGGGGGGGAATGGTATTTTTTTTTACATTTTCCCTCGTAAATCGAAATTTCCCCAACGAAAAAAAAAACTAAAAATTGTTTCAGAATGTTCAAGTCAAGCCCTTTCATATGATACCCCACTTGACATAGTTGCCAGACTTTAAAATTTTAAACCCCCTTTTATCTGTCATTATTCACAGAAAATAAAATAAAATAATTTAAAAAACCATCTTCTATGTATCTGGGTTACCCTTGTTTATAACTATTCCAAATTTCAAATCGATAGGATAAGTAGTTCCTGAGATATTTAGCGATGTGACAGACAGACAGACAGACAGACAGACAGACAGACAGACAGACAGACAAAGTGAAACCAATAGGGTTCCTTTTTTTACCTTTTTGGTACGGAACCCTAAAAATATCTCATTGATTTATGTCCTTATAGTTTAAATGAATATTTTAACCAATTATAATTACAGCCTCAAAAATTTGGTTTATCTCAAATATTTTATTTTCTAATTGGTTGTTATTATTTCGCACACAATTGTATAAATACTTACATACATATAATGTTTAGTATAGTTTTTAGTTCATAAGTATGTTGCTACATCCTACTAGGGTCCATGTTTGTACTATCTAGCTTGTAAGAACACCTTGTATAATACCATGGTTTGCAACGAATAAATAAAATAAATAAAATAAAAATAAAAGTGCATGCAGGTCGATATGACACTGCACACCGTGACGGCAAATATATCCGTTGTTGGTGTCCAAAAGGTTAAACTTAACATTGTTTTTCAAATCCAACATTTTATGTAACTATTATTATAGCACGCTTGAGAAACATAGTGACGTATATGTCATACAATATACGAGTACTAGTATTTGCTTTTAATAAAATCTGGCAAACATACCTTGCATGGTAGTATTACCTCCCTTCCGTATTACATACTCGTATAGGATGTCTATTGCAATAGCCTGCTGCATTTTTGGTTACAACTTGTACGGTACATAGGGGCAGAAATACGTTGTCAAGTACTTCTTGAATGTCAGCACCCAAGTCGCAAGTGACGAACAAGTTTCACCTTTCAGCAGCTGAAATAAATTGCAGATGTTTAGCAAATATACATCTTAAGAGGTTACCATATTAGTTAAGGTATTTGAAAAGATCATCCCTTATTAGTTCGAAGCTCAGGGATCTGTTAAGACTGTATATTGTCTTCTTGTGCCTCTTTCCTCAGTTCTCTCCGGTCATGAAATCAAAGCTAAAATAGTCCGCTGACGTGGATGGTTAATTCACTCATCTTAACTGCTTGCAATGTTTTAGCTGCTTGCCATTCTAGTCTGCTAATCTTTTGGCAGTATTTCTTTTGTAATAACAACAGTTCGATTTCAGTTATCCTTTACGCCCACAGTGATGAAGCTTCTTCAAAATGGTTCGCTTTCTCGGTCGTACTTTTCGTAATTATAGTTGAATTATAGTGCTCAAATCTTCTCGTAACATATAAGGCTCTATTTCGACTCGTAATACGTATTAATTTACATATAATGGCAGCTTCGATAGAGTATTTACAAAATCCCATGTGAGACTATATCTTCCGCTAGTCTCGATTGCTGTCATAGATTGTTGATAAGTAATGTAAGAAGTAAATGAGCAATTTTATCGGTCTCTTCTAGTTTAGCTCCTGCTACTAGCCGTTCAATCATCATAACAGGCGAAATGTTTGAGGGGTACATCACCTAGTAGTCTTGGAATCAATAAGCCAGCCAACTGGGTAGCAACGCTCTTCCTCTCATACATTTCAGCAATTGGATTTTGTGTCTTCAACTCGCTGTTTTCCAATATGTGGTTCTGGTCTGTAACTTGGCATACGTACTTGAAAAAAAAATAACGCTGGATTCAATCGTGAAATTCACATAATAACGCACGAATTATACACTTCCAAATACTATTTATATTTTTCTCCGTCGAATGACCCATTTCATTTTTACTTTCCATTTTTCATTTTTTTCTTGACAAACTTGACGTGCGTCTGTCAGATAACTCAGATATGAAGATTTTTACAATTTAGGTATTCTTCATTTAGATAAATAATATTTAAAAGCTCCGGGCCCATAACCAATTGAATTATGGGTTCTAGCGGAAATAAAAAGCATAGTTACGTTTAAATAAATTAGATAAATCGTATATTAAACGTATCCTAGCGCACTGAGAAGTTAACAGTTCTAGCTCCTGTCACAGAGTGAGTTGAAGTAAAGAAAACATTGAGGAGGCCAGGCTTTCAGGTTGAATACAAATGAGGTTGTATATACCTTAATATGATAGAGTAATTTTTGCATTACAAAGTCAATATTCCAACATTATTTTTGTACCAGACGCGTTTTGCTCGTTTAAATATATAAGATAAGATTTGCATGTATTATGAATAAGGTGGTTATTACATAATTAGTAGCAGTCAAGGTGGCCAAAAGATCGTAACACGTCTTTATTACAGTTGGAGTAAGAATGTGTTACGATATATTTGCGACTTTTTATTAATAATAAGATTGCTGTTGGCCATCTCTGCATCTGCTCCTAACTACATGACTCTGACTGCACTAAACTAACTACCTATGCTGTTCAAACATTAGGACTGTTAAAACGAGATATAGCGCATGTACACTCTCGCTGAGACACAGCGAGACAGGCCGAGCGCGAGAGTGTACAGGGGAAGTATCTCGCCGACGATTCCCATACTGAACACAGCGAGGTAGGCCGAGCGCGAGTGCTCCTGCACGAGAGTGTACAGCGAGTGTTAGGGTTGTTGGACATTTCAAAAAAAGGTAGTGTAGGTCAAAGAGAAACATTCAAAGAACATCAGCACTTGCCTCATCTACAAAGTTAAAGGGCAAGAGACATGGAGGTCCCTGCCGTCAGAAGACATCCTTCATGCGCTGCACGCCGCGCAGGCATCGCTGTATTAGACAGGCTTATAGTCATCCGTACTACGTACACGTATACTTAATGGCCGGGACACTGGGACACCACGCTTCAAACCGGGACATGTGGCGGCGTACCGGGACGTATGGAAACCGTATGCTAGGTCTATCTCTAATTGTTTCGAAATCCATTTCGTTCCATTACAAAATCCCTCTGAGTGCTTCTGCTTCAAAATCGAAATTTACATATACATTTTTGCCGGTATAAAATCAATAGGCGCTTAATGTGTAATAAAAATTGTTATGGAAAAAATTACAAATCTTATAAAATCACTGTTTATGTTTCTCAGGTTCGTAACCATACAATTACACTCCTCCATGCCAAATTTCAACTTACTAGGTCATCTGGAAGTGGGTTAGGTTTTTGATTATTCCCAATCCAAGTACTAAACTAGTCTTAAAAAATACTATTTTTAGATGTTTGTATGTTAATAACCGATTGAGCTATATTCATGACATTTGGGAATCTGGTTAGCCTTAAGGATCTTAATAAACGTACCAAATTTCATATGTGTACGTTCAATACAAATTTTGAGTTACGTAGGGGTCAAAAGTGGCACCAAATGGTTAGTGTAATATAACACACGGCCGCTGCGTCGCCAGTTCTTTTTTTTTGAACTTTGGCTTGACACGCTGCCGCGTGTCTAGATGTAGGTAATTTTCCGGAGACTAAGCGCGGCTGCCGCTCGCTGCGCCGCCTATGACGTATTTTCCACACCTTCATCGTAATGTCCGAAATATTTCGTCTACGCTACGCTCGCGTTTTCATCTAACTACATTACTTGAGGCGTATGAAGTCTCTTCCGCACCTGCATCATAATTTTCGAAACATTTCGCGCTCGCTACACTCGCGTTTTCGTTTGCATACTTGATGCGTATGAAGTTTTTTCCACACCTGCATCATATTAATTTTCATCTACGTTACTTGATCTACATCAATATATTAAATCCTCTGTCATGTGTTTCATGCGGGCGCGTTGAGCCGTTTTTTTCTTCGTCCGCGCGGAACCTGTTCATCGCGATAGAATATAATTGCTAATATTTTTGTATCAGGCGCACCTAGTTATCGCTCTTCCATACAAACTTCCACTCCCTTAAGGGATGACTTCGGGGATAAAAAGTATCCTATGTCCTTCCCCGGGACTCAAACTATCTCCATATATGTCTCGCCGACGATTCCCATACTGAACACAGCGAGGCAGGCCAAGCGCGAGTGCTCCTGCACCGCCTGCACGAGAGTGTACAGCTAGTGTTAGGGTTGCCATAGATATGGAGACGAAGGCCGGAATCCGGGACGGGTGGACATTTCAAGAAAAGGTAGTGTAGGTCAAAGAGAAACATTCAAAGGACATCAGCACTTGCCTCATCTACAAAGTTAAAGGGCAACAGACATGGAGGTCCCTGCCGTTGGAAGATATCCTTCATGCGCTGCACGCCGTGCAGGAATTGTCTGTATTAGACGGGCTTAATAGTCATCCGTACTACGTACATGTATACTTATTTACCTAGTGGATCCCTACTAATTTAAAACTATCCTTGATTAATGGCCGGGACACTGGGACACCACGCTTCAAACCGGGACATGTGGCGGCGTACCGGGACGTATGGAAACCGTATGCAAGGTCTATCTCTAATTGTTTCGAAATCCGTTTCGTTCCATTACAAACTCCTTACGAGTGCTTCTGCTTCAAAATCAAAATTTACATATGTACATTTTTGCCTGTACAAAATCAATAGGCGCTTAGTGTGTACCTAAATAAAACTTGTGATTTGGAAAATATTACAAAATTTACAAATCGTAAAAAAAACACTGTTTATGGTTCTCAGGTTCGTAATCATACATTTACCCAGCTCGATGCCAAATTTCAACTTGCTAGGTCACCTGGAAGTGGGTTAGGTTTTTGATTATATTTTCCCCAATAATTATCCTATGTAGAAAAAATCCTATTTTTAGATATTTCTATCTGAATAACCGATTGAGCTATATTCATGAAATTTGGGGATCTGGTTAGGCTTAAGGATTTCAAATTTCATATGTGTACGTTCAATACATTTTGAGTAACGTAGGGGTCAAAAGTGCCACCAAATGGTTAGTGTAATATAACACACAGGTTAGGTTAGGTTATGTTTTTTTTTTTTTTTTCTGTCTCCTCCAACGTAATTGGAGCCTATGTTTTCGATTTTGTTCCATACCAGTTCTCGCTTTTGTACTGCTCGTACTTTCATGCTTCATACTATCTTTCTTTTATCCGTCATCTTTCTTTGATCTGTCTGGGTAAGGGGTCCCAGCTACTTTTAGGCCTATTCTATTTCTTTTCTTACTCTAGTGGGTATCTTTATTCTTTATGTCACACCTGGCCATAAAGTGGCCATTATCGCACGCTCCGCGCGCGAAAAAACCCACTGTCTGGCCAGGGGGTGACATAAAATTTTGTACTTACCACGGGCGATAATAAAGAAAGCCTCAGATCGCATATTTATCGCCCTTGCCTTCGGCTCGGGCGTAAAATACCTGCGATCTGAGACATTCTTTGTTTTATCGCCCTTGGTAAGTAATGTACTATTATTTAATTGAAACACATGTAGGGTATTTTATTTAAGAAATTACAGTATGGTACCTTCTCACAATACTTTTCCTTACTTCTTACAATATGTTCTTAAACTACTTTTTAGGGTTCCGTACCAAAAAGGTAAAAAAGGAACCCTATTGGTTTCACTTTGTCTGTCTGTCTGTCTGTCTGTCACATCGCTAAATATCTCAGGAACTACTTATCCTATCGATTTGAAATTTGGAATAGTTATAAACAAGGGTAACCCAGATACATAGAAGATGGTTTTTTAAATTATTTTATTTTATTTTCTGTGAATAATGACAGATAAAAGGGGGTTCAAAATTTTAAAGTCTGGCAACTATGTCAAGTGGGGTATCATATGAAAGGGCTTGACTTGTACATTCTGAAACAATTTTTAGTTTTTTTTTTCGTTGGGGAAATTTCGATTTACGAGGGAAAATGTAAAAAAAAATACCATTCCCCCCCCTTATCTCCGAAGTTTACGAAGAAAAAAATTTGAAATTATTACACAACATTAATATGCATGTATATTTTACAGGAAAAATATAGCCATAGCCCTATCTAGTTTTTCTTTTATTTAATCATCAAAAAACTCTTCTATACTAAGTTTGTAATTTAATCACCTTTGTATATATTTTTAATTTATATTTAAATTTACAAAATTACGTTAAAAATACCTTCTTTCAAATAAAAAAACAATTATTGAAATCGGTTGATGTGATAAAGAATTATCCTTGAAAAACCAACATACGTACTAAGTTATTCAGTCGCGCAAATTAGCAACACAATGCGCCGATAGATGGTGCTGTCATGTTTTTTTAAGATTGTTCCTGAATTAATGGGGTCGGGACGGGTACACAACTACATATACAAGAACTGTGTACGGAACCCTCGGTGCGCGAGTCGGACTCGCACTTGACCGGTTTTTTTTAATTACAATGTTTATTTTTACATCTCTTCTTACTTATAACAATATATTCTTAAACTACTGTTCTTTTTTACACATTTCATTTTACCTACATTATTTTTTATGTTTATTACAATATACTTATTGTACTATATAAACATAAGTTTCTTAACTAACTTTATTTCTTTTTATTACGATTTTTGCTACTTTAACACAGTAATCTAAGAATTTATTTCTATTTTTGCCTGACATTATGTCCCGTATCGCATCAGATGTGAGGCTAATATTTTCTTTTTGCTCGTATTCGTAACGTTCCTTGGCGTGAACCGGGCAGTCGAGTAATACGTGTAGTATCGTCTCTTGATTTGACGTGTCGCAAATACACGATGGGTTTTCTTTGCATTTGAATCGGCAAAGGTATTCGGAAAACCCACCGTGTCCTGTCATAATTTGGGTTGTGATACTTCTTATATCTATTTTCCTCACTATCCTATACGCCGCCTCTGCGTCTGGGTTAGGTTAGGTTAGGTTAGGTTAGTTTTTTTTTAATAAGAGTACACGATTGGGGAGATCCTCATTGGACACTGGGAAGGGAGGCCCAGTAGTGTCGGACTCTTACCGACTAAAACCCCAATCGTGTACTCTGTGGGTCATTCTTTTCCCACTGATTTTGAATTCAGTGTTTATTTCTTTTCTTTTCTATTTCTTTTTATTTACATGTCTTTCCTTACTTACTACTTAATCTACTAAATCTACATTAATCTACTCTATACTTTACATACAATGCTACATTTAGTTGATTCAATAATTCAATAAGTAATGGAGGTTCAATAATTATTATATTGAAAGTTATGTTATATGTTCAACAACTCCTCCCATTGTATGAATAATTATATTATATTGTTTATTTCTTTTCTTTTCTATTTCTTTTTATTTACATGTCAGTCCTTACTTACTACTTAATCTACTTAATCTACATTAACCTGCTCTATACTTTACATACGATACTATATTTAGTTGATTAAATAATTCAATAAATACTGGAGGTTCAATAATTATTATATTATATTAAGTTACATTATACGTTCATTATGTGTTCATTATATGTTTGTTATATATTCATTGTTCATTGTTTCTACACTAACAACTCCTCCCATTGTATTAAAAAATATATTATATTATATGTCATTATATGTTCATTGTTCATTAATTCTGCACTAGCAACTAGCAACTCCTTCCATGCACACACATATCCTTGTTTTGTCAATCAAAATGGCGTGCCGTTGTTTCATCCGTGCCCCACAGGCCGCCCAACCACTCGCTCCACTGAAAGTCGCTCCGCGCCCGGAGCGCCCCGCAGTATTCCGCGGAGCAGCATTTATTCCGCGGCACAAGTACTATCGGTGTACGCCGCGGAGCGTCTCCCGGAGCAAAAACGGAGCACTATTACGCGGCGCAAATTATGGAGCACCACGGAGCACTTTGGCGCAATGGAGCACCATGGAGCACAATGGAGCAGAATGGAACACAATTCGCACAATTTGCGGCACAAGTACTATCGGTGTACGCCGCGGAGCGTCTCCCGGAGCAAAAACGGAGCACTATTTCGCGGCGCAATTATGGAGCACCACGGAGCACTTTGGCGCAGTGGAGCACCATGGAGCACAATGGAGCAGAATGGAGCGAACTGGAGCAAACCGACGGAGCACCTTTCGTAGCGCATGGAAATGTCTGCGCCTGAAAATCGCTCCATCCCGCGGAGCAGCCTTCGCGGAGCATCCTCTTGTGGAGCGGCCCCGACGGAGCACCTTTCGTAGCGCATGGAAATGCCTGCGCCTGAAAATCGCTCCATCCCGCGGAGCAGTCTTCGCGGAGCACCCTCTTGTGGAGCTCCATCGTCCGTCCATCCGAGGCCCACCCGAGGCCTGTTGGTCAAGCCCGACAGGTCGAGCAGTTGGGTTGTTGGATTAATTTAAGAAGAAGAAAATATTATTAGAAGTTTTCCTCTACCTGTCGGGCCTCACTACCGGCTCCCTCGCTGCTGTCCCAGGCCAAGCCCGCGGTCGCAACAGTCTATACCTATCCGAGGCCGGGTGGTCGAGGTTAGGTTATATGAACTAGGCTCGTAGCCGCAGCGATGCCACTCACTCAGTTGCCTTCCCGCGGAGCAGCATACAGCTCGCGGAGCAGTTGTAATGGGGCTAGACTCTCAGATCAACCTTCTCCTTATTCTGCAGTTTTGTGTGCGACCGCCACGCTACACCGCGTCTACACCGCAGCAACGTACGCGACCGCAGCGCTACACCGCACCCACCGCAGCCATGCGCGGGACCGGAACCCCTCTTCATTAGTTTATTGTTCGGTTCCCCGCACACTCCCCCGCCCCCGCACTGCACCACTATGCTCCACCGCTTCCGCGCCTTAGTCAAATGTAATGTTAAACCAAACCGGGTCGTGCACCGACAAAAATGCATAGAAAACCGCTTCACACTATCCGATCCGATATCGGTCATATTCCCATACAATATCGGATAGTGGCAGCACAGACGCTGAGTCATAACGAAAAATGCCGATCATGCGATCATGTCCTATAATAACCGTTATTTCTGTGCGTTATTTGACTGTAGTAACTGGTTTTCTGCAAGTAACCGGCAACTACAGAGTATATATTATATCTATGCATTTGTCATAATCTGTGGAACTTTTTAGAAAAAACAAAACATGGCTAATTGGCATTTGCTAATTGTGGTGGCTGGTTACTGAATATAAAATAATAATCATAGAACTCGTGCACCAAGCTGTTAAGCGTTTGAACTAGTGAAATTGCAAGGAAATTTCATCACGGATCGTTATAGTGTAGGTTTCTGGAGTCGAATGTGTATTAGTGTGAAATGTTTTGTTGCGTGTGTAGGGCATGTCGTTTCTGTCGCGGCCGCCGCTGGTGCCGTACGGGCAAGGGCTGCCGCCGGGCGTCGTCACCATGCCCATGGCCACGCACGTGAGTACCGGCTACAGCCTCCAGCCGCTATCGGGCACAGCCCGATATCTAACCTAACATTTTCCCTCTTATTTCACTCTGTACGCATACGTAATCCCTGTTTTGAACCCCACTGGGTTGCTGTGGTGCGATAACAACCACTATGGAAACCTGTCGAGTGGTCATAGTAGATGTATGTACCAAACAAACGGTCAATTACCTGTCCTGTCAGTCTTGTGCTACAGTTGTTGGAGCTGGCCAGAGCTACGGCCTGACGGACGGCTCTCAAGAAGATAGCTCATAATCACCTGTTGCAGGACTTAATATCGCTTGGGTTGTAATAATTAACCCCCGACGCAAAAAGAGAGGGGTGTTATTTCGTTACAGTCTGTCTAGATCTGTGCTACTTCATGTCACTGAATTGGAGACTCTAAATATTAAATTTCATAACGACTTGTATCTACATTTCAGAGGTAATCATAACTCACTTGATATTTAGTGAAAGACTAAATGAACCGGCTATATATAGTATGAGGTTAAATGTCTGCATTTGCAAGGCAATGCAATGGTTCTAGTTAGTAGTCCACATGTTAGTGTTATGTATTGTTTTTTTTTTTGGTCGGTAGATGAGAGGAGAATTTTATTGTTGCTTACAATGATTTAAAGATAAGTTTTGGTTTCTATACAGACTATTTATCCATTCATGTCCTATCATGTAAACAAACTATTTTTGAAGATGTTAATCGTCGCCAGTAAGGTATTCGTGAGTGAAACAACCGTTCGGGCCAATGACTGGGTTATTACTGATGTAATGTAGGTACAGTGTCAGTACATATATGCTTCTTTAAATATACAAGACTATTTTAAGTGATGATTATAGTTTAATATAACAGCTCACCCTTTCCTCCTCGCTCGAAAGGCCCTGTGCTATAGTGATGTTGTGGGATTTGGTAATGAATGTAAGCTGCTATTTATGCTGTGAGCCTTTGAAGAAAATACAGAGAGGTCACTAGTAGTACTGGCTTAAGAATGCAAGGCAAAAATTCAGCGGATGACATAGTGATCTGGGTAGTGTAATGTTAAGCATGCTGGTCTGGCAAAACAGGGGCACGGGTTCGATTCAAGTCTCAGGCTGTGTGCGTTATCATGGTAAATTTTTCTTTGTATTTGTTCTCTGTCTGTACCAGATAGTTGAATGTATATGGGTGCTGCAGGTGATGGTGGGAGCGTACGGAGGCGTGGGCGCGCGCGGCGCTGCTGCCCGCCGGCAAGTCGGCCGCAGCCTTCATCTCGCGCCCGCCCACGGACAACGAGACAACGACCCGCCGCCCATCACTGTCTTTATAGGTAACATACACCAAGTTCCCAAGATTTCCTTAGGTATAGTACGTCTATCCTATCTCATGAGCGCGGGTGAGCCACGGTTGTAGTTGTGTCACGCACGAACATATAGCTCCTACGCTCACTCACACAAAAACAATCCGCATGTATAGCTCAACATACAACCATGACTCACCTGCGCTCATGAGAAAGAAGTACAATAGTGTTTCAATTATTTCTGATGTCGGGCATTTGAGAAAAGTTGCGCAATGCCCGCTAGGGTCCCTGACAGTGAGTTACGAGGTAGATGACTTTTCGAACTCTCATTGTTTGGGCCTATGCACACCATTGACTTGCATGCTTACTATTATGTTTATTGTAGTAAATGGTAGTAGCGTCGACGGCGCGTTTAAAAGCCGTTGGTTGCTTAACCTCTTACAACCCGGCCACGAATGCATTGATACCAACTAACTGCAGTGCATAGAAAACTTCTTTAGCAGTGCTGAGCACTTTTGTATTGGGGAAAAATTGTTAAACTCGCGACAGATTCTAAGACCAGCTAGTTGACCCCTCCTAGTATCGTGAGTGATTGAGAGACGTCGACCTTAAAGATGTCCATCTGTTCTGCAGGAAAACAGGAAGACTGGAAGGGGCAAATGTGGGAGTGCTGCCGGGACAATAACCTCCAGCTCAAACTCTGGGGAAATGGGCTGAATGATCCCGAACAAAGATCGATGCCTGTTTCCGGCCGGGCGTCCCTACATTACATCTACAGCTACATCTAGTATCGTGATTGCGTTGTTAGGAGGGGTCAATTCAGCTTGTCTTAGATGCGTAAGACACAATGATACTCGGGACATATTATGTATATATGTAAATGGATTATATGAATATGAACATGAGTATGAATACGGATACGGATACCGATACGGATATGAATATCTTTGTTATTTATTTTCTTTATTGAGTTTTCACTTCTGTCGGCACTTCCGGAGTGCAACCCGTTTTTTTTTTTTAATTTTACCATGTCGATGGCAAACAGGCGTTGCGGCCAGCCTGATGGTAAGCGATCACAGCAACCTGTAGACGCTTGCAACCTCGGGGGACTTACATGCGTGTTGCCGACCCTTTAAAAATTGATTTGAATAGATGCACTTTAGTCCAATGGGATCTTTTGTGAAATTTTCCCCTCCTTACTATTCCAAGCTGCTCTCCAAACTTTCCACAAACCGATCATGGAGTTCTGCAAGAGTATTCTGAATGCCTTTGGTTCTGGGTGGCCATTGCCAAAGTCGTTCATTCTTTGTGTGGGAAGGGCGTGACATTCACACAGCAGGTGTTCCATTGTCTCGTCGGCCTCGCCACACATCGTGCCAGGCTGTTAATGTCGTAACAAATTGTGTGTTCTCAGGCAGCATCACGACGCGCGCTCCAGACGCGATGATGCGGGCGCGGACCCGTGCTGTCGTTGTTGCGAGTCGGCACCTTCGGCTCCTGCGGGTGCGCGTCGCCCGAGGCCGAGGCCGCGCTGCGCCGGCGCCTGCTGGGAGCAAGCTGCTGGCCAGGACCGACGGGAATATGCAGGCGCTCCTTTACATGTGTACAACAGTGAGTACAGTACATACTAACACACCCGCCAATCACTGCACATCGAGTCGATCAAAGGTGATGAAAAGGCAAGCGACGTGCTATCAAGGAAGTTCCATTTTCAGTCTTTTGCTACGAAGACTAGCGTGTAATGTGAGGCCCGAATTACAGAATCTAGGTCGATCAACTATTTCTTGGAGCTCGTTACCATAGTTACGTCTTCTGGGTCGCTCTATAAAACTGTGATTTTACAGACTTTAATTCTCCCAAACATGATTTCTAGCAATGATTATTAACTCATTCTGACGTGGACCAACTCTTGAGCATGCCAGAAGTATATTACTTCTAAGAAACTTGGTTACTATTGTCTCCTGGCTAGACGGGACAGAATAACAACAAGGAAAAGTTGATGGACCCATCTACTGCGGCGGTGAATAGGTTAAGCACGTGTCTGATGGAAGGGCCTTAACCGTATTGAATGTTACATCTGTTTCCCAGCGGAGCAGCGGTCACGGCTGAGCGGCGGCGGCGGCGAGGGGGACCGGGGACGGGGGACGGGGACGGGGACGGGAAGTGCCTGCACGTGGACGCGCGACCACGCGGACAGTCGCCGCCCGCTGCAGGTCATGCGCGACCACCAGGAGGACATCGCCAACTACGAGCAGCTGCAGCAAGGTACACTATTCTGGAAATAGACCTCAAGGGCACTTTTACAAGTCAAAATCTGTTCCGAGAAGAAATAGAGAAACTCTTAAGCCTTATTGACAAAAGTACGAGACTCTCATTTCATTGCTTAGTTTTTAACTACATTGTGGGTGTCCGTGAGGACATAAGGTTTGTTTTGTAATGAAAGATAATTACCATTGATTGAGGATTTACTTCTTGTACAATTGATACAATAAAGAATTCAGGTTCTAGCGACGTGCGTGTGGTCTGTGGATATTATAGAAAAACTCATTTCGTTTTACTTCCGCTGACTTAACGCTAGTGATTCAAAGCATTATAGTAGTTTATGCAACTGGTACATAATGAGGGGCATTCGTGTGGCTCGTTTCATAAAACACACTCGTGTTTTAATGCCTAATTATGTACAGTTGCATACATTACTTTATCTACACACATATTATAACTACTCTAAGATGGGTTCAGAAACCGTAGTAAATAAATACAATAATCGTGTTAATACAACCTTTTTTGCACGGTTGCGGAAATATCGAAATCAGAACTGGCAACCAATACCTGAATGTTATTTTAAAAAGTAAAGAGTCCCTATTCTGATGTGATCATGTCGTTCTAGCTCAATTTTCGTGCGATATATACTAAAAAAACATCGAGCTGACATTTCGCATCAACTGAATTTGAATTTTCAGTGATACTAGAATAGGGACATGTCAACTTTGACATTTAAATTTTGACAGTTTTGTTTGACGTTTGATATTTTAACATCATATATGAGATTAAAATTAAAAATTATATTACTGCTGTAGCCTTAGCCACAGATAAGAAAATTGCCATAAATTCATTGAATGTTGAAATGAGAGTCATTTTCTACGGTTTCCGAACGCATATTAGAGGATTTATGATATGTGTGTAGATAAAATCCTTATTGTTTCAAACTTAGCTTCACCCTATCGCACCGCATTTTTGTGTTCGCATATGCACCTCGCTTGCTTGTGCATTTCCAGGGTACGTGTCATCGCAACGTGCATAACGGTACAACCACGTGCCCGCCACATAGTCGTCCACGCGTCGCGTCGCGCTTGTGCCTAGCCTGCCACGGGGACACGTGCAGCCGCCGAGCCATCGAAGTTTCAAGGGGCGTAAGCGTTTTTTGCCAATTTAATAAGCTTACACGTGGATAACTCAAGTGTTTAATAATATTGACCCACCCTTCCCGGTCAACAACACAAGTCTACAATGGCTGAGGAAGTTAAAAGGCAAGCTTTATTAGCAGAATTGCGTACCAAACGTAGCTCCATCAAAGGTCAAGTTACTAAATTCCAGACCTATTTAGGTACGTTTGGCGCGCAAGACAAAGTGTCTGGTGTCAAATTCAATGATTTAACTTTAAGATTAAATAAAGTTATTGAGTTATCCGCGCGTTTTGATGAGCTGCAAACTCTGATTGAAGTGAACAATAGTGATGAACTTGAAAGTGAACTGTCAACCCGGGAGACTATTGAGACCAACATGAGCCTAGCCATAGCGACCGCACAAGCTATAATGGAGCGGTCTCAGGCTCCGAAGGACACTCCGGCTACTTCAGTCCAAACCTGCTCCTCGTGGGGATGTCATGCCCAGCCTCTCGGCTTCCAGTTACCAACAATAAAAATAAATAAGTTTGATGGTTCTTATTATAAATGGATGGAGTTTAAGGATTTATATGAGTCTTTAATTCATAACAATGATAAAATACAGGCAATTCACAAATTCCATTATTTAAATTCATATCTGGAGGGCGAGGCGGCTCGGGTGATAGCCAACTTGGAAGTTTCAGCCCTCAACTATACTGAAGCTTGGACGCTATTGTGCGACAGGTTCAGTAACAAAAGGCAATTGATTACTAATCATTTGAATGCTTTATTTAACATTGATTCTTTACAGCGGGAGTCAGATAAATCTTTAAGGTTCTTAAGTGACCATGTTACAAAGAATCTCCGGGCGCTGAAAACATTAGGTTGTAGTTTTCGAGCGCAACCGGGAATCGAACCCGGTACGGTTGCGTCAGATGACGGGTGGAGCGAATGCGATTATTTATTACTTTTACTGAATGCAAAATGCGCAGCACAACTTTATAATACTTTAATTTACACTGAACACAATTTACAATAAACAACACTAAACATTTAGAAGAATAATTACTAAAATGAAATTTGGAAGAGAAATTAAGCAGCGAGAATTTAGAGAAGCGAAGCCGAAAATACATGAATTAAATTTGCACAAAATTAAGCTAAAAAGCAAAGCAAAAATGAATGAAGCTATATAATGCAAAGCGCGCGTGTGAGCTAGGCAAAATTACGAATCGCATTGAGCGGGCCGCGCCGGGCGAAATCCAAGTTGCTTACAGGTGCGGGGCGCGGGAGAGGCGCGCGCGCAGGCCGGTCGCAGAACAAAGGATTAGACGATGTGGTGGCGCGATTTGCGGTTGCACAAGCTCATAAGCGGTAGCGATGTTATTCGCGTATTGATCCGCCACAAGGTCAGCCCACTGAACACTGGGACACAATGCTAGTGCACTTGTTATCTGCCAAGTTAGATTCTAACACTAATGCTAAGTGGGAAGAGTATAGGAACACACTTAAGGAGTGGCCCACACTTAGTGACTTTAAAGATTTTTTGAAAAACCGGGCAGATATCCTAGAAAACTTATATCGGTCAAAACGGGATAAACAATCAATTCATAAACCTGAGGTTGTGAATAATAAAACATCTGTGGAGTCCGGTCGTTCATGCTTGCAAGGACATAGTAACTACTTTAATACTAGTGTCTTCTCTTGGAGATTGACGAGAGACATCACCCTGTTATGGATTAGTTTTTGTTGACATTGACTCTGAGAGAGACCTCTATATTAAATTGTTTTTTTTTCCTTTTATATTTAAAACTTATTATTTTTATTTTGACGCTTTGAGACCATGTACATCTCAAAGCACGTTAGAATAGTCATTATTAAGAATATTTTGACGCTCGGAGACCATTTACATCTTTGAGATATTATATTAAATTTTGTTATTCAGACTGAGACCTTATACATCTCTCAATTTTACTATTATTGTAATGTTTGTAATAGATAATTAATATTTTGACATGAAAAATGTATTAAATTCTTATTGATATATTTCTTAAATTGTAAATTAATATTTTCTCATGAAAAATCTATCATATGCTTATATTGTAAGACTTTTTTTTAAATTGTACATTAACATTATGACATGTGAAAGTGCCCTTGTGGCCTGTTTGCAGAATAAGTGTTTGAATTCTGAATTTTGAATTCTATGTGTCTTAGATTTCTTGATCTTAAGTAGGTTAAGTATTATCATTGTAATAAGCATATTTTTGTGAGAAAATGGCTGACTGTCGAGTTTCTTTCGGCGTTTCTTCTCGGCAGTGGCCTCTGTGAAACGCTAGTAGGGTTTGACTTGTAAAAGTGCCATTGCGGCCTACTTACAGAATAAAGTTCATTTATTTCATTTATTTATCATTTAAACATGATAAAAACATAAAAACATTTGTAATTTCAGACAAACAGAATGAGCAGAAGGGTCGGCCGTGCGTCGTGTGCCGCAGTGACCATAGAGTATACGACTGCCCCGCCTTCCGGCAGATGTCGGTGGACGAGAGGTGGTCGCGGGTCACCTGCCTGCAACTGTGCCACGTTTGTTTGCGTCCCGACCACGAGACTCGCCGCTGCAAGTTGAGCGGCTGCCGGGTATGTAAGAGACGTCACAATACATACCTACACACAACACAAACACAAACAACCACGCCTAATAACTCATCTAGTGGGGCTAGCATGGATCGGAGCATCCAGCCTACCAGTAGTGGTACGGTGGAGCCTGCGTCCTCCTCTACTATGTTGACTTCTGACAGTGCAGAGGTGCCACACACCTCCACTGCTAATTCTTCGCTGTCTAGTAGTGAAGTATTGCTGTCTACAGCATTAATTGAAGTGGTGAATCCTTGTAACAATAGGAAAGAAACTGTTAAATGTATTTTAGATTGCGGGTCGCAGTCTTCATACCTGAGTGAGGCGTTAAGGCAACGCCTACAGTTGGCATCTCAGCCCATAGTTGCCACAACAGTGTTAGGTATTGGTAACACTCCACTTAAATATAACCCAGGACGTTGTGCAGCTCTAATACAATCTAAGATAGGAAACTATACTGCCAATGTTGATTTCCTGGTCCTAAACCAAATAACCGATCACTTACCCAAAAAATATTTTGATATAAGCCACCTAAATATACCTGGGGCTATAAATCTTGCAGATCCAACCTTTAACATTCCGGCTCATATTGATGTTTTGCTAGGTGCGGACATTTTTTGGCAGATTGTAAGCGGGGAGCAGAAATCTTTGTCTCCCAATAGCCCCACTAAGCTCATATCCTCCAGATTGGGATGGCTGTTAGCAGGCCCAGTCCCTAGCAGGCCATATGAAATGCTTGATTGAAAATTTAACTTTTATATGGAAATCGTGTGAGTGCTCAACACTTTTGGCCAAGGCTATATATTCTTTTTTTTTTTGATGAGAATATTAACGGTAATTTTTGCCTACAATTCTTTGTTTCCCTGAGACATCAGAGGATGATATTGTACTAATTTCACTTATTTCAGTAGCTTATCACGTCTCAAAGATAGCACCCCGCATATTTTCCCGTTTCAAGACTGTTTTCCTTGAAATCGCATGGTAGATATGAGCGCCGATAGGTGTTTGGTCGGCGGCGGCGCGCCGGTCAAAATCGATCGGCGGCGGCGGCGTATCGGCGGCGTGGCCTTGAAAGCACTTGTTGTATATAAAAAACTAATAAATTTTAGTTAAACGGACCGCCCGGGATCGTAGCTGGTGCGGGAACATAAATAAAATATTCATCTCTTTAAATTGCAATGCTTAATGGTGCAATAGGTAGGCAGACTTCCGCAAAGAGTGTCTGCCAGGCCTGAGTTCAAGGTCGTGCCCGCAAATTTGGAGCTCGAAGGGTTCGCTCTAAGAAGAGGGCATTTAATTTCGCCGCCAAGCCTTGCTGAAATGATCCGTACCTATGGCTCGTTTTGACCACATCAAAAGTATAGAGACCTAATAAGTAGCCTACCCTCCAGGTAGTAAGCAGTTCTGGTCTTTATCCAAATCGGTCGAAACCAATTTCTGTCGTCCGATACTTCCTACTATCTCCTATGCTGAAATCTGATGGCTCGCTGGCTTTCACCGCATTAGAGAAATCCAATCTTTCCGCCTCTCCATTTGCCAGTAGTTCTCGTATAGTCCGTACAAAACTCTAAGGCCAAATTCTGTCAAACGAACGCAAGCAAAAAACGACTAAGAGCTCTGACTGTAAGGTAGCCTTACAGTTTTGAACGTACTATACCACCGCCAATACCTCAATATCGAAGCACTACAGTCTAGACGTGACCAACGCTAGTGGGCCTTATCTTATGGTATACTTGCAAGGGTTCTGCTTCTGAAGTACTGTGTTCCCGAGTTGTCTCCTATTTTTACCCTCTTGGCATTCTTGCTTGCCAATGTGCAACCAGTGCCTAACAAGTGTAGTCGTGCCGATCCCTATAATTTTTGACACATCGTGATCTCCTCTATACTCTCTAAGGTTATGTACGTAGAGAATTCTGAACAGTAAACTGCTGACTTAGCTTGAAACTAAAAACCTCCTCAGTGATCGGCCATATAGCTTTCGCCAGCGTCGTTCCACTGGGGATGTTCTTGTGTATGTCACGCAGTACGCACTACTGAGGCTATCGTGAAACACGGTGAGGCCGTGTCTCTTGCTTGACATCTCAAAGGCTATTGACAGGCTTTGTCACGCTTATCTGCTTCTTGCATATCCCTTCAGTATTAGCCATACTAACTTGCTGCATTTGGCTCAGTGGATCGCAGAGCTAGGAGACTTATTGGCGGCTGTACTGTACGGTAGTAGAAAGAAACTAAGGTGCAGAACCTAACACATAGAGGCAAAATTGCCTGTCTATAGATGTGTGTCTCCTACAAGTTGTACTTCGCCGAGTGTGCTTAGGAGCTCCATAAGCTCATACCGCCTTCCACCTTCTTCCATCGAACATCCAAACGTCGTCGAAATTCCTCTTATACGAACAAAGCTCTTTTCATTATCTTTTAGTATGCGCACGCTAAGGTTTGGAACGTAAACAATGTTCGCGAGGTCTATAAGCTTACAGAGCCACTATTGTACATGGGCTACAACGCGCGCGGGATTAAGGATGCCGCGCCGATGCCACGCCGGTGGCGCCACATCGGCGGCGGCGGCGCGAAGTTTTCATCGGCGGCGGCGGCGCGCCGGCGCGGCGCTCATAGCTATCGCATGGCGACAATCGCACGATTTTTCTCATCTGAAAAAAAAAACTGAATAGCTTTGTTACAAACACGTTTAATATAACAAGATAACCCATAATTTTCAGATAAAAACAAAAAAGAGGAGCAAGCAATGAGGCCGATAAAGAAAAGGACAAAGACAAATAGAAGGCGGCGGGCGAACAGAACCCGCGCGAGAGAGAGACGGAGGACAAGGCGTCAGCGGAGGAAAAGAGAAAGCATATCAACAGCTTGATTGATAAGATTCGCACACAGGCGGAGCAGTTGTTCCAGTTCCAGTACGAAGTGGACACGTACGGCGCAGGTGAGCGGAGTGAAGGGGCCATCGCTGCCTGAAGGCAGCCGTACTTGTAGCTCACGACACGTGTTTAAAGCTGGAAACGCACAGACAGCGGTGGCGGCGCGGTGCGGAGGCGGTACCGGTTGTAATGTTCGAACTAATATGAAAGGGTCCGCACAGAACGCTTTTTTCCCGGCCGGTTTTCTGTGCGGACCCTTTCATATTAGTTCGAATATTACAACCGGCAAGCACGTAGATATAGAAATCGTAAGGGGGGGGACGGGTCATAAATTCACTACATATTTAGATGGAAACGCGAGCGTAGCGAACGCGAAAATTTTCGAATATTATGATGCAAATGCGGAAATTACTTCATACGCATCAAGTAATAAGACATGTAGGTAGATGAAAACGCGAGCGTTAGCGAGCGCGAAAATTTTCTACTATTATGGTGCAGAAAATAGTTCATACGCATCAAGTTACAAGACATGTAGGTAGTTTTCGACCATTATGATGCAGGTGCGGAAAATACCTCAATACGCGTCAAGTCATGTAGATGTAGCCGCGGGCGCAACGAGTGCGAAATTTTTCTACTATTATGATGCAGGTGCAGAAAATAGTTTATACGCATCAAGTCACAAGACATGTAGGTAGCTGAAAACGCGAGCGTTAGCGAGCACGAAAATTTTCTACTATTATGGTGCAGAAAATAGTTCATACGATACGCATCAAGTTACAAGACATGTAGGTAGTTGAAAAACGCGAGCGTAGCCAGCGCGAAATTCTTCGACCATTATGATGCAGGTGGGGGAAATATCTCATACGCATCAAGTCATGTAGTTGTAAACGCGAGCGTAGCGAGTGCGAAATTTTTCGAGCATTATGATACAGTTACGGAAAATACTTCATACGCATCAAGTCGTCTAGATGGAAACGCGAGCGCAGCGAGCGCAAAATCTTTCGAACAGAACATGAAAAAATATTTGGGGTATCGTTGTTATCTATCGTTTAGAACTGTTTAAAAAATAAACCCCATAAAAATAAAACCATGTTCTGATTATATTTTTGCACCCCATCGGCCTATGAACTTCGAATTTGTTCGTACTTAATGTTTATTACTACCTGGGTATTTTTTTACTAACAAAATACCAATATACCTACCTACCCTAAATGTGCGAAGTCCGACACGCACTTGGCCGGCTTCTCGGTTTGTTGTATGGATCAGTTAGGGTTGTGTTCATCTAGCAACATCGAAAAACTTGATTTCGGTCGGTATGTACGAACCACGAAAACATAAATTAGACAATTTTTGAAGCGTCAGAGCTAGGCTTTAGAGCTGCGGTTATGCTTAAATTATTTCAAATTAATTACATTAAATAAATAAATATTTGTCGACAATCTTACACAAATCGACCTCGTCCCAAACTAAGCAAAGCTTTTACTATGGGTAGTAGGCGACGGTATCTTTAAACGAGCAATTATTGTATATATATAATTATTTATTTATTTATTTCGGGGATCTCGGAAATGGCTCTAACGATTTTGATGAAATTTGGTATGTGGGGGGTTTTCGGGGACGAGCAATCGATCTAGCTAGGTCTCATGTCCGGGAAAACGCCGAGCAAAGCTCGGTCGCCCAGATATCTTATATCTTTAAACGAGCAATTCTTGTATATTTATTTATTTATTTATTTCGGGGATCTCGGAAACGGCTCTAACGATTTTGATGAAATTTGGTATGTGGGGGTTTTCGGGGACAAGCAATCGATCTAGCTAGGTCTCATTCCTGGGAAAACGCCGAGCGAAGCTCGGTCGCCCAGATATTACATATTTATATAGATAAATAGATACTTAAATACATAGAAAACGTCCAAGACTCAGAAACAAATATTCGTGCTCATTACACAAATAAATGAGCGGAATTCGAGCACGGGACCCCCAGCTTCGTAGGCAGCGTTACTAACTACTAGGCTAAAGTGGTCGCCAAAAAAAACAGTGCAAAATGTATACAAAGAAAAGTAGCCACCATACACATATGTAGTTACTTTCTTGTTAGAGGAAAAAATCGGGATCGCACTGATTGTTTATGGCTCTAGGAATTATCAGCGGACCATCGAGCCCTAAGGGGGGGGTTTGAACCCCCTAAACCCCCCCCTTATATACGTCCCTGCCTTAAGGTAAATTACAATTTTAAAAAAAAGGAAACATTGAAAAATGTATGCTCCGAGCAGGATTCGAACTTGCGAATTTGGGGGTCGGGTACGGATTGCTCCTATAGCTCAGTTGGCTAGAGCGATTGGCCGCGAATGCCAGGAGATCGCCGGTTCGAATCCTGCTCGGCGCCTAAATTTTTAATTTTTTCCTTTTTTTCTAAAATCGTAAATCCATGTTTCCAACGACTGTACAACATGTTTCCTTTGAAAACGTACCGGAACTGTTCGCACAACAACTACTATACCACATATTTCCATGTCACTGAAAAGATTTCACACTGAAGGTTATAGCCGTCCACTACCGGTGACTGGGATCCCGGCCGGATGATTAAAGGCATGTTCCGAATCACGCTTACACCGCTAAAAACGCGTTTACGATCGGACCGAATCACGCTCATAGCGTTTACATGAGATGTCGGGACATCACTGATGATGTCACGGACGGCGCTCACGGCGCTCACACCAAAGACTACAATATATATACTAAAGTATAGACTGGTAACTCTACCGTTTTAGGAAACTGGATGATAGTGCTGCCATCTATCCCTCGTGATGTGTAAATTGATTTACACACGCACATACACATGCATAGTAGGTAATACATACACATATAAAACATTCATTCAATTAGTTTGACACATCTTAGAAGTTACGTAGAAATAAGTTTCTAAACGCAATTATGAAATTCATTGCGTACCTGTTTAGAAACTTATTTCTCTACGTAACTTCTAAGATATGCCACACTAGTCCATATTGGAGATTATAATAGGATAGAATTGGAATAGGTCCATATAAACAGAATAATATATTATCAATATTAAATAAAAAATCAAGTGAAACTTCATTTCCTTGTTTATGTGTGTTATTATTATAAACAATCTATTAAAAATAACATACATGGCATAAATAAAATCAAAACTGACTTGAATCTACAACAGGCCCCTTGAGGCATGGTACCTAAATTTTCTCGCTATGTGGCAATGATCGCGCGCGTTGAGTCCTTTGGAGTTCGCTTACCATCAGGTGGCCCGCACATATAAAAAAATGCAGATACGTTGTATGAGGAAGTCACCAGGTTCGTCAGTCACCAGTTACTTCAAATATTTCACGATTTCAGTAAATAACTTGTGTGCGCTGGGACCCCATGGACCTCGAGTTTTCGATGCCAAAAGGTCAAAATTGTACTCACAGCCGAGGCCCTTATTTAATGAGCTGGAAACAAACAAATCAACATATAAGTATACGCAACCTATCTAACGGTAAGCAGTCATCATAAGATATTGACGCTTGCAACTCCCGAAGAATTACAAGCGCGTTGCCAACCCCGAAGTGAATTGAGGATTCACTGCAATTACACAAAAAGAAAAATGCAGATTGTAACATCAAATTAGTACAAACAGACATAGTTTTGCTGTTATTATGGCTGCAATATTTTTACTCCAGTTGTTGCTCAAACCCTTCAAGTGATAACAATTCGCTTGTATCTTTTTCTTTTTTAGTAGGCACTCCTCCATATCCCTCCGAGAATATGACTGTGGTCAAAATTGTACCTATGCTTTAATTTTTCCGTCCCACAGTCCACTCTGATATCAACAAATCTAATCAATAAAAATTAATAAATACCTCGCAAGCATATTTTCTGGGTAGTGGTATACTTCAGTAAAATGCATTCTACTTATAACCCTCCTGTTTGTGCTGTGATGACTGCTCTTCAAAATCAAATCCGCAACTGAGCTTCCCAGCCCTAAACCTGTTTGAATCTTTAGGTGAGGACTTGGAAATCTGTGTAAGGGGTTCCTGCAATTGTGAAAGGAAAATAAATGCCAAAAATGAAAGAATTTACTTGATTAGACTTTATTACCTATTAATCTATTATAACTTAGTTGCTTCGTTTAAGTTTTTTGTTATGTTATTACTTTGTGGTGCACAATAAGTCATATTATTATTATAACATATCAATTACACAAATACAAATAATTATAATTTAATTACCTTTTTCGTGTCCACCCTTACAAAATGGCTACCGTACAAAACGCAACAATTCCTGTCCTGTGTCCTGAATGACATAGGTATTAGGTATTCCTGGATTACGAGTCCTGGCTCACTATTACATTCTCAAACTATGCGTATTAAACTACAATGTTTTTTATTTCGAATATGGTGGCATTTAAATGAAAACGCAACTATTTTAAATTAAATTAAATGGATTTGTCAGTTTATTTTGAAAATTGTCAAAAGATGAAAGATGTCAACGTATAATATAAACGTTCTCCCAAATTTAAGCTGATATACACTCATAGTCCATAAAATTTTGCTCGTAACTTATAACGTAAGAGAGGCTGACAACATATATTTATCCATGTCTATGGGGTATTTAACTAGCACTCTAATCAATTTTCTGTTTGCATGAACTACTGATGAGGCTCAATTAGCTCGATGTTGTTATCACATAATTGTGTACATTACCTAAAAATGTAAATATTTTGTGTAAATTGGAACGATAAGGAACTAAACAGGAAAAAACTCCTAGTACCATAAATTTAGGTAGCAATTACGTCATCTAAATTAAGGCATAGACAAGTAAATGTAAAGGTTAATGTATACATAGTAGACAAGTTTGTGGTACTTGTTACAGTTGTTACAATGTGTACATTACCTAAACATAACTGTGTGCAGTACTGACATCTAACAGCATGAGTAAAAACGACGAAGTCCTTGGCTTGGAAAAGAAGAGAAGCAGTACTTAGAGCTGAAGAGCTCGTTATTTTGTCACCAATATATAGATTGCAGCTCAATCTAAGCGTTCCATTTCTTTTCTTCTAAGTTGCCATAGCATGGCTCACACTCCCAGGCGTAAGCACCTCGAGCCATACGTCAAGTTGGCGCTTGATATATGAACATGACAGTAAACACGGGCTATGAGCGTGACTCGGTCCGATCGTGAGCGCGCTCAAGCGAATACCGGTCCGAATCAAAACACTACTCACGCGGCCTTGAGCGCGCTATTTGATTTGGACCGGCCGTCAGCAGCAGCAGCGCTGCGAGCATTTTTAGCGTCGTTCGGAACGGCTTAAATGTTTGTTTTTTTCACCGGGAGAGGTTGGGCTGTTGCATGCAGGCAAAAGCGCCACCATGCCCGATAGCGGGAGACATAAGAACTAGGGACTTTCAATCGTATCTTGATAGATGGCGTTAGTGGTATGCTCTAATTTACTAACATAACCTTTCGTCATGCAATTTATCTATAATACAGTGGTATTATAGATAAAATAATCAAATAACTATAATAATTTCACATAAAATGTAACAAGCATGTGCTTGTGTATTAATATTTATTTCATTTAATTTCCAACTCAAATTGAATAGAAAACACTACTTTACTACTACTGAAATGTACGAAAGCACGTTTCTAAACGAAACGATGACAATCAAAATTATTATATATTCAAATTTGTATGAGTAATTATCCCTAGATGGGTATTATGTAAGGCACCGCGTACTAAATTTAAGACAGTACTTTCAATGGAATTTGAATTATTTGCGATTCGAACAGAGATGCATTTTCATTTGTTACGTTCGATTTTCGAAAAAATAGTTTAAACCCCATTGATACTGAAAATTGACTCAAATTCTTTTGTTTCTTTTTGTTGTATGGTGGGCCTTACGAGGATAAACTTAACTTCTTCGTCGGAACTCATGTAACAAAATCTACAACGCTCAGTAAATCCAGTTTTGTATGAAAAATGTAGCCGGTCTCATCTAGCCGCTCCCGAAACGTGATACTTCGCAGCGTATGTATAAGGAAAATAACATTAATATTTCATTGCATGTTTAAGTATGTTAGAACTGCAAGAACTACGACTACTAGCGCCATCTATGGTAGCGTAGCGTTTCTTTTAAACTCTGCAGATGTTTACAGTTCATCATCCTCCTAGCGTTATCCCAGTACAGTTGCATCCTGAAGGATGCCTGGGGTCCGCTACCTAATCCCAAGATTTGGCGTAGGCACTAGTTTTTACGATGCAGCAGATGTTTACAGTTAATAATGATAAAATGTTTCTGATATTTTTTTATACATTGTTTGAATTTTACACACATGCATACGTTGTAGTTAAAACCATGTATTAGACGGATACTACTAGCGCCATCTATGGAGGTTTTAAACAAAAATATCGTGCGAAGTGTTAAAATGTACCTATTTTTTCTCCAAAAAGCGTTATTTATTGGATAAAAATGTTTAATTAAATACACGACTGCGTTAAAAAGGTAAAAATAAGTTACCTAATAGTTTAGACCTAATATTTCGGTTTTACTTATATGTAGTAGGTCCCCCGACTGCAAACAAAATATATTTCCTTGAGTTCTTTATTAGGAAACTTGTTTTATCTTTTTAATGCAGTCGTGTTTTTAATTTTTATAATTATTATTTTATTTCGAATATTTTGCTTGAAACACATACATTATATTATATTTGGAATCGTCTCTTCAAATGCTTCATTTTGATACCTCGCTTGCTAGGATAGAATTTTTTTTTTACAGAACACTCAAAATGCAGTCTACAGTCCGCCATATTGTTTTTATTGCAACGTCACATATTAGGATATGTGATGTTGCAATAAAAACAATATGACATAGGTGTCACCCGGGATGTCGTAAGGATTCCAACGATACCTCACACAATCTAAATCGGTTAAGGCGTTGAGAAGTTCTGGAAGAACAAAAAAAATTCAGATACATACATTACACACATGAAACCTGAAAACATTAGACTCCTTTTTTTGGGCAATCGTGTAATAACATTAATATTTCATTGCATTTTAAAGAATGTTAGAACTGCAAAAACTACGACTACTAGCGCCATCTATGGTACCGTAGCGTATTACAAACTGTGGGATTTTTTTAAAAGTAGCTGTTTCTTTTTTTTTATTCAGCAAATGTTTACAGTTAATAATGATAAAATGTTTCTGATAAATTTTATACATTGTTTGAATTTTACACACATGCATACGTTGTTGTTAAAACGATGTATTAGACGGATACTACTAGCGCCATCTATGGAGGGTTTATACAAAAGTATCGTGCGAAGTGTTAAAATGTAACAATTTTTTCTCCAAAAAGCGTTATTTATTGGATAAAATTGTTTAAAAATGAAATATTTACGATTTATTTTAATGTAAAAAACATAATGTATAATTATTGTGAACCTATTGTATCTAACACGTGAAATATTGTATCGTTACAATTGTTAAATTGCCAATAGTCGTTATACTTTACCGTGGATGTGCACGTCCACGATATTCTCTATGGTTTCATTAATAAACAGACCATGGACGTTACGTTAGACTAATTATGAATGCAACCGTAGAGAATATCCTGGCTGGACGTGCACGTCCACGGTAAAGTATAAAAGCGGCCAATAGTGACATATAGCTACAGTGTATGCCCTGGTGTTTCCAGATCGACTCCGTGCCGATGGGGAGGAAGACCCGGCCGTGGAGAAGGTCAACGAGAAGGTCATCCAGTACATCGGGGAGCCGGGGCCGGGGCCGACGCTCGCTCGTCGACTTCACGTCAGCCAACAAACACTACACCCTACACTACACCATACCATACCACAGAATAGTATACTAGTATTACATACAGAACGGACACGGACACGACCCCCCCCGCACCGAGGTCAGTTACCTCGTCCCCGACAGGCCCAGGCTGCCAGGCCGGGTTACGATCGGGTGCCGTCGCGGCTCGCGATTCGCCCGCGCCACGCGCTATGCACTCGCGCAAACAATTGACAGTATTTCATAATTTCCAAGTCTTAATTCGAAAATCATTTCGGTAAAAACGCGTGAAGTACACAAAAAACATTTTTTTTAGATTTTTTTCTCCGTTAATTTTGGAAAATATCGCAAATTACTGTAAACCGAAAGTTGACGTCATCTTCCTCGCTGTATTCAGGGAGACCTTAGTACAGAGTACAGACAATCGCTGCTCTGGAGTGGCTCTGGATTCTTGTTGGGAAGATGACGTCATATTTTACTTACGCCCTTTCGGAATGACCTACTTTTCAACGTGTTTTTTTTTTGTATGAAATAATGAGCTAAATTGAAAAAGAAAAAAATACGGGTGGCTTAAATTTTTACCTATTTTCTAATTAGTTCATAAAATAAAGTAGTTAAAAATATGAAATGTTGTCAATTGACGCGTGTACCGACAGCGCACGCACACATACTTACCCACGTGTCACCCCCGTGACCATACACACTCGCACTACCCCCGTGTTCCGAATCACGCTACCAACGCTCACGCTCGGTTTTCCGAGGATGGCAGTGCCGTCGTAAACTGGAAACGCACAGACAGCGGTGGCGGCGCGGTGCGGAGGCGGTACCGGTTGTAATATTCGAACTAATATGAAAGGGTCCGCACAGAACGTTTTTTTCCCGGCCGGTTTTCTGTGAAGACCATTTCATATTAGTTCGAATATTACAACCGGTACCGCCTTCGCACCGCGACGCCCCGCCCCGCTACCGCTGTCAGTGCGTTTCGGGCTGTATAGCGGCCGTAATACAGCGGTGAAATGACGTCACTAGAACGTTATCTATGTAAACAAAATGGCGCGGTTTCCTAGAGATCTTTTTGCGTCCGTATACGGCCGCGTTATGGCGGCACCGCTATCCTAGGAAACCAGATCTTTACAGCTCTTACAGTGCTGATGGCCAGGCCCCTATTGCACCGACTTGACGATTGTCAATTGACAATGACCATTCAAAGTGCACTTCTGAGTCGTCACGTAAAGATGATCGCTGGACAGCATCGGTACTTTGACGACCGCTTTAGCTTAGTTGGTAGTGACCCTGCCTACGAAGCTGGAGGTCCCGGGTTCGAATCCCGGCCGGGGCATTTATTTGTGTGATGAGCACGAATATTTGTTCTTGGGTCTTGGATGTTTTCTATGTATTTAAGTATTTATTTATCTATATAAGTATGTATATCGTCGCTTAGTACCCATAGTACAAGCTTTGCTTAGTTTGGGACTAGGTTGATTTGTGTAATATTGTCCACAAATATTTACTTATTTACTTACCGGCCCGGCAATGTAAACCGAATTGTCAATGTAACGTGACAATTGTCAAGGTGGTGAAATAGGGGCCAGTCCGAACCAGTTAGCGCGTTCAAGGCCGCGTGAGTGATGTTTTGTTTCGGATCGGACACGATCGGACCGCGTCACGCTCATAGCTCGTGTTTACTGGCATTTTCGTATCAGAGGTCAACTTGACGTTTGGCTCAAGGTGCTTACGCCTGGGAGTGTGAGCACCGTGAGCGCCGTCCGTGACATCATCAATGACGTCACGACATCTCATATAATTGCTATGAGCGTGAATCGGCCCGATCGTAAGCGCGCTTTGAGCGCTGTGAGCGTGATTCGAGACATAGCTAAGGCTTAAGCTGCCTACACAAAGCTCTGCCTGCAGGGCCCTGCTTGCAGTGCCACTGCCAAACCGTATTGTGTGTAGGCATGTAGGGCCGATTTTTTTATCTGTTAAATTGGTTGCACTGCAAGCAGGGCCCTGCAGGCAGGGCTTTGTGTAGGCAGCTTTATTTACACACGTAGACTCGTTTTAGAGATTACATTGCGGATCAAATAGCTATATCGAGTTCAACCACTCTGTAAAACCACGACGACCGCTTAAGCTTAGAGTTGCTTGTGACCCTGTCTACGAAGCTGGAGGTCCCGGGTTCGAATCCTGGTCAGGGCATTTATTTGTGTGATGCTCACGAATATTTGTTCCTGGGTCTTGGATGTTTGCTATGCATTTATCTATATAAAATACTAAATCTATATAAATACGAGTATGTATATCATCACTTAGTACCCATAGAACAAGCTGTGCAAACGAAAGATGTTATTTTTACATATAGAATTTTTTAAATGTAATAATTTGAATTTTTGAAGCGAAAAACTTGAAAATAGAGAATAATTTAATAAGTATTTTTTTCTCACTGTATGGTTGTATGGAAAAGTGCAAATTTGTCGCATATCTTAGAAACTAGAAGACTTGGTATATAGCAAGTGTGGCCTAAAATGTGTAAAATGACCTCCTCTATCACCCCTTAAAGGATTTGTACCTAGCTACCAAACAACCTGTATATAAGAGTTAGTGTTCCGGCTTGCGCTCTCGAAAACCTTATTTACACATCCACGAAATTCGCATGCCGGTTTCATTGCACTGCGGGTCACGGAGGTATAACGAGTTGAATCCCTCTATAAAACCGCGCAATGTAGTTAGACTCGCGTGCGAAATTTGTGTATTTTAGGAAGTTTAGTGTTAAATAACCCTTGGTATTTATTTGCAGGTGTCGGACGAAGAAGCGGAGATGTACGTAGCGAAGATGTGGCGGCTGCTCATCTACGAGCTGGAGGGCAAGCGCGCCGGCCTGCACTAGTGACCGCCGCGCCGCCCACACTCGGCACATGCACCCTACACCGCCCACACTCGGCACATGCACCCTACACCGCCCACAACACGCGCAGCGCGCATCTAATTACTCTAACTATACTGGGAGCGGGGCTCGGAAATCGGTTTCGTCTACATACAATTAACCGGTTAAAAATTTCGGTTAATTGCGTTTTACGGCATTTTTACACGACTGCCCAAAAAAAGGAGTGTAATGTTTTTTTTGTACTTTAAATCATTTATTTTACTGATGAAGGCTAACAAAAACAAATGTTAAAATAAAAATGGAGATATGAGACGTACTTTAGAAGATATTTCAAAAATAGTAAAAACCTTTTCCCGGCCCTGACTGAAAGTTCTTTTGCTTGTATATATGAACATTGTCGCGTGTATGTCTGCGACCTCGTCAATCTGTAACTTAAGTGTAAGTTTTTTCGAATCCTGGTCAGTGTGTCATGCGAAACTTTTTTGCAAAAAATAATGACCACCTGCGGCCGCCAGAGGCGCTGCTCGCGTTGCCTCACAATGAGACTAAACGCAAACGCACTCGTTCGTTTTGAAAAAACTTATACTAGAGGTTCTGATGTGGAGACAAACTGGAGTCAAACTCGGAAAGTATAGGTACGAGTATAAGCTGTAGTTAGCATTTGTGTGCCCTAGTCTCTAGTTTGATTAAATCGACAGTTAGTAACTGTAAACAATACTTGTGATTAGTTAGTAAACACGGGCCGACGTCTGACTAGTATTGTATAATAATTGTCAATACATAATGTACAATTTGAATTGAGTACAGCCTGACAAGTTTCTATTTGGCCCTGAGATAAGTGTCGCTACAAACAGTTTACGTATGCCAACGTGTGTTGTCAAAGAGTACTCCTTGCACTGAAAACCGCAACGGCGAGGGCCAAATAAAATATTGCCCATGCTATATATGGGAAAAAACTGTCACCTAATATAATTAAAACTTTGTAGCTATGCTCAGAGTTGTGTTTTTATGTATTTATACCGAGCGACGATAATTCCTACATTTTGATACCGAAGTTGTACATTGATTGTTATTGTTCAAGGAAATTGAAGCATGGATCATATTGTCACAATGACAGTGGTCCGTCCGTCAATCCCCTTACCTCCGAGAGGTCGCCACTGAACTGTCAAGTATAATTGTAAATTATTGCGAGACGACTGCCAGAGTGAGCGAGAGAGCGAGTGAAAGAGACGTACGAACGAATACTTTATGATATAATAAAATATACTTATTACGAAATATCGTTTATTATTATTTTTAACACCGATTTGTATAGTTTAGAGACACATTAGTAATTTGTTGATGAAGACGTAAGTAGTAGTCAAGTAGATGACCCTCATCCCCATAAATGACGAATGCATAGCGAGAAATCACTGGAGTCTATACCTCTCATCATCATCATAATCATTGACCTCTACATGTGATTGGTCTAGTGGTCATGATTGACCGAGTGAAACGAAGGTCTCTGTATTAGCTTCATCCGGATATCCTCCTATATAGGTCGCATTTTTAAACCGATTCTCGTGAAATTTGGTGAGCAGATTTTATGACTACATAGAATTTTTTGGTTGAGTAAATTTGTGTAAATCCAAGGGTCGCATTTGACAACCGGTTCTCGTGAAGTATTGTGAGCCGGTTGTTTGAGTACGTAGAATATTTAATAAATATTCTATGGTTATTCCTTCTCTACAGCCGATTCTCGTGAAATTTTGTAAGCAGTAAAACACTCACGAAGTGTACAGCTCACAGAGCCGCATGCAGGAGGCCTGTATACACATATGATTATATAGCTTTCTAGTTCTGTACAAGCAATTTCTACAATCCTCTCAATTGATAACTTTATTATATCCTTCCGTTCTTTGCATTTAAAAGAGCTTTTTACAATTATGAGAGAACCGCCATGAATGGCAGATTTTCTGGCATAGAAACTCACTAATTTAAAATTTACAAAGTCAAATATCATCTGTTCTTGTCTAAGCCAATGTTCAGTAATACACAAAACTTGAATGTCACTATTATCTAAAAATAAACCTATTTGTAGTTCTTTGCTGGAAAAACCCTGAATATTTTGATGGAAAATATTAATATTCAATGGCTTTTCCGCTGTCTTACAATTTAGTTTAAAGGCATGCTATTTATGGCGCTATCAACATAGTGGAGTCTACTAGGTGAGCTATTAAATTGGTTTGGTTCTAAATTAAACGCTGGCAGGTCCACCAAAGTCATTAAATATTTCTTTGGCAAATATATTTTCTCTGATGTCAGCGAGAAGCGCTTTATGAATTTATTTGTATCAAAGAAATAATATTTGTTATTGAAGCAAGTGGCATGGTACATTAAGGAATTTAAATAAGCTATTTTATTGTTATACTGATATGTCATACTCTGTGAGTATGGCAACGCACATAATATAATTTTACCAATGCCAGATTTTTCAATAATATTTAATGTTAACATTAACCTATCTATTGCAGACTTGTCAATACTAACACTATTTCCTAATAAAACTACTAAGTTAGTACTGTCATCACAATGCCCTTTTAACATTGACTCACATATTTGGTCGATACTTGAATTGTGATAACAGTAATTTATTACATTTTGATTTAATTTTTTACTAAGCATGGAACCCAGCCCTGATCCAATCTGATCCGAATAAATAATAGTTTTATTGGTACATGTTAACCTGAGGGGCTGTTCTTTAATGACAGGCGTTACAGTAGCCGGGGTGCCAAGGGCCATGTCCTGTTGCACGACAGCTGTTGGTGGAATATGGCCACAATTACAAAAATTACTATTTATAAGAGAGTTAAAGCGCTCTTCATTTTCTTTGCATTCCTCCAACAACTTTGTGAATGCCTAGACATGCTCCTTGCACTCTTTTTGTGTCGATGCATACAATAATGTGGTAGCTTCAAGCTTGTCTTTTAACCTATTTAATTCATCATGCATTTTCTTAGACTGTAAGTCCTTGCTTTCTAATTCCAAGTTACATTCTTTGACCCTATTTTTCATCACAGATAACTCTAACTTTAATTTGGAATAATTTTTAATGCATGCTTTGCTATTAATAAGCTTTTGTGTACGCCGAATATACCTGTTTATCCTAATATACTTTTTTAACTTTCTACTACTATCAAAGAATACTAGTTTATTAGAGTCATTTGGTTCACTGCCTACCAGCTCTTGGTACAAGTTCTGCAGAATTCTTGCATCATAGCGTTCCCGCTCTTTTCTGAATAATGCCAGCTCTTCATCGGCGGCGCCAAGTTCTAATTTCAGGGTCTCAATCTGTTTCAGCGCTACTTCATGGGTTGAGGCACATTGTGTGAAGGAGTTCACTTGTTTCTCCAAGTAATCCACTAGGTCTTCAGCTTCAGTCAGTTTTATTTCATATTCGGCAAGTTCATTTTTCATTGCCGAGTTCTTCCTGAGTATCTTCTGCAATTCCACTTCACCGTCTTCTCTTTCCTGTAGCAACTGCTCGACTAAGGCCTTGGAGTCTTGCAGTTCCTTCAGGGTCGCCTTCAGTTGCATGTCGCGTTGGCGTGCAGTGATCTTGCGGGATGTCATGTTAGCGGCGCTATTCATTTTGCTCGGTAGCTCCACAAACACTGAAAGATACAAGACAAACTGAGTGATTTACGTCAAAAAGAAGTGTTTCAAGGTGAATACTCGGGGACACAAATGTATAAAATGATGTGCGCAGTGTACAAGTATGAAGTAGTGTATGCGGCGAGAGCAGCTGGTCTCAACTCTGCTTCCACTGATCGTCAAGCAAAGAGAACTGGCGCTGTGCCAATGTAATGTTGTGGACGATGCTCACGACTTTAGTGAGCTTTGTGAGTGTGTAATAGTAAAAAAAAGAAACTATTTACTCCCCTGGTTTAAGTCCGGATTCAAATCGTTGTCCGTTGAGGTTGAGTAGTGCTTCTAGTTCAAATTAAACTCGATGTAGCTCAGTAGTATTTCGCACGAACACTATTAATTGTTCTTTGGCACTGTCACACTTATTTAATATGATAAATAATAGATATAACTACAAATAAACTAACAAAATAAATTAATTCGTATCAGCTGATGAAAATTTGATGTTGACCAGTAAATAATCATCGGATAACATAAAACGATTGAACTGGATATCGGTACAGTAATAACTTGAAGTAAGTAACCCTCAATTATTGATGTACCTACTCGTACTGCCATCTAGTGACAGCTTGTTGACGCCAGAGGAGCTACCACGAAACCCAAATCAAGTATTCGCACTCCCTGTCGCACTTAGGTACAGACTTGCAAGTGCGACAGAGAGGGAAAACTACGTTTGTGGTCGCGGTAGCCACCCAGTATTATGATAGTACGGTAGATGGCGCTGAAAGCGCGGCAGATTGTGAAGAAAGCACAACTAGTATCATTATATACACCGAGATGTCGCTTACCTCGCCGAGTGACGATTTGTAGATCGCGCTATTGAGATATTCCCCGTAATCACCTAGCCTTTGCGCTAGGCTGCTGGGTGGGCATGGGGGGGCGAAAAAAAAGCTCGAATCTCGGCTGTTTTTCAGTCTCCGCGCATCGGTGGCACGTAATTATAGTGTTTAGAATAATAATAATATAAATATTATGAAAGAAAACGAAAATATCGTAAAAAGTTCGTCCGCATTACACGGCCGATTTACTCGGAGACTATGAGCACTACGATTGTGAAATTCGGTGGGAAGGTGTGTTCTATGAACCGCTATATAAAACGGGTGCGACATTATGAAAAAATAAAAAATTAAGGGGGGCACTCTATACATGTAACCGGGGGATGAAAAAAAAAAATTCAATTCACGTAGGCGTGTGGGGTATTTATGGATAGGCATTTAAAAATGATATTGAGGTTTCTAAAAAAGTTTTCCATTCAAGTCAACCGTTGCTGAAATATTAGCTGTCAAAGTCGTAAACAAAGTTTTGAAATTCTGAAAAAAATAGAGGTGAGTGTACGACGACATAATATTTTGATTACATTGTATAGAATAGCTATCTCTTTACACGTATGTGAAATTTCAGATTTTTACGATAAGTAGTTTTAGTGTTAAGTAATTTTTAGTAAACTCAGTCATTGGAAATTGTTCTGCGGGCACCCCTCCGGTACTATTGACTAAAATATAACAGACTTGGTTTAAGATTACATATCATTACTTTTAGTTGTAAAAGAACTGTGTTGCGAGACTTGCATCTTTTTACATGTAATGTTTTTGATGGGATCTCATCCCTTTTTTTTTCTTTTTAAGGTATGACTTCTAGTAACGAACATGCAAACTGTAAAAGTAACTTTGTAATCGCATGTATTTCGTATAGGATTACAAACTTACTTATGCAGTTTGTATATCTCAGATACGTGACTGATATTGCAACATTTTTTAATTTTCTAGCAATTAATAGACTAAAAACTAATTATGTTTAAAATTTGGAGCTTGTGGGTCTGCTAGAAGTACCTTAAACGATTGATGATCTGTCAGTCAGTCAGTGAGTGAGTCAGTGACAAAACTAAGGTATTTTGAGGGGCAATAGTTCTTAAAATAAAAGTTCAAATTGAATGTTATTGAGAATATATCTAACCCATATTATGCCCAACATGTTACTGAAAATGCAGGGTTCTAGCTTTAACTGGGACAAAATTAAAGGATGTGCTCCCGTGCCCCCAGATACATAATTTGACCAATCAAAATACTTCATCTATTAAATCCACCAATCACAGATCAGTAATTTGACAGATAAAAAAACATTTGGTAAAAATATCAACCAATCAGAATACAGCTGTACTAAAATCGACCAATCAGGAAAGGAAAGTTCACAGATAAGAAAAAGTGAATTTTCAACAATTTCACTTTCAACCCTCTATTACTACCCGGAGGATGAGTGGTTGGAGGTATTAATGTACCACTTGGTACCCCACCTTCCCCCTGAAATTGGTTGGAGGTATTATTGAACCACTTGGGGGCCCACCTTCCCCCTGAAATTGGTTGGAGGTATTATTGAACCACTTGGGGGCCCACCTTCCCCCTGAAATTGGTTGGAGGTATTATTGAACCACTTGGGGGCCCACCTTCCCCCTGAAATTGGTTGGAGGTATTATTGAACCACTTGGGGGCCCACCTTCCCCCTGAAATTGGTTGGAGGTATTATTGAACCACTTGGTAGCCCACCTTCCCCCTGAAATTGGTTGGAATCATCATTATACTCGATTTTGACTAATTCAGGGGTAAGGATTTCAAATTTTATGTTTATCTTGAATTTTAAGTAAAAAAATTTTTTTTTTTTTTTGTGAAAAGACGTCATTATACTCCATTTCGACTAATTCACATAAGTCGTTAAAGTTGAGAGTGACCGGTTCTCGTATATAATACACATACGTTCCTCGTTCAAGCGTCGAAAGTGACCGACCGGTCGGTTCTCGTATATGCGTTCATATACGAGAACCGGTCGGTCACTTTCGACGCTTGAACGCGCCGGGCTTAGACTCATTGTACAGGGAACGTATGAGTATTACCGCCACTGCTCTTTTTTATTTTTTTGTGAAAAATCGTCATTATACTAGTTTTCAAATTTTATGTTTATTTTGAATTTTAAGTAAAAAAAGATTTTTTTTTGCGAAAAATCGTCATTATACTCGATTTTGCCTAATTCAGGGATAAGGATTTCAAATTCGACATTTATTTTGAATTTTAAGGCAAAAAATATTTTTTTGCAAAAAATCGTCATTATAGTCGTTTTCGACTAATTCAGGGGTAAATCGTCATTATAGTCGTTCAAGTTGAGAGTGACCGGTTCTCGTATATAATACACATACGTTCCTCGTTCAAGCGTCGAAAGTGAAGTGAGCGAGTGAGTGAGTGAGTGAGTGAGTGAGTGAGTGAGTGAGTGAGTGAGTGAGTGAGTGAGTGAGTGAGTGAGTGAGTGAAGTGAAGTGGTGAGTGATTG